>CAMGYJ010000011.1:31171838-31545430 GCA_946122785.1 Linum tenue
TGTTGGTTCCTCTGACCAGCTTCAAGGGTCCTTTGGCCAGTTTCAATGTTCATCTAGCTAGCTTCAAGTTCCATGAACCCTGCGGCCATTTCCTTGAATTCATCCATCTTACTGAACTTCTATGTGGGGATCAATGAAGGTGCACCAGGTTGCTGGCTTTGTCAATGCTCCTGCGGGGGCTGGTGTGTAGTGGGAAGGTGTGCATCTGTCTGGGCTAGTAAGGGCTGCTGCAGCTAGAACTGCCACGGGTGGGGCTAGTACTGCTTCTGGTTTTGATAGCCGCTTGCAGGAGCCTAAAAGCATGGGGGCTCTTGGCGTTGCTGTTACCACCCTAGAGAAGTTCGGATGCTGGCGCCACCCCTTATTATAAGGTGATGTTGTAGGGGGCTATCCGCAGGCATTGCTGATAAAGTCTAGCTGCTCTTGGAGTGTTTAGACTCCCTCATCGCCTAAATTCTCCACCATGTGATTAGTGCTGTCGCACCACTAGCAGTACATCACTTGGGGCTGGTCTGTCAACCCGGGTCTTAGGTGTACTAGTTACTTGGTGAAATTCTATATCTAGCGGTCGAATTTTTGTGAAGTTATTGGAAATAAAAGCACAAAGAAAGCAAGTAAATGGTATGGTTTTCAAGTTAGAGAAACAACAACTCAGGTAATGATCCCCCCCTAGCCTACAGTTAGGTCAGGTTGTAATTCACCGAATCCAATTGATTCGGGCCCAAATGTCCACATTTTACCCCTCATTTCTTATTCGTTTAGCTTAGTAATTCATCGTGCCTCGACATATTTCACGCTAGGTTGTGCTTGTTTTGATACATTTTAGGTCCTAGCATGTGTGGAAGGGTCGAGGACGAGTTTTGGGATTTTGGAGGTCAAAAAGCGCAAAAACCAAAACGAAAGAAAAGTCTGAAGTCAGACCGTGAAAAATGTCCCGTAACAGTGAAGTGAAGGCGTCCAGGAAACAGTAGCAGTTCACGGTCGGACAAGGCGAGTTCACGGTCTTTAAGACCGTGAACTGGGGCCATTGACGTGAACCCAGGAGAGTGAAGCAGCGCGTTTTGGACGACACTGAGTTCACGGACGCGTTTAGGTGTTCACGGTCATGAACTGGCCAACGCGTCCGTGAACTTATCACTTTCAGGCAAATATGAAGACAGCAGCGGGGGGAGAGAAAGGGGAGAGCTAGTTTTTGGAGAGAAATTCAATTCCCTCTCTAGGTTTTGCCCAAAACACCAAAGGGGAGTTCTAGTGAGAGAGAGAGTGCTAGAGTGATTGGAGCATCATTGGAGGTTTGGGTGGATCTTGAAGACAAGGATTCAAGCCTAGAAGAAGAAGAAGAAGATCTTGAGTTCAAATTGCAATCCTTCTCTCTCTCTAGAAACTCACTCTTTTCTCTTGGGTGTGTAGATCCCTAACTAATACTATGTAATTACTTGTTTAGATTGAATGATTGTTTATGGGTGTTGTTTATTTCAAAGATTGAGGTATTATTCATGTTGATTGTGCATGTTTGTGCTTAGCATCTAAGGGTTTGCATGATTGGTGCTTAGAAATCTAAGGATTGTGCATGCTTGTGCTTAACAACCTAAGGTTTGTGCATGTTTATGCTTTGACGATCTAATTAGCCACTTAACCTAGATTAGAAAGGGAAACCCCCCTTCCAAGGGAGTCTCAATTGAGTGGCATCCCTAGGGCTTTTAAAGTCTCCTAACTAGTTTAATTTAGGGCAAGCCTCAATTTTGGGTTAGAGACCCTTGACTCAAGTTTGCATCTAGGTTGATTGTGATTAAGCCGCTCAAACTCCGGTTTGAGGGAGAGACCTAGGCAACCACTAGAGACTGAGTGAGAGGATCGATTCCGTGACAAATCGATCTCTAGTGAATCCATCCCCTAATAAATGGGTCACTAGTTGCTCCTCGTACTGGTTCCCCTAGACTTGGTTAGGGGGAAGCAACTCCTGGAAGAAGCTCCCTTAGTTAGAATTTTCCTTTATTTACTTGTCCTTGCTAGTCTATTTTGTAGTTTCTTAGTTCTAAACTCAAAACAGTTTTGCTAGATAACTACTTAAGCGATTGAAGTAGGGGTACATGACCAGCCCAAGTTTATATTTAAATACTTGCTCTATGCTGCACCCGACTAGAGTTTAAAAACTTGGACTCCAGTCGGGATAATTTGTGGTGTAGTTTCGTGCGAGTCACCAATTCATTTGAGATTTATACTACGGAAGATCCAAAACTAGCTTGGAATCTCTTAAGCTGACCAATCCATCTTAGACAACAACTCGGCTGGCGATTAACCTCTATCGAAATAAAATGCTAAGGCGGTGAGAAAATATCTCCTCTATGGAATGACTCCAGTACAGAGCAATGAATCGATTGACTCTAGTACAATCGATTCACTACTTCCAATTTAGGTTGTTCTATTGACCTATTAAGATACTGTCGTTCTAGGTTAAAGCAAGAAACATATAGTTTGATCATGACTTATATATTTATGAATAATTCCTCTATTGAATATATTATCCACAATGTAATGGAAATGGGTTCATACAACTACTAGTAACATACAGAAACTAGGTTCTTCATACCCAAGTGGAAGAGGAGTTCACTCCATGGAGAGAGAAGAAAACGCAATGCTGGAGAAGGTCATCATCCTGTAGATGTGAGGAATCATTACAGATCGTCAATCAGTACTCCACAAAGAAGGAATCAAGCATCAATGGTCTATGGTGGCTCAAATCGACTCCAAGGGTTATTCTTCATCTCTTTCTCTCTCTAAAGCTCTCTTCTTTCATTCTCAAAGGCAAAATGAGGAGGCGATGAAGAGTTTCTTGTGGTTTGGTTTCTAGATAGTAGATACCGCACTTGGGTGGAATGTGGAGAGCACGGATTGGAAAAATGAACGGAGGTGACCGCAGACCGGAGAGGGCTTCTCTCCAGAATCTTTCTAAAATCTATTCCCTCCTCGTCATTGATTGCTTCCTTGGATCAATGAAATGTTTCATTGCTTTCATTAAGTTGGTCTTAATTGTTTTAAGGGAAGGTTGTTCCTGAGTTCGCCTGGAGGAAAAGACGAGAAGGGATAAGAAAGAACAGAGAGCGGAGAAAGCGAGAAGAGGTCGGTCGGTGGTATAGTAGTAGGATTAGGAAGATATGTGAAGAAAGAGAGACACATTTATTCTTTTTGATTGCTGCTTTTTATTATTATAATGGTAATAAAAAAATTAAAATTACATGAGTTTTTATTAGGGTTAATACCTTAGTTTGGCCCGAAGTATAACGTAAGTTACAATTTTGACCCCATTTTTCAAATAAGACATTTATGGCACACTTTTGAAAGTATTGGACAAATTTGGCATATAAGATGGTTTGACTGTTATAATTGACGGCCAACTATCTCTGACTCAGCATTTGTTGCTGATTAGATTTGTCTACGTCATTAATAAATTAAAAAAAAGAGACATGAGGACCACCACACTATTCCCCTCCCTTATCGATTTACTTTCCATCATCTTTGTCCCCAGCTATTCCCGAGCGACCAAGCGATTGGAGTTAAACACATGGCTGACAATTCAAGCAATTGGCTTCGATACAAATCTTCTCCACCTTCAAACTGCCCAGAAAATCAAAGTACCAAACCCCAATCTGTAACAAAATAGCCTTAACTAAAAAAGAAGGAAGAAACAGAAACAAAATGAAAAGTAGCAGGGGAAGCCCTGCAAAATTCACAGAAGGGAAAATGATAAATAAATTAAAGAAACCCTCTTTTATATCTCAACATTCCCATGAGCGGACATGACGACAGAGGCGACAATGAAAGAGAACGAGGGAGGCACGGAGCAGGGGCCATCTTCTACTGTGCGCTGAAAAGGGCGAATTTAGGGTTTCCTCCAGATCGGTCCGAGGGAGAAGGCGAACCGCCACCAGTTGATTCTCCTTCCAGCTCCCTCCACTTCTCCCCAACCTGAATCGGACCAGAATCCGCCGACCTTGATGACAACTTACACGCCAAAACACAACACCAAACTGCGACCAAGTGTAATCGCAGTCCGGGAATGCAGTAACAGGCAAGTTCAATTATCAACCCGGGGTCTAGATCTACTGCTTACTCCGTGATTCTCTATTATCTAGCAAACTAGTTCGAGTGATTGTTGTGAAAAGTAAAAGCAACAAGAAAGCAGTAAATTGTTCGGTTTCTAAAGCAGGCAAGAGTCACTCGGGATTGAGTCCCCCTAGCCCCTTAGTTAGGTTCAATTGCAATTCCCTGGGTTGATTTACTGTTGATTAGACTGCGGAAGATCCGACAGTAGCTTGGAATCTCTTAAGCTGACCAAGCCCTCTCAGTCTAACTACCCGGCAGACGACTAGTCTTCACCGGGATAGAAAGCTGAGGCTATGAACACAGAACTCCACTACTGGCGCCAAGAACACCAGTACAAAGCAGTAAACTGGCTAACTCTCGTATAGCCAATCTCCTACTATCGAATGAAGAGGCTCTAACAACCTAATCAGATTCTATCTATCTCAGGTTGCAGCAGAAATTGAGAAAAGCTGATCAGACTCAAATCAATTCATTAAACATGCGTCATTCGATTAAAATCAAACAGTAATATCATCCCAAGTCATTACAATCAAATCCCTAACACAAGGAACTAGGGTTCTTCATACCCAAGTGAGAGAAGGGTTCTACTCCATAGAGAGAGAAGAGAAAACAAGAATCGGATTAGTCATACTCATAACGATGAGGATAATCTGCTCCGGGACGATGATTTCCACTCCTATGACGATCTCCAAGCTCGATTCGATGAAATCCAGCTCTAAGACAGCTTCTAGGGTGTGTTCTTCGTACTTTCTCTCTCTAGGGCTCTGTTTTTGCTCTCAAAACACGATTCTCCCTTTTGGCTCGGAATAGGCTCTAAAACCAGGCTTTCCCGACTCGCACGGCCAGGGTGCACGGCCGTGCAACACCATTCTGGCCGTGCACTCCAAAACGCGGCGTATCATTAGTTCGACCTCAGCATCTTGCACGGCCAGGGTGCACGGCCGTGCAATCTTCAGGGTCTGCCCGTGCGCTCCTCGGCATAAGGCGCACGGCCATATTGCTCACGTGCACGGCCGTGCAGCCTCCCTGGTCTGCCCGTGCAGCTCCCCAAAAACCTCGCCATTCGTCCGTTCTTCGTCCAATCGACCCCAGACTCGCTCCTAAGCCTTCATTCACGTACTAGGACCTGAAATATCACAAACAAGCACAACCTAGCGTGAAATCGGCCTAAAACACGAGAATCAACACCTCAAACGGTGTAAGAACGGGGTAAAAACATGTGTAAATGACGGTCTATCAAACTCCCCCACACTTAACCGTTTGCTTGTCCCCAAGCAAACCAAGTCAGACACTAGGTAAGCTTACATATTTCAATCAACCAACATTGGGGACAAGTCATAAAGGCACAGAACACGTGAATCGCACTGGTTTTCAAACATCAATACATGCACAACCTCAATAACAACCTGGACAACCACCACAAAGGACATTCGAGTGCAGCAAATCGAGTAAAGGAAGAGTCTCCCTTCTGTTCACTGGCCAACCTAGACTTGATTCAACCACTTACTCAAAACAGTCAACTCATGCATCCAACTCAAGACATCAGAATAGAGACCGAGCAATCTAGGTCCTCACCGGGGTACAAGAGCATATAGAAAATGAAAATGAATCACTCACTCTCGACCAGTGGGGTCAGGACAATTTGATGCGAAAGATGCGCATGCTATTTCTCTCAATCCCTATCATCTCTTCACCATGATGGCAGCCTCTAAATGCTAGAGTTCACATATGGGGTGTCACCACTAACTAATCAGGAGGTCTTAGACACAGGTTCAAATGACTGGCTAGGGTCTTGGACATGGGGAAAAGGCCTTTTGTGGTGGAAGTATTCATAGCAAAAGGTTCCACATTTTCCAAACACACAATCACAGTCAAACAAACCGGTATTTTCTTTCTGCTATTCTGCATTACTCAATATCTTAAGAGCACAAGAGCGAAGGAGGCATAAACATCAGCATTTCCAAGCCAGACTGCTAAGAAACACTACTTACTGGGCATTATTCAGATTTTTGGTAGTGGCTCTCTTTTGCTTTCAATTTTTTTTTGTTTCTTTCATTTTTCTTTTCATTTCCTAAGAGAGCCACCACTTCTGCATAAATTTCAAACACCTGCCCAACTTTTAAGCACTACCTCCAACACTCACATAGACTTTAGCAGAAACAGCAGAGAATATAAAAACCACTCTGTGGAACCTTCTAAAAGATGCAACAAGGGTGATTTTTTCATTATAGACCAAAAGAAAGGATAACACACGGCTCAAAGGGGCTGACTAGGGGATATGACACATCAGGACAGTCAGTTTTGGGCGTGGGCTAATCCTATGCCCCCATCATCTTAGCTAGTGACAACGTGAATGCTACACATCATGGAAGAGGGATCTATCGCACAAGAAAGAAACGAGCAGGCTCAAATCTCACATGGCTACCTATATGCTCTATCTCACATTCTGATACCCTGAACTAGATGCATAAACGACTGTCAAGAACAAGTAATCAGATCAAGTCACAGTTGGCAAGCAAACAGTTGAAAAACTGAACCCCTACATCGTTCTACTGCACATCTCAGTCCTCATCATAGGTTGTCCTAGTCGCAAACAAGTTGTCATGCATTAATCCGAAAACCAATCAATTCATCCATCAAAACACAGTGCCAATATGATCAAACAGCAGTACTTGGAGCCCTCAAATCGTAAGATTCGGACAGCGGACTAGGCTCCAAGCACCATCATAAATATTCCAACCGATACAAAGCATCCCCCCACACTTAAGCACGACATTGCCCTCAATGGAGTAGGGGAAAGATAAGGGGAACGATGTTACCGGGTAAGAACACTGCTGGGGGACTGGAAGTGGACCAGTCAGCGAGAAACGAACGGGAGAGTGGACAATGCTGCACAAATCGAACACCAGAAACACACTAGCACACTGTGCGTTAGGGATAAGTGTTAGCCCAGACGGCTACATCAAACCACAAAGGAAAAACCAAAAACAAAAACAAACGACACTAAGTTCAAGCTCCGCACACATGGAGCAAAACACAAAAGTCAAAAAGAAAAAACAAACACACTGAGACGGGCAACGAGTACAGCCTACTCGTCGCCAAGATCGTCGAGGTCGATGTCGTTCATGAACGCATCATCATCAGCAGCACCGTCATGTGGAGGGGAGTCATCCCAGGGAGTCCTCCAGACAGGTGGATCGCCCGGAATCAGCTGAGCAGGTGCTGCTGAACCTCCTGCATGCGCCGGGAACGGCGCTTCTCCCGCTCGATGTGGGCGAGAGTCACGCCTGCTGAGTCTGGATCGTGTTCAGCCGCTCGTCATAAGCATCCATCCTGTTCCGGTACTCGGCCTGTCGGCCGCGTACTGCTGATGGAACTGCATCTGCTGGTCGAGCAGCTGGTTCTGGATCCTCAGCTGCTCGAACTGCTGGGCGAAGTAATCCTGGCCCTGGAAAGCGGAGCTGCTACCCCCGAAATGGAAGTCAGTCTGTGGGGGATATCAGCAGCATCAGCAGCAGCATCCACCTCATCGGCAGCCGCCTCCTCCTGGCCCTCGGCCTGGCCTCTGGTACGGGCACCGCGGGGATCGGAGGCTCCGGAAACCATCGACCCACTGAACACCGTTCCTCCCCGCAACAGCAGCATCTTTCCCGATCGTCGTGCTGCCAAAGATGAGGGTGCCCCCTCCTGGTGCACCCCTGCAGTGAAAGGCCAAAGAAGGTGCCAGGCGGGTGATGAGGGGGGCGCAGTGGAGGCTCTTCAGCTCTGTGGCCGTCTTCTCGAAGGTCTTGGCCACCACCGAACCCAGGTGGAGAGGATGGCGGCGCTGGCGGATCGAATGGAGGAAGTACAGGGGCCTCTTCGTGATGGCGCCGGCGCTGTCAGCTGCAGGAGTGTAAGACTTCGCCAGCAGGTGGTGGAGAAGTCGGTTGTCGATCTGCAGGGTAGAGGCCTTCGTCCTCCCGGACCGGAAGGACGCGTTGGCCTGGCCGAGCCAGGCTGGTGTACAGCCTCCCGAAGTCCACCTCCGGTGGCTCATTCACCTCGGTGACGTAGTCCTCACGGTCGTCGAGGTCGAGAGCCTCGGCCAGCTCGTGGTAGCTCAAGGACCGGGGGACACCGCCCAGCCTGAATTGGACGGCGTACCATCCTGCCAGTTGTCGTGGATTGTGCTTGAAGGTCGTGTAGAACTCCCACACCGGCTCGTAGTAGACCTTCTCGCAGATCTGGAGCAGACGGCGCCATGCGGTGTTGGCGACCGCGGCGGAGAGCTGCTCGTAGCAGTGCAATTGCCGAAACTCCCGTTTGGACCAGCAATGGTGTGACCCAAACGGGGTTTCCACGACCTCCTTGAAGCGCTCTGCGGTGGGGCCCCTCCGCAGATCCCGGATGAACGGGTGCTGGAAATTAGGTTTCGCCATTGCCCTGCAAAACAACAACCCAAAGTGGAACCAAAAGAGCTAAAGAAAAAGGTCAAGCACA
Organism: Linum tenue; assembly: GCA_946122785.1. Taxonomy (NCBI): domain Eukaryota; kingdom Viridiplantae; phylum Streptophyta; class Magnoliopsida; order Malpighiales; family Linaceae; genus Linum; species Linum tenue. Next base: position 31,180,425 of record CAMGYJ010000011.1, read on the forward strand.
CCCCCACACTTAATAACAGAAAACAGCCTAACCATGGTTTCATCCATAGTTGCGCGGTTTTCCGGCGAGGGCAGAGGATTCCGGCGAGTGGTTTTGGTTTTCTGACCACAATGGCCGTGCAGGCCATATAAATAGGCCGTGCCTCGGCTGCACGGGCAGAGGCGTACGGCCGTGCACGGTTGGATTTTGCCCGTGCAGGCCGACACGGCCTGGCCGAGGCGAGGCGCACGGCCGTGCAATAAGCGCTTTTGGCCGTGCGCTTTTTGCCGAGAGCTCGCACGGCCGTGCGAGGCATTATGGTGCCCGTGCACGACGCACGGCCAGGCCAGGACGAGAGCGCACGACCGTGCAATAAGCGCTTTTGGCCGTGCGCTTTTTCCGAGAGCTCGCACGGCCAAGGGGGGCATCCGCACGGCCGTGCAAGGTGAGGTCTGGCCGTGCGACTTGCTGGAGCCCGAAATCAACCTGTTTTCACTCAAAAACGACACTTGACTCTGGATCAACGTCTCAAGACTCAAAAACACACAAAATCAAAGGAAAAAGAGTAAGAAAATGCAAACCTCGGTGGGGTTGCCTCCCCACAAGCGCTTCTTTACCGTCTTTTAGCTGGACGCCAGTATGGATGCTCAGGGAAGTGTAGGATCAGGTGCCTTCAAGAGCGGATCCACATCGCTCTGAGGTACAGCTTCAAATGGTGGCCATGCACGGGACGAATGTGGCCACCTGCATTTGCCAGCTACGACTTGGCCATCCGGTAGGATGCAAGCGAGTGAATACTCGGATGGCCAAGGTGGGGGCGGGACCAGCTCATAGTGGTCTCCGGCTTTCGTTCGAGCGGGCTTAGCTGCCTGCAGTTTCGGCCGCCACTCCTCCTTGATCTGTATTTTTGGTGATTGAGTGGTCAGGAGTGGCGGCGAAGGTGTGGGAGGCGGGTCCTGCAAAATAGGCAGCACAGAAGGATACACGACAGACTCGTGCTCCTGGTGAGATACAGCATGCAGAGGTAACGAAGCAGGTATAGTGTTAGCAACTGAAAACGTTATTCGCTCCTCGCCGTCCCTCAAAATTAAGGTCCCATCATGCACATCTATGAGAGCCTTGGCGGTGGCCAGGAAAGGCCTTCCCAGTATAAGAGGCACTTCTGTGTCCTCACTGATGTCCAGGATAACAAAATCCACAGGATATGTGAATTTTGCCAACCTTAACCAGAAGGTCTTCCACTATACCCTAGGATGCACTACAGATCTGTCAGCTAATTGAAGGGTCATCCTAGTAGCACGGGGTTCACCTAGGCCTAGTTTCATGAACAATTTATATGGAATAACATTGATACTAGCACCTAAATCCGCCAAGGACTTCTCTACATGCAATTTATCAATAGAGCACGGGATAGTAAAACTACCTGGGTCCTTTTTCTTCTGCGGAAGCTTGTTCTGCAGAATAGCCGAGCACTCCTCGCTGAGCTCCACAGTGGCCAGCTCACTCAGCTTCTGCTTCTTTGAGAGAAGCTCTTTCAGAAACTTCGCATACTTCGACATTTGCGATAGTGCCTCCAAGAAGGGCACTTGGACATTCAGCTTCTTAAGCATGGCCATGAAGTTCTCGAACTCTGCCTCCAGCCTGTCTTTGTGCAACCGAGTAGGGAAAGGGAGTGTAGGGACATACTCCTTCACTACTGGTTGCGGTTTAGGTGCAGGCACCTCAACCTCCTTCTCTACTTCTTGTTCAACCGCTGAGATGCTGCAACAGGGCTTTCTCTCTCCGGTTCCCGAGCAGGGGGATCAACAGTCAGCTTGCCACTCCTGGTCATGATGGCATTGCAGCGCTCATCCGGGGTCGGCGGATGAGGGATGGTCTGCCCTGGTAGAGTACCAGGAGCCCGTTGAGCCACTGCCTGGGCCACGCTCCCCAGCTGGGTCTGGATATCCTGCAAAACAGCCTGCGTGTTCCTCTGACCAGCTTCAAGAGCCAGGAGTTTACCCGAGGCCTTCTCCATGAACTGCTCAAAGGTGTTGAATTTCTGAGCACTAGTACTGGCGAGAGAACCTACCAAGTCCCGCAGCTCAGCCATCTGATCATTCTGTACTGGGGCAGTAGGGGCTGCACCTGGCTGCTGGAAAGGCCGCGGCTGTGATTGAGCAGCATGCCCCTACATGGGCTGATAGAGAGACTGTTGTTGCTGCTGGAATTGCCCCTGTCTGGGCTGATATGGTGGCCGCTGGAAGCCTGGTGGTCCCTGGGGAGCTGGTGGTTTGGGATTTTGCCCAGCCCAGGAGAAGTTAGGATGCTGGCGCCACCCCTCATTGTACGTGTTGCTGTAGGGGTCATTGCGCCTGACATTGTTGATGAAGTTCACCTGCTCCTGGGGTGTGGTTGATTCCTTCATCGCCTGGCAGTCCTCCACCGTATGATGGGTGCTTTCGCACCATTGGCAGAGCATCATCGCCTGCTGCTGTCCGGTCCCTGGAATCATCCTGGAATGATCGATAGCTGAGACCAGCTTCGATACTACCTGCACCAAATCAGCTGACTGGGTGCCCACAGCATGCACACCCCGTCCAGGTGCTCGTCTCGATCTCCTGGCAGTGCCCCAGTCATAACCGTTCTCCGCCATCTCCTCAAAGAGTTGATTCAGCTGTGGCGGGGTTTTTGTCAGCTTGTTCCCGCCACAAACCGAATCGATCAGCTGCTTGTCCTCCGGGAAGAGGGCGTGATAGAAGGTGCCCACCTTGAACGCATCATTGAAACCATGATTGGGACACCTGAGAAAGAGGCTGGTGTACCTCTCCCAAGCATCCCTAATGGTCACATCCTCATCCTGAGAAAAATGTGTAATATGCTTCTGGAGATCAGCTGTCTTGGATGGAGGATGATTAGCGGGTGAGGAACTTGTCCGCCAGGTTGGCGAACGTGGTGATGGAGCCCGGAGGTCGAGTGTCTAGCCACTCCTTGGCCTGCCCCTCCAGAGTGAATGGGAAGTACCTCAGCTGGATGGCATCTGCTGGTACCCCATTGATCTTGATTCCATCGATGAGCTCGTGGAATCGCCTGAGATGTGATCGAGGGCACTCTCCCTCCTTACCACGGAACACCACTGAACCGCGCAGCATGGTGATCACTGAGGTGCTCACCTCAAAGTTGTTGGCTGGGACATGAGGGTGTTGAATGGCTGACCTCATGTCTGCAGCCCTAGCGGTCCAGTAGGATCCCATGGTCTGCTCCTCCGGGATCACATCACGGTTCTCTGGATCAGCCATCTCGCCTTCTTCTTCTTCTAACTGCAGCTGTGATAGCTCCTCCTCCGCAGCCAGTCGTGCCTTTAGAGCCCGCTTGAAGTTCCTGCAAGTTCGTTCAAGCTCCTGGTCTAACGGCAGTAGATCTCCCGACTGGCTACGGGTCATGCACTACCTGCACACAGTCAGCAGAAACAACCCGTGAAGGCACACAGGTGGAAAAGAAAAATGCAATAAAGAAAAAGCTAGAGTAACAAATTATCACGTTTCCCCAATAACCTAGAGGGTCCCCGGCAACGGCGCCAAAAACTTGACACGCCAAAACACAACACCAAACTGCGACCAAGTGTAATCGCAGTCCGGGAATGCAGTAACAGGCAAGTTCAATTATCAACCCGGGGTCTAGATCTACTGCTTACTCCGTGATTCTCTATTATCTAGCAAACTAGTTCGAGTGATTGTTGTGAAAAGTAAAAGCAACAAGAAAGCAGTAAATTGGTCGGTTTCTAAAGCAGGCAAGAGTCACTCGGGATTGAGTCCCCCTAGCCCCTTAGTTAGGTTCAATTGCAATTCCCTGGGTTGATTTACTGTTGATTAGACTGCGGAAGATCCGACAGTAGCTTGGAATCTCTTAAGCTGACCAAGCCCTCTCAGTCTAACTACCCAGCAGACGACTAGTCTTCACCGGGATAGAAAGCCGAGGCTATGAACACAGAACTCCACTACTGGCGCCAAGAACACCAGTACAAAGCAGTAAACTGGCTAACTCTCGTACAGCCAATCTCCTACTATCGAATGAAGAGGCTCTAACAACCTAATAAGATTCTATCTATCTCAGATTGCAGCAGAAATTGAGAAAAGCTGATCAGACTCAAATCAATTCATTAAACATGCGTCATTCGATTAAAATCAAACAGTAATATCATCCCAAGTCATTACAATCAAATCCCTAACACAAGGAACTAGGGTTCTTCATACCCAAGTGAGAGAAGGGTTCTACTCCATAGAGAGAGAAGAGAAAACAAGAATCGGATTAGTCATACTCATAACGATGAGGATAATCTGCTCCGGGACGATGATTTCCACTCCTATGACGATCTCCAAGCTCGATTCGATGAAATCCAGCTCCAAGACAGCTTCTAGGGTGTGTTCTTCGTACTTTCTCTCTCCATGGCTTGTTTTTTCTCTCAAAACACGATTCTCCCTTTTGGCTCGGAATAGGCTCGAAAACCAGGCTTTCCCGACTCGCACGGCCAGGGTGCACGGCCGTGCATAACACCATTCTGGCCGTGCACTCCAAAACGCGGCGTACCATTTAGTTCGACCTCAGCCATCTTGCACGGCCAGGGTGCACGGCCGTGCAATCTTCAGGGTCTGCCCGTGCGTCTCCTCGGCATAAGGCGCATGGCCATCTTGTCACGTGCACGGCCGTGCAGCCTCCCTGGTCTGCCCGTGCAGCTCCCCAAAAACCTCGCCATTCGTCCGTTCTTCGTCCAATCGACCCCAGACTCGCTCCTAAGCCTTCATTCACGTACTAGGACCTGAAATATCACAAACAAGCACAACCTAGCGTGAAATCGGCCTAAAACACGAGAATCAACACCTCAAACGGTTTAAGAACGGGGGTAAAAACATGTGTAAATGACGGTCTATCAACAACGATGGAGTGGAATCTGAGGGAACGACGACCACGACGGAGTGACAAGGTGGAGGTGCTTGTGGACGGTAAAGATAGAGGGGGAGAAGGAAGAAGAAGAGAAGAGGTCGATTCGGGCGCCGCAGACTGAAATTTCTTGCCACCCAAAGCGCATGTCGAGTTTAGATGTCGGTGGAGGGATCTTCGATGGTGGGAATTAGAGTTCAATTTGGAAGAAGAAGAAGATAAGGAAGGTAGGGGTTTTTAGAAATTTATTTATTTAGGGTTTGTTTTTTTTTTTAATTAATAAGTGACTTGGATATTGCTCATATTTTATCTAAAAATTTGAAAATATAATATTTTATTTATTAATATAATATAATATTGACGCTCTATTCACGCTTTCAATTTTGAATTCTTCAACAACTTAGGCTCTGACGCTATCGCTCCCGCTCCCGCTCTAGCTCCACGCTCTTGTTACCTAAGTTATAACTAGCTTCTCCAGCCAGTAACTTCCCCCAATACTTTGCCGTGTCTACGCAACATAAACCAAGAGTTACGATCTTCAATGGCAAGTTACAGTTACAGCCGTAACTTTGAAATAGCCTCCTGCTTCTCTTCCTTGAAGTTATGGTCCTCGGACTTGGAAGTTACGGGCCAAGTCATAAATTTGGAAGCCTGGCCGTAACTCTCCCTTGCTCCTTTGTGGGTCGCTCCAAATTGTCCCGATACTTGCTCCCAAGCATCCATTTACGTACCAGGACCTGGAACATCACAAACTAGCACAACCTAGTGTAAAATAGGCCACATGAGTGATAATGCAACCTTAAACGGTCAAGAATTAGCAGGAAAAACATGTGCAAATTCATAGTTAATACGAGACATAGTGAAGCATAAATTCCTGAATTGTATAAAGGTAAAGGTAATAGTAACCCTCTTTTTTTTTGAAGAAAATAGTAACCCTCAATGACAACATTTTGTAAATTACAATGAACTCGTCCCTTCTGTGCAAAAAATTCAAAAATAGAGTTACAAGGAATAAGGTAAATGGCGATAGATGGTAGTATAGGGTGGTTCAAAATATATGGAACATCAATATCATGTTGTAGATCACAATGAACTCTGATTTAGTATCGAGTTATAAAATCCTAAGATGTCCTAGGGTCATATTCCACAAGGTCTTTTCATTGTAACTACTCAATACTAACTTATTGTGCTCGAATTTGTAATGCAAAGAAAAGTAAATATGATGTGGGTTGAGGTTCCCTATTTGAGTTACTAAACTACAAATGCAAGGAAAGAAACATACAATGCAACGCAAAAAAGAAAAAAAAAAGCAATGAAACTAATGTTTAGGTAGTGATTCTAGATGATCACGCATTCATTCTCATTAACAAGATGTTTCTGTGAATACTCTAAGGACATTAGCTATCCGGCATATGCCTCGTGCGATAAGAATTTGATTAGCTAATGCATGCTTTCGCTTCACGCATCAACTAATCAACGAAGAACAAGAAAGTTAGGATAGCATATGGTTAAGTGTGAGCCTCTTAACATATAGTCTATAGCATATATATATGATCTAAATTATCAAGCATCATCCTCATTCAATTATAGATGTGTGGCTAGTCCTCCTATATACGCCTAAAGAGGATGCCTAATAGGCCAATGCACGAGATTGGTATGCCTTGTCTCCAGGATGCATATAGTAACAAATAATACAATCATAAGCATTGATAACTCAAGCATCTAGTAAAAATAGTAGGGCTGGTAATCGATCGGTATCCGGTATACCGGATACCGATTAATACCGATATACCGAATACCGGTTAATGCATTGAGAAAGGAACTTTCTTCTCTGTATAAAAAAGAAATTGAGAAAGGAACTTTCTTATCCTTGCTATAGCAGAAGATTGGAGAAGCCTTTTGGATAGCGATAAGTTTATTTGTGGATAGAGCAGTATAATGGACCAATATGAGTTCAGCTGCCACCATGATTAATTAAAGAACAGAGGATTATATAAAACCAATAGCATGATCTCTATCACTGGTTGTCGTTAATTACATAAAAGTAATACATGCAAATACATGATGCACATTTGTTTAGGTTTGTGTGGTTTTTTTCCCTTTGTTTAGTGAGAGGGAAGAGGAGGCTGATGGAGGCTGCTGGAGGAAGCGGTCGGGGAGCGCTGCTGGGGGCTGCAGCTCAGAGAGAAGGTTGGCTGCTAGGAAGGGAGGGAGGGAGGTTGCTGAGGAGAAGGGAGGCTGCTCGATCGATTAAAAAAAATAGGGTTGCTGCTGGGTTGGGTTGCTCGACGGCAAGCCCCAAATTGAATTCCAAATTCCGCCAAACTCAAGCTCAGCCGCGCGTTTTGATTTTTTTTTTAAATAATCGGTATTACGGTATACCGTCGGTATACTATCGACTCTTATCCGGTATTACCGAATGGAAATCGGTATCCGGTACGGTATCCGCTATTACCGGATACCGGTTTACCGATTACCACCCCTAAAAAATAGCATCGAATAATTCAAGCAATATATGACGCAAACAATATAATTCAAGCAATATATGACGCAAACAATATAATTGACATCAAGTAGTGTGTGATTGTCTGTATCCCATTTTCCCTAGTTTCAAATTAGGTGGTAGGTGATTAATTATGCTTGATCTTATCTCTTAAATTCTTTTCATAGTAGCCTACCACCTAGGAGTGCATGAATTAGAATGGATTTGAGCACCTTGGCTTGTTAGGAGTAGTTGAATGATAAAGAAGTCTAGTATGGTTGACGAGGCGACCATACCCCTATATATTAGACATCCACCTAGGTAAAGCTAGGGTGTTGAGTGCGTGACCATTGACTTAGCAACCTACCGTGTGGATGGGTAGAACCCATTTAGAGGAGATAGGTCGTATCCTTACAACATGAATCCAACTAAGGTGACATTGGGCTAGTGGATTAGTGTATGAGTGGGAGTGGTTGCATGACCATTGAACCAATCCCTTGATTAGTGATCTCTGCACCTCGATCATCATAAGTCGTCCTTCTACATTTTGCATGTCATTTCCTGTAGTTAGGGAGAAGGAGGCAACGCAGGTACCTCTTCTCCTCCATCGACCTCTAGTTCAGTAATCGCCCACTGCTCACCTGCTAAGTAACAGGTTGACTAGATAACGGCCGAGCATAAGTAGTCTAGGATATTGTGACCCTTCAAATAGGACCTTGGTCACCACTATACTACTTCGCCAATCTAGGGTGCACTTATCCTAGAATGGGGTAGTTAGTATTGTTCATGATCGAGTTTATAAATGCAAAGCTCGATGCATGACAACATCACTCAAACAATTAATGACACAAATATACATTGACATCAAGCATTGACGATAAAGATAATAAACACAATAGGCATCTCATTAAATCATAGAACTATATGCATAAATCATTAGTGAATTCACATCGCTAACACATATCGTCTAGCATACCATAGGGAAGTAGAACGACATCACCATAGATACAAGCATCGATGGTGAATGCTTCCTCGAATCTCACAACAATATGCCCCCTCCCTATGGATTGCTACTAGTGCCCCTAGGGAATAGAGCCTAGCCTCCTATTTATACTAATTATAGAAGGGGGCTTTCTAGTCTTTTTCCTCCTAAAGTCCGTCAAAACCTTCATTATATGACTTGAACTCGGATTCCTTCAACTTGTGGATGAAGTAGGTTGGTTCAAGAAGCTTATGGAAAGCTAGGGCACGAGCGGCGGGTCGAACCAATATTGGGCAGCCGCTCCTTTTTTTTGTGCAAATGGTTGCTAGTGGGCCAAGTAACTCCTCATGCAATTTGTAAGCGACGGTTAGTAGGAAAATCTCTCATGGGCCTCGAACAAAGATGGGCCTGCTGCACTACTAGATTTGCTTGTTTTGGCAATAAAGTAGCTTCTGATGTCCAAATCCATCTCTGTTTGGGCCGATGATCTTGTATTCTCATTCTCTTTCTGATCCATTGAGTCCCTTGGTTAGTAGAAATATATCATAGAATAGTGGTGTAGGAATATAATAACCATCATCTACCACGAAGACAAAAGGTGGTATAATTAGTCCTAAAAATACTTGAAGTATATAGAGAATTGACCTCATTCCGAGACTATAACAGGAAGCTCGTTCTTCTGTGTAAATTTTTTCAAAATTCAAGTTAAATCGAATAATATTTATAAACTGAAAAAATAATTCCCAAAATATATAAACAATGAATATTATTTTATAGATCACAGTAAACTTCATTTTTATACAATTTTTTTAAAAAGGTAACTTAAATTAAAAGAGGTACAAGTTTATTAAAATTTAAAAATACTTTATCCTAATCAAATCTGAACCCACTTAAAAAATGAAAGAGCCAAGATCTGGTTATACTTTGCATAACCATCATTCCTAGGACTCCACTTGATTTTCGCCAAAAGGCCAAGAAAGGTATGCGACTGGGCTTCACCGGTGAAAAGGTGACGACAGGCCTCTGGTAGAGGATTGGGCGTAGACCTAGTGAATGGCGATTTACCAAGCAATATTCTTTTTGTTTTTTGTTTTTTGATCATATTTACCAGGCAATATTTAATCTGTGATGATCGAGGAACCGCAGCTTTTCTCCTGTGCTCGCTCCCCTGCGCCATGGCTGAGCGAAACATGACGGACCTTGCGAAGCTTGAGAAGTCCCAAACCAAGACTCAACAAGAAATTGAGGAGCAGCAACAGGTAATTCGACAAAATCTGCACCTCTGTCTGTCGATGATTCTCGAGATCAGTACGCTGCTCAAGGAGAATGAACCCGGTCCTGGTAATCCCCTTATCATCGCCTACCTTTTAAGTCCTTGCCAATTCAAGTTAGAATTAAGAGAGTCGAACGTTTTAAACGGATTTGGCAGAACCTATGTGCATTCAATGAATCGTGTAAGAAGGATTTTCTCGAGCACATCACACTTCAAAGAAAGAGTTCTGGTTTCTGGGGAGTTTAAGATTGTCTCGACGTGTAAGATTGATTGTATGGACAATATTGGGTTGTTTTAAAGGTGCAGCCATTATTAAGATCCGTTAATGGAGCTAGGGCTAGCTGTCAAAACCCTAAGGTTTTAGCTTGGTTTTGCGGAGTCATTTGAATGGAGCATTTGAGGTGAGGGTTAGCGTCAAACCATAAGGCAGAAGATTGTACTTAGATTCTTTTTCTCTCCCTTGTACCATTGAAATTCTCTTGCACCGCACTTCGGCTTGTTATTAGTATGTTTTGAATCGACAGGTGACTCTTTCGTAAGTTTCTTCCATGGAATATTTGATTCGCTTTTGTGCCTGGGTGGTTTTGACTGATATGTTAATGTTACGCAGATAAATCTATGCCAGATGAGTTTGTGGGTACAATTAGGGAAAAGATGATTTTTGCGCGTGAGTTCGTCCAGGATGAGAGTCACCTGACTGCTCTTCGAAAGGCATTTGTGTTGTCGCATGCAGATGAATCCACTTCCGGGATCCCTGATATCATATCTGCTGCACTCAAAGCGGTGGTGGCTACGCTTGATCAAGCTTTCGTTTCATACAAGCGTTGCAAGGCGGCAATCTCATGTGCCCGTGCTGCAACACTTGCTCACAGAGCTGCACGACTTGTGGATGGTCCCCAAATGCAGGGCAATGATGAACGGGCAACATCCTCCTCCGATGATGAAGAATGACAATAGGAGCCTGGAGTTTGAAGAAAGGGAGGGGGTTTCTTGTTGTTTGTCCCAAACAGAATAGTTTCCTTCATGTAGGCTTCCACTCCAAGTCGTGATACAGCTGATGTTCTGAATTCTCTCTGTCAATTCATGCTCCATTCTACCGTGATTTCTCTGTTGTAATTAACACCCGTTTCTATTGTGTGCGACTGCCTCCTACAAGGGTCAAAAAGCTTGCCTCACTCGTTCACAGCTTTTCATATTACTAGTCAGTTAGGATGTGCTATTCATGGGGAAATAAAGAAACAGACGAAATTTGTACTGCTAAAAAGACTGTAAGTATCAACCTTAAGCGAGTTTGTCATTTGTATTACGCAATTTTTTATATGTCATTCATATATCAATCATTAAGTCTTTTATTAGTTCAAAAAATAGAATCAACGATGATATGACAACTGTAACATACCAAATTATCATTTTCGGTTCAACCCACAATAAAAATATGGTTAGATCAAGACTAGAAACAAGGACCCAAACCACGTGAGAATCGTAAGGGATCACAACCGAGAGAAGCAATTAAGTCATAACTCAGCCAGTTAGTGGATTCCCATATCAGAGCATTGACACGATTAATCGAAGGCCATTACAACACCTCTGTTACATACTTACATCCAAGCAAGAGAACGCTAGAGCAACCAAGCGGCCGACTTATCCTTCCTCTCTCAAGTTCCAGCTGCCGGGAACAGAAGCTCGATCTCACCATCTTTTCCACCCTCACAAAACCCAACTCCATTCCATTCCGTTTGTCCTTCCGGCAAGAGTTTTCTTTAATCTAGAGGTGAGATTGGCGAACAAAGAGTTGGTCTAGTGGTAATGGCACTAACCTCAGAGGCGAAGCCAGGATTTCAAGTCGGTGGGGGGGAGGGGGTGGGGTGAATAATAAAATTTTCATACAAAATCATGATAAATGAAATTTATTTATTACACCATGCTATTTGAGGGAAATAAAATCCATCAAAATAGTGTTTAAGCTAAAAATAAGGTGAATCAACATATCAATAAGATCAAATTCCTTTGACTATCCATGTTTCGCTAAACTATAACACAGTTGTGCAACAAATGATATATTCACTAGAAAAGCATGTCTAAGAGCATCAACATGAAAAATCTTCAATTAAAATGACAATCTAAGTTTTTATTTTTCTGAAAAAACTAGAGGATAATACTTTCTTATAAAGCGATAAATAACATCAATGTCGAAATTCGTTGATAGAATCCAAAATCGAGCTCAATTTCAAAGGAATACATCTAACTCCTATACAAAATGGTTGATAATTAAAGAAACCAATGAACACAATTTTCATATTTAAATTTAGAAGTCCCAGGTTTTAATCTTTTAAGTAGTACCTAATAACAAAAAATAACCTATATCACCTTTATCTATAAAAAATCTAGACATGAGATTCATCGCCCATCTTCTCTTGTGTGGGATTATGGATTGTACCCAGTGGGGTTACTAGCCATAAAGTGGGACATTGGAACACCTCCAGCAATGACCAGGTTAACAGAGTCAATAAGCCAATGGGAATAGGTTATTCGAGATGGTGTTAGTGGTGATATCGATTACGGCCTTGATTGAGCGCTCACGTTATTATATTGGATCTTTAGTATAATAAGGTGCGTTGGTTCAACGAGCGAGTTAGCAACCCACTTTAACGAATTTCATTATGTTTTTTAATTTATTCAAGTTAAAGTTTTTCATTATGTCATTTTGTACTTGGTCTTTACGTTTACGTTATGCACATATACGCTTTTATGTTATGATGTTATTGTTCAGTTCTTAAGTTTGACCAACACGTCATTGCAATGCATCAAGAAGTTATGTTTTAAGACAAGGAGTAAAAGTTATGTATTAAGTAAGTTGATTTATATCTTCCACTTTGTGGAAGATTATGCTGAGCGAGCATAAGTTACACCATGTTAAGCAAGTAAGCAAAATCATGTTTTAAACCTCACTTACCTAGAAAAATCATCGGTAATAAGGAGGTTACTAACCCTCACCTCTGGGTTATAAGGTGGTTCTATTATGATGAACCCCACAACCATGTAGAGCGTGCAGTATTGTGCTTCCCATGTGAGGAAACCCATGTTATGAGTTATGTTTATGTTATTAGTAAGTTGGTGAATGTGATAGTGTGCTAATTAAGTTGAGAACGGGGTCTCTTTTAAGAACACTTTTTTGATGTAAACTATGCATTTCTAAAACACAAGCATGACATAAGCACTTGCATTTTATTTATGCTAAGCTTCTTTGTTCTTAAGTAAAACGAACTTAGGACTTAGGACTATTGTTTATGATTAACGATTTAATAAGAGTATTTTAGTAAAAGTCGTACCTGGCCAGGTTATGGTGGTAAATTTATTTTATAAAAAAAACAAAGCACACATTCACCCACCTCTTCCCTCCGTTTTCTCTAATTTCTTTAATTGCATACTCCGCCCTCTTCATCATCCATCCCCACTATTCCATCATTCTGCTCGCTCCAACCATCACTACTTCACTAATCTCCCTCTCGAATCCCGCCACGCCCCTTCCATGACACAAACACCACCCCCGTAGTACTCCACTTCCTCCATTAGGAGGAGCAAGGGGTCGAGAATAGCTTGCTCCACGACATCCTCACACCCTACTCTTTCATCATCCAAACATGAACAATCGTCTTCCCTAGTTCATGATCCTTGCGATCTCCTAGGCGCAAGTGATTCCTCAATCCCACAAGGTTCAAGGTGAGCTGATTCACAAGATGAATTTCCCGCCACTAATTCGTCCCGATATGGTATGCAACAATGATAGAATTCTCACCATACCTGCGAAACATCCAATGTAACGCTTCACCTACCAAAATCCCCAGACTTTGCTCATTCATCCCAAGATAAGGTATTTCCATTGCCTTTAGCCCGAGATAAGACAATTTTGCCGCCTATGAGATGAAATCATAGCGTTCATTCACATAAAGATAAAGGAGTTCACATCTTCATAAAATCAATTTCAAACAAGCTACATAGAAGAGAAGGAGGGTACAACCATCGATGATGACACTATCTCCTTAGCTACAGACTCTCCTACGAAAGTTAAGCTCTTACTCTAGCAGAGTATATAAGTTTTTGTGTGTTTTTGCAACCTTACTAAAAGTAAATGAGTCATGACGTCTATTTATAGGGCAAGAATCAGAATAAAAGTCTCATAAATCGACTAGGAAAAGGTCTCCTAGACGTTATGGGCTAAGTAAACTTCTCCCACAAGGTTGAGGTATAATTACTAAGAGAGAAAACATGCTTGTTGCCTGAAAAGAAAAATGGTGTGAATCTGATAGAACCATTGAAAAGGAATTTGATCAACTGACAATTTTATTGCCACACTGCTAGCACACGTAACAACTAGAAAAAGACCAAGCGTGATAAACTAAACAGATGATCTGTTAGAAACCGGCGGGTTGGGCCGGTCGGGTGAGGAGAGTGGCAGTTTCGTTATTTTCATTATTTCTGTTTTGTATTTAAGAGGAGAGAACACTATTCTGCAGATTAGTCAATAATCAATATTACAATCAAAATCCCTAAATTCCCAATTCTCTCTATCTCTTGTTCTTCCCCAATTCTTCTCAAATCCCTAATTTCTTCTCTTCTCAATCCCTAATTCCCTTGTGGAACTTCTTTGTTCTAACATTTGGTATCAGAGCCCCGTTCCGATCTGTGAGTTCTTCCCAACTCCATCAGGGACAGCTTAGAAACCAGAGAATCAGCGATGGAAAAATCAGAGCTGTCATGGGCTCAGAAGCGAGAGAGGTTGTGGCAAATTGCAAGCTATTGGAAGGAGGAGGCGAGGGCGGCAGTGTTCGGGCAAGCCGGCCGAGGCGAGGAGGGCGCCGCGCGGCAAGAGGCGGCGCGCGCGATGTCCGAGGGCAGCTTGGGGTAGAGCCCGATCGTCGGGGCTGGCAGGGAAGCGCCGGGGAGCGCGCGACCGGCGGAGGAGAGCGAGGCCGAGGGCGGCAGCGCCGGAGGTGGCTGGGTCGCGAGCGAGGAAGGAGGGGAGTCGGCGGCGATTTCCCTACACTCTGTAGCTGGGATTTCGTCGCCCGGAACCCTGAGGTTTCGAGCAAAGGTGGCCGGGCAGCAGGGTCTCGTCCTCGTTGACAGTGGGGCATCGTTGAATTTTATCGGGGAGGACTTTGCTAAGACCTTACAGGTGGCAGCGAGTCCGACGAGACCGGTGGTGGTAAGAGTGGCTAATGGCGCGCCGATGCGGTGCGTCGAGGTGTACAGGGAGATGACTATGGAGATCCAAGGCCTCGAGATCACCACCGACTTGTATGTATTGCCTCTGCGAGGGTTCGATATCATTCTTGGTATACCCTGGCTGTAGAGCATGGGACCGATCACCAGTGATTGGAGGAGTCTGACGATGTGCTTCAAGTGGAGGGACAAGGAATGAAGGTTGAGAGGCCTGACCACAGCCATTGGGCCGGTGGAGATGGAGGAGTGCGCGAAGGGGGAGGACACCGAGCTCGCTGTCCTATGCTGGCCTCTCTCTGCAGCAGGGAAGACGGAGATTGATGGGGAGATACAAGAGCTATTGGATCGGTATCCCGAGATATTCCGGGCACCAACCACGCTCCCGCCCCACCGTCAGGTCGATCATCAGATTTGCTTGAAGGAAGGTGTGGAAGCAGTGAATGTGAGGCCATACCGTTATGGTCACTCACAGAAGGGGGAGATCGAGAAGCAGGTGGAGGAGATGCTCGCTACCGGGCTGATTCGGCCTAGTACCAGTCCTTTTTCTTCGCCGGTACTGCTGGTTAAGAAGAAGGATGGGACGTGGAGATTCTGCACAGACTACCGGGCTCTCAACAAGGCGACCGTGAAGGATCGGTTTCCGATCCCGACAGTGGATGACATGCTAGATGAACTACATGGGTCGAGCTATTTCACTAAGCTCGACTTGAGAGCCGGTTACCACCAGATCAGGATGCAGGAGGAGGATGTGCCCAAGACAGCATTTCGCACCCATAATGGCCATTGTGAGTATTTGGTCATGCCATTCGGGCTGTGCAATGCTCCTTCGACATTCCAGGATGCCATGAACGACATTTTTCGGCCTCTCCTGAGACGGTATGTCTTGGTATTTTTTGATGATATACTGGTATATAGTCCTACTTGGGAGGACCATTTGAGACATTTGCAGGAGGTGTTTGAGATTCTTCGGAGGCATCAGTATTATGTCAAGGCCTCCAAGTGTGCGTTTGGAGTGCAGAAGGTGGATTATCTGGGTCATGTGGTGACGCCTCAGGGAGTACAGGTGGACCAGACCAAGATTCAAGCCATGGTGGACTGGCCTGTGCCCACCAATGTGACCGAGTTGCGTGGCTTCCTGGGATTGACCGGGTATTACCGGAAGTTTGTGCAGGGATACAGTATGATCGCGAGGCCTCTGACGGACCTGCTGAAGAAAGGGGGTTTCGGGTGGTCACCGCAGGCAGAGGAGGCATTCCAGAAGCTGAAGCAGGCGATGTCTACGACCCCCACCTTGGCCATGCCGGATTTCTCGAAGACGTTCGTGATTGAGGCCGACGCCTCTGGTCGCGGTATCGGGGCAGTGTTGTCTCAGGATCGACATCCCATTGCCTTCATGA
The DNA here is from genome assembly GCA_946122785.1 of Linum tenue. Classification (NCBI taxonomy): domain Eukaryota; kingdom Viridiplantae; phylum Streptophyta; class Magnoliopsida; order Malpighiales; family Linaceae; genus Linum; species Linum tenue. The sequence goes on from CAMGYJ010000011.1 coordinate 31,196,678, forward strand.
GCAAGACTCTACCACCCTCGAAAGAGGCCTGGTCGACATATCAGAAGGAGATGCAGGCTATCATAACAGCAGTACAAACTTGGAGATCGTATTTGTTGGGCCAGAAGTTTCACATCTATACAGATCATCAGAGTTTGAAGCATCTCCTGGAGCAGAGGGTGTCGACACCAGACCAGCACAAGTGGATTTCGAAGTTGTTGGGGCACGACTACGAGATTCACTACAGACCGGGACCCACCAATGTGGTGGCGGACGGCCTATCCAGGAGGCCGGGAGGAGAGGTTCTCACGGCGGTGACCGGGCCCGTGCCGGAGTTCTGGGATGAGCTTCGTACCTCTTTGGAGACCAGTCCGTATCTACAGAGCGGCCGGGACATTGCTGTGAGTGACGAGCCGGGTGGTACTTTTCAAGGGCCGGGTGGTCCTTCCGCCGGGGTCAAACCTGGTTACTACAGTGCTGATGGAGTTTCATGACTCGCCGCTGGGGGGTCATTCGGGCGTGGAGCGGACTCTACGAAGGATTCGGGCTCATTTCTACTGGCCCCGCATGGCGGATGACGTGAAGAGCTACGTGGCGTCCTGTGACACCTGTCAGGGGGTGAAGCTATCTCCTGGGACTCCCTTCCTCAGGCGGCAAGACTGTGTTGTTCGTGGTGGTGGACCGTCTGACGAAGTATGCTCACTTCATGCCCTTGGCTCATCCGTACACGGCAAGGGCAGTGGCTGAGCAGTTTGTATCAGGAGTGGTGCGGCATCACGGGTTCCCTCGCTGTATTGTGAGTGATCGGGATTCAGTCTTCTTGAGTCACTTCTGGCATGAGTCCTTTGCGATGGCCAAGACGGCATTGAAGATGAGCTCGGCCTATCACCCGTAGACGGATGGCCAGACGGAAATCGTGAATAAACAACTGGAGCAGTATCTCAGGTGCTTTGCCCACCAGCAACCCTAGAGCTGGTTGGCCATGATCCCATGGGCTGAGTTGTGGTATAACAGCACATACCACAGGGCTATTCGGATGTCACCCTTTGAGGCTCTGTACGGGCGAGCCCCGCCGTCTCTGGTACGGTACAGGCTGGGTGATAGTTCGGTGGATGCGGTGGACAGGTGGTTGGGAGCGAGGGATGAGGCGCTAGAGCAGCTGCGTAGTACGTTGGCGGCGGCCAATAACAGGATGAAGCAGTTGGGGGATGCGGGTCGGCGGGAGGAAGAGTTCGAGGTGGGTGACTGGGTGTTACTGCGACTACATCCCTATCGACAGGCCTCAGTCTTCCGGCGCGCCTATCAGAAGCTGGCTGCTCGCTATTTCGGGCCCTACGAGATTTTGCAGAAGGTCAACCCAGTGGCATATCGTCTGCAGATGCCGGCAGAGTCTCGCATTCATCCTACCTTCCATGTTTCATTGTTGAAACGCTACAGGGGAGCAGCAGACAGAGTTGAGACGACTGCCCCGCCGGTCAGTGCGGATGGTGACCTCGAGCTAGAGCCGCTGAAGGTGCTCGAGACTAGGTGGGTGAAGAAGAAGGGACAGCTGGTGGAGGAAAGCTTGGTGCTTTGGAAGCATTTAGAGCCGGAGGACGCGACCTGGGAGGAGACCGGAGACTTGAAGCAGAAGTTTCCGAACTTTGACCTTGAGGACAAGGTCAGGCTTGAAGAGGGGGAGGATGTTAGAAACCGGCGGGTTGGGCCGGTCGGGTGAGGGGAGTGGCAGTTTCGTTATTTTCATTATTTCTGTTTTGTATTTAAGAGGAGAGAACACTATTCTGCAGATTAGTCAATAATCAATATTACAATCAAAATCCCTAAATTCCCAATTCTCTCTATCTCTTGTTCTTCCCCAATTCTTCTCAAATCCCTAATTTCTTCTCTTCTCAATCCCTAATTCCCTTGTGGAACTTCTTTGTTTCTAACATGATCCTAGCGTAGCATCATGCAGAAAGGTTCACGCAATTAAGTAATACGAGAAGATTCCAACAACAAAAGCAAGCAAATTTTACCTTAGTATCTCATACTTCTTCTTTCTAGAAATCTCTTCACTGATATCACTACCACTTATCAGACCACTTCTTGGCTGTTGCTTTGAAGAAACTGGACCAGATGGGTTGGCCATTTTCTTCCTCGGTGGTGAAAGATCTTCATTCAACGAATTGCCAACTGCAGTTGCACGTGTTGAATCCATTGAACCTGAAGGAATAACATCACTCCTTTTTCTCCTTGGGCGTGATAGATCGACATTTTTTTCTAGAAGCACTTGATTCATCAGGTTCCAAGTGCGGTGTGTGATATAAAACTCAAGCTGCCGGAGAAAAGTCTTCATCTTGCAAATCGCTCCATGCTCTCTGCTTATGAGGTGGTGACATATAAGAATCAAAAGAGAGGTTTTATGTCATATCTATTTGGTGCCGCGGGAAAACTTGTCTATAACCAACTTTGACTAGAGATTCCCTGAGGGATAATAAACCCAGATTACTTCGTTCTCTCCTCATCAAGGCACCCATTCTTTCGCATTCAATTAATGCTAAGAGAAAAAGACTTCTTCCTTGCTCTCTCAACATAATCCTCAGATATCCCAATCAAATCCAACTACAGTTCATCGTCTGTCTAGCATAGCCTTATGCTTCGTCAAAGGATGCTTGGGATGTGAAAGAATGCATGCCGCTGCTACAATCAACACCACCCCAATGTCTTACAGGTTTTATGCCATATCTATTTGGTGCTGCAGGTAAACCTCTCTTTAACCAAAACTGTGATTAGCGCTGGCACCCCAGGAAAATTTACTTGATAGTGACTCCTTTCAGCGAAGCTTTATTAACAGCCACTTTGGCATTCTACCATCCAATGCCATTATAATGCTCCTAGAATAGTTCATCATCTGCCTCACGAAGTTAGGTTAGGTAAGGGTTCTTCATCCTTGCATTTAGCATCCTGAATCAATAGTAAATCTCCATTATCTCCTTTGTCGCTGGACGCTTGGGTTCATACAAATCATTCCTAACATACACAACTAGGGTTCTTCATACCCAGATGAAAAGAGAGTTTCCTCCATAGAGAGATGTGATAACGTCATGCACGAAGAAGACATCATCAAAACGAAATGGGAATCTGCTCCTAGCGGCTAGTCATTACTCCGAGGTTGAGGAATCGAGCTTCGAAGTCTTTAGATCGCTCCAATCCTTGCCCAATGGTTTTCTTTGTTACTCTCTCTCTCTCTAGGGTTCTTTTTCTACCTTTAGAACTCAGAAAATTCGGATTGTCTGACAACTTCCTCCAGCTGTAGCTAAGAAAACCCGACGCCAGAATCCAAGGTCGGTTATTTTGAGTTTAGACCGTGGATTTGCCAAAATGGCGTGCATCGATTAGTGGTAGATCCAATATCCACGGTCTCCTCATGAAATTCTCGGGTTATCAAATTGGGGAATTAGACTATGGATTTCCCCTGGATGAATAAGACGGCCCATCCCTAGAATCCACGGGTGGGAATTTTGAGGCACCAGACCGTGGATTCACCTGTTCTGGCCTTCGGTTCCATTTCGCTTTCCACTTGCCCCCAGATTCGCTCCCCAGCTTCCATTTACGTGCCAGGAACTGAAACATCATCAACAAGCACTATCTAGCGTAAAACGGGCCAAAAAGCAATCAAAAGCAAAGCCAAACGGTCAAGAAATGTCGGAAAAACATGTGCAAATATGGTGTTATCGAATTCCCCCACACATTTAACCTTTTGCTTGTCCCCAAGCAAACCTTACTCAAACCAATGCAAATCTCCAGACCTTTACAACAACTTGCAACCCCCATCGTTGATAGAGGACTTCCTAGGGCATTTAACAGCTTACGAGGTCAACCAGTTTTCAAAGATATGCCCTATTTCTCTCAATGCGAGTGCTAGACTCAAACCAGGATCATGAGAAGCAGTGGAACTAAGATAGATAATTCATGGATGAAGAGACTCACCCAAATAACGACCAAGGACTCTTCGTATCAGGTGCTCTTTCATTTCATTTCATTTCAATCGTTTGAACCCCTTTTTCGTACTTTTGTTCTTGTCATTCACACTTTGCTGGGGGGTTCCAAACTGCATTTTTATGCGCGGTCAGAGTACTTCTTTTAACTAATTTTTCTCGACTCGTGTGGAGGGTCAATGAAATTAAGGGGGGTCGGAAGCTCTATCCTTCCCCTTAAAAACACATCCTCGAGTAGGAAATCGTTCAATGAGTGAAAATTTTAATTGTACTAGAGACATCTTAGCTTCACCTTGTAGGCATACCCCACTAAGGATCACTAAAATTTCTTCCAAGCTCGATTTTGTGCAATGAATGGTGCCACACACGTTGGGCTTACCCCATGTTTCAAATTTAGAATTCCAACATGGAGGACCAACTGCTTCTCATTACGCGCATTGAGTACCGTTTTTCGATACATGAGTCCACAACACAACAAAAAGGAGTCATCGATATTACATGAATCAAATGTCCTAAATCCACTAGTTTACATAATTAACCGACACAACAAAAGGAAAGATAGGACAGATCTTATACTTCGACATCCTCCATAGTGCTACAACTACCTCCCTAGGTTGCACATGGCCACAAAGATAGTCAATTCAAAGCATACTGAGCAGGTTATTACAAGGAACAGTACTTGGAGCCCTCAAATCGTAAAATTTGGAAAGTGGACTAGGCTCCAAGCACACAAACAAATCTACACAGTCAAGAATAGACACCCCCACACTTAAAATCGACATTGCCCTCAATGGGGAAGAGAGGAGGATAAGGGGAACGATGTTACCGGTAAGAGTCAACTGCAGTGGGACTGGAAAGAGTACCAGTACGGAGCGAGGGAACGGGAGAGGGACTAGATGCTACAAGGAGGCTCACAAGAACAACCACTAGATCATGATATGTTCGGGATAGTTGCCACCCAAATGGGTGCAAAACAAAAAGAAAAGAAACACACGGACAAAGTTCAAGCTCCCACACACACATGGAACAAGAACAAAAAAACAACGAAAGAAAGAAAAAAACACATGGAAACGGCCGGTGGGGATGTCAACATCGAAGTGGAAGTCGGCCATGAAAGCATCATAGTCCACTCGGGGTGGAGGTGGAGGCGGAGGCGGAAGTGAAGGCACCCACGGGGTGGTCTAGTGATGCTCCGGGTGACAGCACTAGAAGAGATGCTCCTGATACTCCATCAGTCAGCGGCTGCGGCCTCACTCATGCTCAATCTAAGCACGGATCACGCCCTGCTCGGCCTCAAGGCAGTCAAGGCGGTAATCCAGCTGGGCTAGACGGCTGGACTACTGCTCCTGATGAGCCCAGTACTGCTCCTGAAAATGTTGCTGGGAGGACATGGTCTGCTGGTTATGGATTGTCAGCTGCTGGAATTGGAAGGTGAAAAAGTCCATTGACGAAACAGAAGGACCGGAGGAGGACTCGCCTCGCTCCAATCTCCGCCGTGGAGGAAGATCCTTCGGTAGGGAGAGAGGCTCCTTGTGGATGGGCTCGTCCACAGAGGGAGTATCAACGGCCTCATCGTCGTCGCTCTCAGTAGGAGGAAGTGTGAGTCCCTCGACCCACTCATATACGTCAGTCGTCATCAGAAGGCCCTAGTTTAAGATGAAATCCTAAGGAAGGTAGAAAGAGCCAGCTGTAGAGGAGATGTCCGTGAGACCGTCAAGGCTGATTTCCTGCTTCTGGGAGAGGATAGTGACCAGGGATCCACAGAACAGGTATCGAGGTTGCTAGGCCAACTTGGCAAAAGTATTCGCCACCATGGAACCCAAATGCAGGTTGTCGTCCACCTACGTCATCGAATACATGTGAGCCAGCGCCTGCTTGGTGATCTTGTGGGGGGAGGTGACACTGGGACAGACCGAGCGGGTAAGGATGAGGTGGATGATCATCCACTGTGGTAGCAAAGTGGTGGAACTGGTCTGCCCGGGATCGAAGCTCACCTCACTATAGTCAGGCAAGCAGATAGTGGTGTACAAGTCGAATAGATCTACTCACTGCGGGGTGGGTCTCTCAAAGATATGGGAGCTAAGAGGACGGAAACTCAAGCCCAGAGCCTCGCCGAATTGCCAACACTCATCTCTCGATCTTCATTCCCCAGTCGGAACATGATGCCATTAGCACGGGCTAGGTTGGGCCGCTCCTCCGCCATGCAGAAAGTGGAGAAGAACTCCCACACCAGCTCGGTGTAAGTGGAAGCAGACAGGCGGAGGATTCGCCACCACTGGTGATTGGCAATGGAATGCCAGATGTTACCCTCGCACTACAGATCCCGGAGGATGACATTGTTGAGATACTAATGCTCCTCGATGGATCCTGCTCGAACCACACCGAACTGCGCCTCATAGTCGTGGGTATGAGTCAGACCCCGGAGGTAGGGGTGATGAGTCAGACCTCATAGTCATGGTACGACTAGCAACCTAGTAATGGCAGTTGATTCCCACACAATTAGAAAGCAACGTAAAAATCTCGTTCTCTACCTAACCGCCAATTCTCCAGTAAGTTGAAAATAAAAGAAGTGGATACAACCTGAAGACAAAAGTAGATGGCTAGAAGAAGCGTAGGACATGCAACGGCTAGCAGAAACCAAGTTGGGGCGTCGTCGGAAAGTCACCGGAAAAGTCGTCGGAAAATTTTTCGGTGCCGAACGGCCCAATAATCACACAACACGAGTTCCCCGACGCGGGAAGTGTTGGTCTGAATTCGGATTTTTAATCCAAAGTCGGACGGTGATGGGATCTACAATTTTCCATCAGAGTGGTGTGCTCGCGAAACAGAGAGGAGAGAGGGGAGAGCGACTGGGGGAAGGGACCGAAAGAAAATGAACTGGTCGCCCATATATCGCATTCATATGGGGAAATCCACGGTCCTTGGACAAAATTCTAGGTCGTGGATTTTGTGGGTCAGACCGTGGATTTTCAAAAATTTCCCTCGTCTCTCATAGCCAAAATCTGGTCGGGGATTTGACGTTTGGACCATGGATTTTGATCAGGGGAAAAGCACGATTGGGAGAGTAAAATCCACAGTCGGGGATTTTAGGTCCACGACTGTGGATTTCACGAACCCCGAGGCAAAAAACTACCAAAAACACCCCAAGCCGACTATGGACCAAAACGACGACAACAGAGACAATCGACGGGCTCGGGACGCAATACACAAGATACATAACAGACACAGACGACGCCAACACAAAAGAAAAAGAAAGGAAAGAAGTGAAAACCGAGGTGGGGTTTTCTCCACACAAGTGCTTTCTTTTACGTCTTTAGCTAGACGCAGAGCCGCTAGTTCAACCACCAACTCCGCACGGTCGAATGCAGATTGGAGATTTCTATGGTGCCATAGGGAAACACCTGGGTGACCATGAATGGTCCAGACCACGTGGAGCGATGCTTTCCCAGAAAGAGTCGCAGGCGGGAGTTGTATAGGAGAACGCAATCGTCCACCTGAAACTTTTTTGGGCCTTTGAGTCGGGCGTCGTGGAGATGCTTGGTTCACTCCTTATACAACCTAGTGTTGTCATAGGCGTGAGAATGCCACTCCTCGAACTCCACCAGCTTCATCTTTCGTTCGGTACCTAGAAGACTCAAATCAAGGTTTAGCAGTGTAAGGGTCCAGAAGGCCTTGTACTCTAGCTGAACAGGCAAGTGGCAGGCCTTCCACATACAAGTCGATAGAGAGAGGTACCAATCGGCGTCTTGTAGGCTTTCCTATACGCCCATAGAGCATCATCGATTTTGGTGAACTAATCTTTACGGGATTGATCCACCGTCTTTTCAATGATCCGTTTTAGCTCCCGGTTCGTCAGCTCGGCTTGACCATTTGTTTGGGGATGGTAAGCCATCGACACCTTGTGCCTCACATCATAGTGAGAGAGGAGCTTGGTGAATACCCCTTGAAAATGGGTTCCTCTATTGCTAATGATGGCTCGAGGTGTCCCAAACTGGGACAAAAGCTGCTTTAGAAATGAGCATATGCGTCTTGCATCATTGGTGGGCATGGCTTGAGCTTCTGCCCATTTTGAGACATAGTCCACATCAAACAAGATATAGAGATTACCGAACGAGGGAGGAAAGGGGCCCATGAAGTCAATGACCCAGACATCGAAAATGTCACAAGTTACAAATGACTTCTGGGGCATCTAATCATGGACAAAGATATTACCTGACTGTTGACATCGATTGCACTCGCGTGCGAAGGTAATAGTAACCTCGAAGAGCGTGGGCCAATAGAAGGCCAACTGGAGCACCTTCCACGTCATGCGGTTTCCTCCATGATGACTACCAGCTGGTCCTTTGTGACAGTGAGACATGATGGATCCTCCCAGAAATAGTACTTCAGGTCGGAGAAGAATTTAAGCTTATCTTGAGTCGCCATTCCCTTAGGTAACTGCTTACCCACCAGATAATTGGCAAGATGAGAGTACCAAGGGGTGACACTCTCTACCAAGCACAGTGCCTTCGGGAATGAGTCATTGATCTCTTCCACAAAGTTGTCCACCAGAGAGGCTTCCAACCGTGAAAGGTGATCTACTGCTACGTTTTCTGCTCCCTTCTTGTCTCGGATCTCTATATTGAACTCCTGCAGAGTGGTCGGTATAGACCACGACATGAGAAAGCACTAAATACGGTCGAAACTTGTCGAAGGCATACACCAAGGAAAATAGCTCATTTTTAGTGGTGGTGTAGTCCTCTTGAGCATCGTTCAAGGTCTTCGACGCGTAGTAGATAGGCTGGAAATTCTTATCGAGTCTCTAACCAAGAACAGCTCCAACCGCATAATCACTCGCATCACACATTAGCTCGAAGGGTAGAGACCAATCTGGAGTCACCATGATGGGTTCATGGGTGAGCTTCTCCTTCAAAATCCCAAATGTAGCTGTGCACTCTAGAGTGAAATGGAATGGTGCGTCTTTTTCAATCAGCTTGGTTAATCGTAGAGCAATCTTCGAGAAATCTTTGATGAAGCGCCGGTAGAAGCCTACATGACCTAGAAAGCTTCGGATCCCCTTCATAGAAACAGGGGGAGGTAGCTTGTAGATTGTATCTATCTTCGCGCGAGCTACCTCAATCCCCTATTTGGAGATCTTGTGCCCGAGCATGATACCTTCACGAACCATTAAGTGATATTTATCCCAACTGGGTGCCAAGTTCGTCTCCTCACACCTCTTCAAGACAAGTCTAGGTTGTGAGAAGGAGTCTCCATAAACCGAAAAGTCATCTATGAAGACTTCCATAATTTCTCCAACCATTCGGTGGAAGATCTCCAATATACACCGCTGGAAGGTTTCCAGTGCATTATAGAGTCCAAAAGGAATCCTCTGGTACGCGAAGATGCCAAATGGACAGGTGAAGGTAGTCTTAGCCTGATTATCCGGTGCAATCGAGATATGGAAATATCCATACATAACATCTAGAAAACAGTAGAACTCAAGCCCCGCCAGCATCTCCAGCATCCGGCCAATGAAAGGAAGCAGGAAATGGTCCTCCTTGGTGACGTCGTTCAGACGTCGGTAGTCGATGCAGACTCTCCAGCCAGACACGGTCCACATCAGGATCAGCTCGTTCTTCTCGTTCGGGATCACCATCATCCCGCCTTTCCTCAAAACCACCTGAGTGGGACTGACCCACTTACTATCAGATATAGCGTAGATGATCCCGACATCCATGAGCTTCACGATCTCTGCCTGGACCAGTGCCTCCAAGTTTGGAGTCAAAATCCACTACAACTGCCAGACTGGCTTAACCTCATCCTCCATCAAGATTTTGTGGGAGCAGAAGGATGGGCTAATGCCTTTGATGTCCATGATCTTCCACGCCATGGCTTGGGCGTGCTTCTTCAACAGAGCCACTAGACTGCTCTTTTGTTCGGCGGTCAGTTCCGAGCTGATGATGATGGGGAGCTTATTACCCTCGCGGAGAAATGCGTACTCCAGATGAGCAGGGAGGGGTTTAAGCTTGAGCTCTGGTGGCTCCTCCAGTGAGGTAGTGATCCGGGGTGAGACATGGATTGTTTTGTACGGATTCTCTCACCCCTCTACCTCGGTGCTCTCTAGCTCCACGAGCTGCTCTTCCATCTGCAATTCATGTGATGCCTATTCCCCTAGAACAAGACAACAGTCGAGGAAATCGTCAGTACTCGCACTCGTGATAGCGAGTGCGGTCTCATAATCAGCAATCACATCACAGTAGTCTAAGGGGTCGTTTGCTTGTTGGATTTGAAAAATGAGGGTTTTGGCCAACAAAAACCTTGGGATTTATTGGATTATGGATTTGAAGAGTCTAATGTTTGCATGATAGATTTGATGATGGAGTTGTTAAATAAATAACTAACCATCAAGGATTTGCAAATCTCAAATCAATATGTGGGATTTACAAGTCCGTGGGGTCCATGGATTTGGTTCCAAAATAAAGACCAAATCCGTGGACCCCACGGATTTAGCATCCTTCAACAAACAATGAACTTATGTTACATCCATCAAGCTTGGGATTTGGATACCAAATCCATGACCCAAATCCAACAAGCAAACGACCCCTAAATCATCATGGAACTGCGGGTGTTTCATATTATCATATACATAAAAGGTGAATTGTTCACCCCAGCCCACAAAATAAACTTGCCATCATTCACATCAATAAGTGCCTTGGCGATGGCAAGAAATGGTCGACCTGTAATCAAGGGCACTTCCACTTCCTCATTTACATCAAGAATCACAAAATCACCAAGATATACAAATTGCCTTACTGTCATGAAAAGATCCTCTACAATGCCCCTAGGATGCACAATAGATCTATCAGCTAACTGAATGCTCATCCTAGTATTTCTGGGTTCACCTAGGCCTAGCTTCTGAAATAATTTATATGGCATGTTGTTTATGCTTTGAGCTGTGAAGGCTACCAAGCTAGAGCTGCATGTCCTGCAAGACAACCTGTGTATTTCTTTGGTTCGCTTTGAGCTGCAAGAATTGTCCGGAAGCCTTCTCCATGAACCACTCCACGTTGCCAAATTTTGTAGCACTATTGTTTGCAAGGCCTGCCACAACGTCACGCAACTCGGCCATAGGGTCAGTCTGTACTGAGGCTGTAGTCGCGGGTCCCTGCTGTTGCAATGGTCTCTGCTATGGTTGAGCGATAGCTGGCCCCTACCTGGCCGGATAGAGTGGTTGTTCCTGCTGGAACTAACCCTGTTCACCCTGGTATGGTGGCATCTAAAAACCTGGAGGTCTCTGGGAGACTGGTGGTTTAGGATTGTTATTACCAGAACAAGAGAAGTTTGGATGCTGGCGCCACCCTTCGTTATTGCGCCACCGGCTGTTGCACTGCTCCGGCAGAGATTATGCCATTTTTATCCGGCTGCATAATCATCTTTGAGACAACCTGCATTAATTCAGACGATTGGGTGTCCACGGCATGCACACCCCGGCTTGGTGCTCTTCTTGACCTCCTCGCAGTCCCTCAATCATATCTCTGCTTTGCCATCTCTTCCAAGAGTTGGTTCAACTGCGGTGGCATCTTGTTTAGCATATTCCCGCCATAGACTGAGTCAATTAACTGCTTGTGTTCAGGTAAGAGATCAAGTTTGAATGTTCCCACCTTAAAGGCGTCATTAAAACCATGGTTGGGACACTTCAGGAAGAGGCTGGTATACCTCTCCCAAGCATCTCGAATGGTTTCATCCTCCTCCTAAGCAAAGTGTGTAATCTCCTTGTGCAGGTCAGCTGTCTTGGACGGGGGGTGATAACGGGTCAAGAACTTGTTGGCCAAGTCAGTAAAGGTCGTGATGAACCCCAGAGGTCTGTTGTCCAGCCACACCTTGGCATGTCCCTCCAGAGTGAAAGGGAAATAACGCAGCTGAATGGCGTCGTGTGGGACTCTGTTAATCTTGATTCCATCGATCAGCTCATGGGATCACCGCAGGTGGGCTCTGGGGCACTCGCCTGACATCCTATAGAAGACCACCGAGCCGTGCAGCATGGTGATGACAGAGGTGCTCACCTCAAAGTTGTTAGCAGCAACTTGAGGGTGTTGAATAGGAGACCTCATGTATGCGGCTCGGGCGGTCCAGTAATAGCGGGGATGACCGCCCCATTTGGATTTGGGTCACCCATCTCTTCCTCCTCGGTGATGTCTAGATGCTCCAAAGCTTCCTCTGCAGCCAGTCGCGCCTTCAAAGCTCGCTTCAAGTTACGACAAGTTTGTTTGAGCACTTGATCCAACGGATATAACTCTCCCGACTGGCTACGGGTCATGCACTACCTGCACACACACTGCAAGCACGACCCGTGAAGGCACACAGGGGAAAGAAGAAAAATGCATAAAAGTAATAGATGTTCACGTTTCTCCAATAACCTAGAGATTCCCCGACAATGGCGCTAAAAACTTCACACGCTAAAACACAACACCAAACTGCGACCAAGTATAATCGCAGAATGGAAATTCATAATAGTGGTTAGTATAAATTATCAACCCAGACTCTTGATTTACTGCCTGATACGCTGAAAGAGCTCGGACCTAGGTGTGCGATTTAGGGATTGGAATTGATACGCGAATTGGGAAGTTGGGTGAGATAGAATGGGAATTAGGGTTGAGAGGAGAAGGGGTCGGGGCACCAAGGTGGTGGCCGACGGGTTGGGAGAGGAGGAAGGGGCCGGCGGTTGAGAGAGAGAGAGAGTGCTTAGGGATTAGTTCTGTTGTTATTGCTTAACCCTAATTTAGGCCTAACACAAAGTATATATAATCCGACTAATTCCCTATAACTATCCAAAAACTTAACCTAACCGATTTAACCCCAATAATTCCCGAAATATCCGACATAACACAAAATGTCTAAATAACAAATAAACCCCCAATTAATGAATATCTAACATCCCATCCCCCTTGAAACCCACCTTGCCCTCAAGGTGGACCTTCTTTCTTCTCTTCCTTCTTCACTTCCGGTTCTCGCGCCTCCAACTCCTCCCCTTCATCTTCCCAGTTTTCGACAAGCAGCATTAGATGTCCTTGGCGCATTGGTGTCCCACCTTGTACCTTTCGTCGCAGTTGAAGCAACGACCGTCTCTACGCTTCTGGTCCATTTCTGCCTGAGTTAGTCGGACAAACCCCTTTGGCGATAGCCTTGACTGAAACCTGTTCCCGATGCTGCGCCAGTGGCCGCGGGGCTTGCAATTCCCGGTGGTGGTGCGGTGCCAGCTTCTCCCGCTCCCATTCCTCCACTGGCCTTCTGGATACGCCCCGCCGACGTCCTCCAGCTAGCCAACTCCTCTTCCTTACGCCCTGCAATCCTGAAAGCAACTCGAAGAGAGTCAGGTTCGAAAACCTTAACGGCTGTTGCTAGCTCAGGACGGAGTCCCACCATACACAATCCCACCAGGGTCTCCTCTGTCATTTCCTTGCACTGGTTTCCCATCTTAAGGAACTCCGCGCGATACTCGACCACCGAGCCCGTCTGTCTGAGCTTGGTTAGCTGCTCCGGAGCCCATCCCTCCGCCTTGCCAAACTGATAGCGCATCTCGTCCTGGAACCTAGCCCATGATATGACCTCACTTGCTGCCACATAAGCTCTCTCGGTCCATTCCCACCACTGGAGGGCATCTCCCTCAAGATAGAAGGACGCTAGGTGCGCCTTCCGCTCTTCTCGGATCGGGTGGTTCCTGAACCACCTCTCTGCTGCATAAAGCCATAAGCCCACATCTCCCGACCCATCGAACTTGGGAAACTCTATCATTGGCGGTTTACCTCTAAATACCAGTTCATCTTCAGCATCATACAGGGGGTTACTGTATCCATACCTGCCTATGTTCAGCGGTGGCTGTCGATTCATCGGGCCCTGATGGTAGTAGCTACCCTCAGCTCGCTGCTAGTGAGAATAGGGCCAGTCGTCCGTCATCTCCTGGTGGTTCCCGCCATACTCTGGTTTGGTCCGAGATCCCTGTCCAATGTCCCGACAGCCTCAACCTCGCCCTCCCCCTGCTCGCGGTGTACTCCACGGGGGATACCCGTACTCCTGGCCCCTGCCGAGACCGCTGCCTGGAGGGCCACAACTGCTGTCCGCCGGTGGATGACCCCACTCGGTTCGGTTTGGTCTGGCTCGACCGATCCTGGTCCGACTGGTCCTCCTCCCCTAGTCCGTGACCCATCCCAATCTCGCCTCTTCTGGGCTCGGGTCCACCCATCCTTCCGGGTCCGAAAAGTTAAGCTCGTCCTCCTCCCCTGGCCCAAACGGCCAGGGTTCTTCCCCACCGGGCCCAGTCTGCCACGACTCTCCTTCATACCCCACTATCTTCTGCTTCCCACGGGCCTTGTCATGGGCCTGATTCATCAGCGTTGGCAGCAAGCCCGGACCACTGAAGACTGGCTCGGGCACGCTCATCGCGCCCAAATCTCCCTACTCCACGGTGCAGCTGCGCGGCATGGCCGAGCTACCCGGTGCGCAGCCTGTTGAGTCCAGGACCCGCGCCGTCCCAACCTCATCACCGCCGCCATGCGGCTTCTCCTCCGCCGCCTCCTCCTCCTGGCGTGCCACCCCCACGGGTCTCCCAGCTCCGGCGCCGCCACGTCGTCGCCACCCTGGCCAGCATCCCCGCCCTGGCCCCTGGCAATGTCATCCCCAAGGCTGCGGTCGCCGGCAGCTCCCGGTTCTTAAGAACCTGGGTTAGCACCTCCTGTATCGTCACCGCTAGGGCTCCGCAGATGCTATATGCCACGCTCTTGCCCATCTCTTCGATGGAAGCCTTGATCTGGTGCTTCGATTGCCCCGATCGAGCCACTCGAAGCATCAACTGCCTTTACAGTAACCTCCGTCAGGCTCTCCAACAATGCTGCCATCGCATCATACTTGCTTGTCGTCACATCCTTGACTTTCACGACCTCCTTGTTCTGGCGCGGCGGTTGCTATTCGTCCGTAGGGCTTGACATCCTCGGATTGCAGTGTTTCTTCAGAGAATCAGCACACCAGCCATGCTCTGATACCACTGAAAGAGCTCAGACCTAGGTGTGCGATTTAGGGACTGGAATTGATACGCGAATTGGGAAGTTTGGGTGAGATAGAATGGGAAGTAGGGTTGAGAGGAGAAGGGGTCGGGGCATGAAGGTGGTGGCCGACGGGTTGTGAGAGGAGGAAGGGGCCGGCGGTTGGGAGAGAGAGAGAGAGAGAGTGCTTAGGGATTAGTTCTATTGTTATTGTTTAACCCTAGCTTAGGCCTAACACAGAATATATATAATCCGACTAATTCCCTATAACTACCCAAAGACTAACCTAACCGATTTAAACCCAATAATTCCCGAAATATTCGACATAACACAAAACGTCTAAATAACAAATAAACCCCCAATTAATGAAAATCTAACATACGCCCCTGGCGGGGGGTGTATGCTATCAAAGTAACGTAGCAAACGACTCAATCGAAGAGAATATTCAATCAATAGTTCGATACAAAGCTCACAAGCTTGGAATCCACCAAACTCAAACAAGTCGCAACTTGCACAAAA
The DNA here is from genome assembly GCA_946122785.1 of Linum tenue. NCBI lineage: Eukaryota > Viridiplantae > Streptophyta > Magnoliopsida > Malpighiales > Linaceae > Linum > Linum tenue. The sequence continues at coordinate 31,212,168 of CAMGYJ010000011.1, forward strand.
CCAAAGGGTTTGTTTTTCAATTAATCAAAGTCTGAATTTTACAACGAAATAGAACGGTATTTAAAGGAAAATAAAACCTAATACCACTGTTATCAAGACCGAGCCGAGCCGGTTGGTCTGACCGGTAAAACCGTCACCCGGACACCAAACCGGCTCGGATCAGTAAAAAAATGTTGCGGGTGGAAATAGCGGTTGGGAAGCGGCCAGAGCGGTTAACTGCTCTGGCCGTTGAAACCGTCTGACCGGTTTTCAACATACGAGCCGTAAAAAAAACTGTCCTGAATTACCTTGGGCCAAACGTGGATGGAAAGTGAGTTATTACAAAAATTAAAATTTATACCCGACCCAATGCATTGACTCCCTATTCCCCGTCCCTCTTAAATTTGATTTTCCTTTTTTTTTTGTGCACACAATCGTTTTCCTAATTGACCAATTCCCCATGACTTTTAATTCTTTCTGTTTTTTACTTTGATTTTCCATTTCCCATGGGCCATAGAATACAAGCGATTGCTTCTTTTGCTTAGGAATTGGAAACTTTTATATTTTCGTTAATTCTGAATCTTTTTGAATTTAGTGGTGGAATGTACTGAAAGAACAATTACCGAAAAATTGATATATGATTGGGTTAATTAAATGTACAGATTATGGTGATTTTCAATGTGTTAAGTATTTATTAATATTCATGTGATTCAAAATGCTAAAGGATTTATGTGTAGAATTTTGGATCTTAAGTATAAAATGGAGAAATTTATAAAATTGAGATTCTTGTTCTATTGCTTTATTTTGGGAACAATGTGATTCATGTGGGATTTGGCCTATATAACTTTAGTACCCATGTTTTAAATTTTTCTAAGAGCAATGAACTCTATTTTTAATTTATGGTGTAGTGTGTGTTATTATGCATGTTTTATTTATAAGGTATCGGTTCATTAGCGGTTTTTTAACGGCTTAATATCGGTCAAACCAGTTAAGTTCGAGTCGTTCGCTATACCGGCCTATACTCCAGTTCGGTTCTGACAACATTGCCTAATATAATCCTAATATAACTAGGAAACAATTAAGGTGAAATTCTACACTAAAAAGGACACAAAATTCGGGTTTAAACTCCCTTTCTTCAAGCGCAAGTAAGCTGCCAGCAACAGTCCAAAAGCAGCTTTCGTACTAACTTCACGCCTTTTGTTCGAGGCCTTCCAGAACTCCGATCTTTCATCCAATTTCTTCCTTTGGTAGATAAACATCCTTAGTTTCATTTGGTAGAAGCCTTCGGTCTCGAATAAGATCCATGCTCCTTGAATTGAGCTCCAAAGTAGGCTTCACGATCACAGATTTATACTTGACAATTTCCTGGCAGTTTTCCAGTTTTCCAAAGTAGGGTGATGTTGTAATATTTTGATTTTTTTGAGTTTTTTTCATCATTTTTGTAATTAATAATTTATTATTAACTCTTATTTACAATATTTTTGAGGCCTATACTTACTTACATTCATGTATGTAATATTTTATATTTATGAATAATGATGTATATGTTATATGTTAGTGGAGTAGGGAGGGGGGATTTCGGTATCGGTATTACCGATTTACCATCGGTATTTACTGATACCGTGTCCGGTAAACCGACTCCCCAACTTCCCGCTCGGCTGCCGATACCGCCGGTAAACGGTTTACCGTTTACCGCAGGTTACTGGTTCGGTAAAACGGTAAACCTTTTACCGGATTACCGTTTACCACCCCTAGTTTTGAGGTAACAACTTTGAGGCCTTGGAAAATAACCTTAATGACATCATCTGGATCCAAAAAGTATACCATTGGAAATATGGTAACTTTATCTTTAAAACAAACCCTTAACCTTGAATTTCCACCAAGCCAAGAATTCTTCTTGTAAGTTGAGATGGCTCCTTTGACAAGTAATTGTGAATTGTGAATTGATCCAATTGGTATCATATCACTGCCTACTCCGTGAACTTCTATTATCTAGCTGGACTAAGTGAGTGAAGAGCAATTAATGTTCTGGTTCTTTTCATGTACTAAAGGTCATCTAGGTATGGTTCACCCTAGTGTGCAGCTAGTTCATGTTATACGTTCCCAATTTACTCATATTGATAGATAAGCCACGTAAAGTTCTTTACTGGTCCGGACTCTCGACTAAAGTTATCCAGACCCTCTCGGTTCGAATACCCGTTGGACGACTAACCTCCACCAGCATACACTAATCGAGGTAGGGTCCCCATAATAAGATAAAGGATGAGATGACAAAGTTTTAAGAGTTGAGATTTTTAGTAGTGGAAGTACAGAACAACTTCCACCAATTTATGTAAGTGTTTTAAGCATAGTGCTCAAGAATTAAAAGTAATAATCGTAAGGCGTAGACTGACCCCAACTCACTCACCAGTTTGAAGAGCTAGAGGAGCAGTTAGAGAGCATCGAGTTCGAGAGAAACAACTTGAGGAAAGCCAGCTAGAGGAGGACGGTACGAGCGTCACAGAGGATGTCTAGTGAGAGTTTCCTACAAACAGCAGCACTTGAGACTAGTTAGTTATTATGTTTTATGATTATGAGTATAGACTGGAGATCAAGTTAAGTTTTAAAGATTGAGTTTAATTTGCCCACGTGTTAGGGCGTTGCTTTGAAATATAAAAAAAGTAATTTCAGTATTTTGTTTATGAAAATTGTTTCCGCTGCAATTTTAGATTTGAGTATTTTATTTTTCAAGGGCATTTTAGTAAAAGTAGTGCTCGGGTGAGCTAGGGTGTTACATTTTGGTATCAGAGTCGGCACTCCTCTGTTCCTTGGTCTCCAAGGAATACTGGAGTTACGATCGGCATTTTTCAAGGTTTCAGTTTTTAAAGGAAAGGAAAAAGGGAGTGTTAGTTAAAAGTTTGGCACAACGAGTCAGGGTTTCTTTGAGAATTTTTAGAATCCCCACTATACTCTAATCATGATAAGAAAAATAACTCTAGGAGGCCCCGCGGGACTGTTATACGTCTCAGGAATGAGAGGAGTAGATTCCTAAGAGGATAGTTTAGTGAACTCTTGTTCATGGGAAAGAATAGGAGGGTCAATGCAGCCCATATCCTATGGGGATGTGAGCTTATCATAATAAGGTTCAGGACGAGGCCGAGTATCTAGTATGTCGAGCGGAAGTTGCCAAGGAGTTATGACAAATGGTAGCCATCATCGAGAGGAAATGATGCAAAGAGGGTTCGCTAAGTTCACGATGAACGAGTTTAGGGATACGACGACCCAATAAGTAGTGGAGGTTGGACTTTAAGAAACATTAGAGGCCTATAAGCTAAGCAAGTAGAATCTTTTAGGAGGAATGGCGAGGAGCTACTCAACTCAATTCGGGTATCAAAGCTAGAACCAAGCATCGATAATGGGGTTGTGAAAGTAAAGGAAATATAAATTCCTATAGTATAAGGAGTACCTAAGGTGAGACTTGGAGTTATCACGATCAACAAATTTCGAGGTCGAAATTTTTCTTAAGGGGGGAGGAAATGTGATACCTCAACTTCGATTTAAGGTCCAACGATAAGTACTAGATTAGCTGGAGCAATAAACTGATTCAAAATTTTGTCCCATCACTGCCCTTGGACCGAGCGAGGGAATTAAAAAGGGCAAGTAGCCACTCAAAGCTACTCGATGCTAAAGATCTTGTTGAGAATACCTCCTATGCCCAAAAAGGAAATATAAAACTTCAGGTAAACTATACAGAAAAAGCAATGGACATCATCGAAGTTCATATAGCAAGATTAAATTCTTGAGGCAGGGAAGTACAAAAATGAGGAGTATGGGAGAATGAGTCTGAGCAAATTTCGGGGACGAAATTTTTATAAGGGTGGAGGAAATATAACATCCCGAATTTTTGGATTAGGTTTGACCGGTAATCGATTCGTTTCAGGTTTGAGTAAAGGTCATTAATCCAAATAAAGGATAAATAGGTATTAATAAATAAAAAAAAATAAAAGAAGAAGAATAAATCATTAACCTATTACCCGTTACCCAAAACCCCATTTTAATGACCCCCTACGTTAAAACCTCCACAATCACTCTTTTCCTCATCGCACCGCAAACCCCCCCAGCATGTTCCTCTCAATCTCTTCTTTACGGAAACCAGTGCGAGAGAACAGAAGCGGCATCGAGCGCTAGTGATAGATAGAGTCAAGGGAATGTCATTTGTATAAAGGAGAAGGGCAGAGCTGATAGTGCATAGGTCGGGCTGGAGCAGTCAACATGGAATAGTTGGCAGGGACTGAGGAATTGGGAGTATAAGGAAGACAGTGTTGCCGGTATGGAGAAGGTAAGATCTCGAACCCCATAAGCGATTAATTGGATGTGTTTATGTTAGGAACGGAACAACAACAAGAACGAGGTTACCAAATCTGGAACTGAGTCGTGGACTAGGTCGCTCTCTTTAAGACGTTCGCAGCACTGCCTTCGATGTGCACGACAGACTATCAACCGGTCGTCTCTAGGATAAAACAGCTCCTCTCAATACTTGCGGTTTTGTGCGGAAACCGGAGCTCTATGAACACTCTCTCTATTGTGTTTATGCTCGTTGTGATGTGTTTAGAGGGGCTGGGGAGGCGGCTATTTATATAGCCGAACCCCTAGGAATATACCCTCTTGCTTGGGGAATAAGTCGGATTAATTAAGGAAGATAATTACTTCCTTAAAACCGTCGGTTAAGATAAATCCTGCGGGATTATCCTTCGAATATTCCTTTTTAATCAATTATCCTTAGAATATTCCTCAGAATAACCGATTAATAATTAATTTCGTTCGAATTTCTCCAAAAAATATATATATAGTCTCAAGTGAACCAACCGACCGCCCGAATGGCCGGGGCGCGCGCGTGTGTCGTGGTCCGTTAAGTCCTCCCTCTCCCACAAAAGTGGGCCACCCCAAGGGGCATGCCCTTAGGAGAGAGGCTCCTATCTTTATACACATTTCACCAAGTAAAACTACCAATGTGGTAGTTTTTCCACTTCAGACTCTATAGCTTTCAAAGCTATTCATATATACATTTCCAACAATCCCCCACTTGAATAGTTTTGAAACTATCTTTGAGCATCAAAAGTTCCATAAGATCGGGCATAAGCTAAGGTATCGCGAAGATTTGAACCTTAGCGTAGTGGTTACACTTCCGATTTCATAAGGGTGACTCGTAGTCTTGAACCCTATCTCAGAGAGTGTAGCACACCAGATCTTTTCATTGAGTTGTGTTCTCTTCTTAGCCCGTGCGTTTATGGCCATGCACGTTATCCTGGTTTAGTGAACGCTCTAGAAACTTTGTGCCTCCAAAGTTCCATAGGGAGCGGCCCCACTCCCACATTAACATAGTTGAGTCTATCAGGAGTACCCCCAAAGTAAAGTACTCCACCCCACATAAGGTATAGATCTCATTAAGAGTTATTAACTCAACCTCCATTGCTTTGGGATTCATGCTTCACTATGCATGAACTTTTCGCATACTACTCATGACTTGTTATTACCCATTAAACCCATTTCTTGGGATCTCCAGTCTATTGGGTCGGGTTACCATCACTTGTAGCCCGTGGTTCGGTAGGCATAAGTCCCATACCCATGGCGGTATTCTGGACTTTCTCTCTAGGTAATCCTTTCTTCAAAGGATCAGCTAGATTATGTTCGGATCTTATATGATCCACCCTCACTGCTCCTATCGTTATGAGTTCTCTTACAGTATTGTGCTTACGACGAATATGTCATTTCTTTCCGTTATAGAACCAGTTCTCAACTTTAGCGATAGCTGCGGTACTATCACAATGTATCAATACCGAAGGGACCGGCCTTTCCCATAGGGGAATCTCTGACAACAATCCTCTCAACCAACTTGCTTCTTCACTAGCCGTTGCTAGTGCTATCGTCTCTGATTTCATAGTTGATTGAGCTAGGATTGTTTGTTTCTTTGACTTCCAAGACACAGCTCCACCAGAGATGTTAAAAACATACCCGCTGGTTGCCTTGGAGTCATCTAATAGGGTATTCCAATCCGCATCACTATACCCTTCTAGTACAGCGGGAAACCTTCGATAGTGTATACCATGGTTTGTTGTTCTCTTGAGGTATCTCATGACCCTCTCTATAGCATTCCAATGCTCTCTACTAGGACAGCTGTTAAACCTGCCAAGCAATCCCACGACATATGTAATGTCTGGTCGAGTGTAACCCGCAGCATAACGGAGACTGCCAATGATGCTAGCATATTCTGATTGTCTTACTCTGTCTCCAGTGTTCTTAAATAGCTTTACACTAGCATCATATGGAGTACACACAGGTTTACAGTCGAAATAGTTATATTTCTTCAAGATCTTCTCTATGTAGCTAGATTGATCTAGAGAATAACCATTTGTTGTTCTAGTTATCTGGATTCCAAGCATAAACTTCGCTTCTCCCAGATCTTTCACCTCAAAGCTCTCTTTTAACATGGCTTTCGCTTCATTGACCACGTGAATATTTGTACCAAATATTAACATTTCATCTACATACAAACATATGATAGTACAAGTGTTATTCTCTAACTTGCAGTAAATACACTTGTCACTTTCATTCACCTTAAAGCCATGTGAGAGAGCGAGAATGTCAAACTTCTCATGCCACTGTTTTGGAGCCTGTTTCAAACCATATAATGACTTGTCTAACTTACAGACTTTTCGAGGCATGTTAGGGGATAACAAACCCTTCTGGTTGTTCCATATAGATTTCTTCATCTAGATCACCGTTCAAAAAAGCAGTCTTAACATCCATTTGGTGTACCACGAGATTGTTCAAGGCAGTAAGAGCAATCATGTTATTCTAGATACTGGTGAATAGGTATCGAAGAAATCTATATTCTCTCTCTGCCTGTAGCCCTTAACTACTAGGCTAGCTCGGAACCTTTCGATTGCACCATCAGGTTTCCGTTTCGTTTTTAGAACCCATTTATTACCTAAGACTTTGCAGCAAGGAGGTAAGTCTGTTAGATGCCAAGTCTTATTAGCCTCTAACGATTCCATTTCATCTATAACGACCTCATTCCAAAAGTTTGCATCTATGGAAGTTAATGCTTCCTGCAAACTTTTTGGATCATCGAGGGTGTATACTGTAGTAAAATCATCACCAAAATCTTTAGAGATTCTAGCTCTTTTACTTCTTCTGAGTTCATCCTCAGATCCAACACCCCCACTAGTTTCGTTATCTCTAATAGCGGGTAGTACATTACCCCCACTATTTCTCGTTTTAAATGGAAATTGTGTCTCAAAGAAATCAACATCAATGGATTCTATTATAGTACGAGCATTCAAATCATAGAATCTATATGCCTTACTATTGGCCGCATAGCCAACGAAGACACATTCATATGCTCGACTAGCCAACTTAATCCTCTTAGGATCCAGAATTCTTACGTAGGCCAAACAGCCCCACGTTCTTAAATAGGACAGATTAGATGGCTTATTCTTCAAGATCTCATAGGGTGATTCTTTTCTTTTTGTTTTTGGAAGATTGTTTAGCACATAGCAAACCGTCGACAAAATATCACCCCACCAAGAAGAATCAGCTCCAGAATTGAGCATAATAGCCACAACTAATTCTGTAAACGTCCTATTTTTCCGCTCAGCTTTACCATTAATTTCTGGTGAATATGGTGTCGTGGTTTCATGAATGATACCATGTGAGCTATAGAATTCCTTGAAGGGATTAGAGTCATACTCTGATCCTCTGTCACTCCTAAGTCTTTTTATCTTTCGATTGCACTGATTTTCAAATTCAACCACAAATACCTTGAACATATCAAGGGCTTCACTTTTGTTTTCCATCAAATAAACAAAGCAATAATCTGAGCAATCATCTTTGAAAGTGATAAAGTATCTCTTGCCAGACCTAGTTAACGTCCCATCTAGTTCACAAATATCAGAATGAATCAGATCTAAGGGTTCTGATTCTCTACTCACAGATTTATGGGGCGTTTTCGTTATTTTAGCTTGGCTACAGAAATCACATTTATCAAATTCATTCATTGAGAGTTTAGGGATATGTCCTAGCTTGCTTAAATTCTTCACAATTCGTGTGTTCACATGACAAAGATGAGCATGCCAAACATTCAAATCACACACCATGTAAACTGAAGAATTCATCTTATTAATTTCGACATTCAACTTGAACATCCCATTACATGCATATCCCTTTCCCACAAAACTCCCATTCTTAGTAAGGGTATACAAGTCTGCCCCAATAGATTGATTAAACCCAGCCTTATTAAGAAGATATCCCGAAACAAGATTCTTCCTTATCTCTGGAGTGTGCAACACATCCTTGAGCACCATCTTCTTTCCAGAGGTGAAGTTTAGCTCCACTTCACCAGAACCAGCAACCATAGTGGTGTGAGTAGTCCCTAACAACACTTTCTTGTCAGCAGGTGCTTCTGTGTATGTTTTAAACATAGCACGATTGTTGCATACATGCTTCGATGCACCTGTATCCAGCCACCATCCTTCTGAGTCACCGGTGAGGTTAACTTCAGCGATCATATCTGTGATCATGGCCACCAAATCCTCTTCTGTCAAGTTAACCCTGGCCACAGCGGTTCTGCTGGTTCTTACTCTTAAACCCTTTCTGGTTAGGTTTAAGAGCTCTAGGGGTGGGTCGTTTAGCAGTGACGACCATCACCTCTTCTTTCATATCCTGTTTGCGGGACTCTTCCTTAATCCTTAGGTGAGTAATCAAACTTTCCAGTGAAAATTCTTGGGTTTTATGTCTAAGCATATTCTTAAAATCTTTCCACGAAGGGGGCAGCTTATCAATAATGCAAGCAACTTGAAATTGATCGTTCAGAAGCATACCTTCAGAGACGATCTCATGAGCTATTTTCTGAAGTTCGTGGGACTGAACTTCGACAGACTTGTCATCCACCATCTGGTAGCGCAGGTAGCGGCTGATAGCATACTGTTTAGCCCCAGCCTCCTCAGTGTCGTACTTCTTTTGGAGCACATCCCAGATCATCATCACGGTGTTCTTGCTGTCCGCAGAGTAGTCGTAGAGATCGTCTGTCAGGACGTTCAGGATGTATTTCTTGCACAGGAAGTCATGCTCCCTTTCCTTAGCAGAAGTAGCCCTCTCCTCATCGGTCGCTTCTTCCGGCAGCTCGATGGGCATGCTGGTGAAGCAGTGTGCCAACTTTTTGGTCGACAGGTAGAACTCCATCTTTTGTCTCCACTGACGGAAGTTGACCCCAACGAAGCAAAAGGGTCGATTGATATCGATAGCACCAGATCCGGCCATGTTGTTCTGTTCAGTCAACATAGCAGCAGCCGAACGTCTTAAAATGGTTAGGAACGGAACAACAACAAGAACGAGGTTACCGAATCTGGAGCTGGGTCGCGGACTAGGTCGCTCTCTTTAAGACGTTCGCGGCACTGCCTTTGATGCGCACGGCAGACTATCAACCGGTCGTCTCCAGGATAAAACAGCTCCTCTCAATACTCGCGGTTTTGTGCGGAAACCGGAGCTCTATGAAAACTCTCTCTATTGTGTTTATGCTCGTTGTGATGTGTTTAGAGGGGCTGGGGAGGCGGCTATTTATAGGATATTCCTTTTTAATCGATTATCCTTAGAATATTCCTCAGAATAACCAATTAATAATTAATTATTAGATAATTAATTTTGTTCGGAATTTCTCCAAAATATATATATATAGTCTCAAGTGAACCAACCAACCAACTGACCGGCCGGCCGGTCCGTCGGACGGACAGACGGCGCGCACGTGTGTATGGTGGTCCGTTAGGTCCTCCCTCTCCCACAAAAGTGGGTCACCCCAAGGGGCATGCCCTTAGGAGAGAGGCTCCTATCTTTATACACATTTCACCAAGTAAAACTACCAATGTGGTAGTTTTTCCACTTGAGACTCTTTAGCTTTCAAAGCTATTCATATATACATTTCCAACAATCCCCCACTTGAATAGTTTTGAAACTATCTCTGAGCATCAACAGTTCCATAAGATCGGGCATAAGCTAAGGTATCGCGAAGATTTGAACCTTAGCGTAGTGGTTACACTTCCGATTTCATAAGGGTGACTCGTAGTCTTGACCCTATCTCAGACAGTGTAGCACACCGGATCTTTCATTGAGTTGTGTTCTCTTCTTAGCCCGTGCGTTTATGGCCATGCTCGTTATCCTGGTTTAGTGAACACTCTAGCAACTTTGTGCCGTTCGGTCCTCCCTCTCCAACAAAAGTGGGTCACCCCAAGGGGCATGCCCTTAGGAGAGAGGCTCCTATTTTTATACACATTTCACCAAGTAAAACTACCAATGTGGTAGTTTTTCCACTTGAGACTCTATATCTTTCAAAGCTATTCATATATACATTTCCAACAGTTTATGTTCTGGACATTCTGGTGGGATTGGTTAGGTGGAATGAACCGGTTGTTTGTGATTTATTATTAGATTACTTGCATAAAAGGTTTATGTATGGACATATATGCATACGAGTCACGTTGGGTACAGAAGCAAGCCACAGTTGCTTAGTTATATTATGGGTGTTAAAGAAGCAAGAATTATTTATATGGACTTGAGTGGAGGATATGAATGGATTTTGGTGGATTACAAGCAAAGTCAGCTACAGTTGCTTAGTTATGTTATGGGTGTTTAGTTGTCCGTACAAAGAGAAGTGGGAGCTAGGAATGGGTCTAATTAGTTCACGTGGGTCAAGGGCATTAGGTTGCAAATTGATTTAATCTATTCCATTTACTAACTATGGGATACGTTCTGGATGAGCTGAACAATTCGGCACAACGAGGTTAAGACAATTGCATCTAGCGGAGGACAAATAGCAAACCAATCGAGCTTATGGATCATAATCTTCACCTATAAAATAAGGTGAGTGTAAAGGGGGTAAATTCTACGCCTTGCGAGTTTTAAATATGTGCTTAGTTGAAGTGTATGTTCGTGCTTGATTATGTTTATGCTTGATAATGCATGTTCTCGTTGGAGATAGTGTTTGATGTGCTTACTTGAGTTTTCATTATTTACTTTTCAAGTTTATGTCTTTCATTAAGAGGTCGTGATTGGTAAGAATAATTTTTAGTAGTACTTCACTGTTAAATAAGTTAAGGTGAAGAGAGTAAGAGAAAGTAATAAGTAAGAACAGAATAAGTCAACCTCGCTTAGCTAGCTACGTTCACGAGATCACTACTGGACGGCGATACGTAACGTAGTATCTATTGCCATGTTTAAGGTATGAAACTGCACGGCGATACGTATCGCGGTTGACATACAGTAGTTTTGACACCGGACAGCGATACGTAACGCGGTAGTCAAAACTCAGTTTGAGGGGCACCTCATTGTGAGGGTAGCCATTTTTAAGTAAGGCTAGTAATGGCGCCAGCTAAGTCGAGGTAGGGGCCCCATAATAAGATAAAAAATGAGATAACACAGTTTTAAGAGTTAGGATTTTTAATAGTGGAAGTACATAACAACTTCCACCAATTTATGTAAGTGTTTTAAGCATAGTGCTCAATTATTAAAAGTAATAATCGTAAGGCGTAGACTGACCCCAATTCACTCACCAGTTTGAAGAGCTAGAGGAGCAGTACGAGAGCAGCGAGTTCGAGAGAAACAACTCGAGGAAAGCCAGGTAGAGGAGGACGGTACGAGCGTCACAGAGGATGTCTAGTGAGAGTTTCCTACAGGCAGCAGCACTTGAGACTAGTTAGTTATTATGTTTTATGATTATGAGTATAGACTGGAGATCAAGTTAAGTTTTAAAGATTGAGTTTAATTTGCCCACGTGTTAGGGCGTTGCTTTGAAATATAAAAAAAGTAATTTCAGTATTTTGTTTATGAAAATTGTTTCCGCTGCAATTTAAGATTTGATTATTTTATTTTTTAAGGTCATTTTAGTAAAAGTAGTGCTCGGCCGAGCTAGGGTGTTACACTTATGCAATTCTGATTAATTCCTCAATTGAATTCACAAATGGGGTTCATACAATCATTCTTAACATACACAACTAGGGTTCTTCATACCCAGATGAAAAGAGAGTTTACTCCATGTAGTGATTTGAGAACGTCATGCTCAGAGAAGACATCATCAAAACGACAATTGGAATCTGATCCTGGCGGCGAGTCGGTACTCTGAGGTTGAGGAATCAAGCTCCGAAGTCTTCAGATCGCTCCATTCCTTGCCCAAGGGGTTTTCTTCCTCACTCTCTCTCAATGGTTCTTTTTCTACCTTTAGAACTCAGAAAATCCGAATTGTCTGACAACTTCCTCTAGCTGCAGCTAAGAAAACACGACGCGAGAATGTCCAAATCCACGGTCGGGGATTTTGAGTTTAGACCGTCGATTTGCCAAAACAGCGTGCATCGATTAGTGGCAGATCCAATATCCATGGTCTTCGGTCATGGAATTGGGGAATTAGACAGTGGATTTCCCTGGACGAATTAGACAGTCCATTCCTCGATTCCACGATCGTGGATTTTGAGGCACCAGACCGTGGATTCAGCTGTTCTAGTCTTCGGTTCCCTTTCGCCCTCCAATTGCCCCTAGATTCGCTCCTCAACTTCCATTTACGTGCCAGGACCTGAAACATCATCAACAAGCACTACCTAGTGTAAAAAGGGCCAAAAAGCAATCAACAAGCATTCCCTAGTCTTGATGCAGTCTATCTTTCCAGGTAGCATCGTTCCCCTTATCTTTCCCTCTTCGCTGCTGAGGGCAATGTCGAACTTAAGTGTGTGTGTGTGTGTGTGGGGTGGGGGGGGGGAGGTGTTTATATTTGGTTGTTAAGACGTGTTTTTGCACTTGGATCCTAGTCCACTGTACGGATGTTTGCATGATCATATTGGCACTGTGGCTTTATGTGTTGAATTGATTGGTTGTTAGCATTGATACATGATAATTTGTTTGTGAATACCACAACCTATAATGATGATTGAGACGTGCAGTAGAGTTATGCAGGGGTTTAGTTTTTAATTGTTTGCTTAACAACTATGACTTGGATTGATCACTCATTTTCTACAGTCATTTATGCATCTAGTTCAGGGAATCAGAATGAGAGATAGAGCATATAGGTAGCCATGTGAGATTTGAGCCTGCTTGTTTCTTTCTTGTGTGATAGATCCCTCTTTCATGATGTGTAGCATTCACGTTGCCACTAGTTAGAATGATGGAGGCATAGGATTAGCTCATGCCAAATCGATTGTCCTCGCGTGTCATTCCCCCTAATCAGCCCCTTTGAGCCGTGTAACTTTCTTTCTTTGTGTCTACAATGGAAAATCACCCTTTTGAATCTCTTTGAGGTTCCATAGAGTGGTTTTTGCATGTTTTCTGCTGGAAATAAGATGAGGGTTGGAGGTAGTTCTTAAAGAAATTGGGCATGTGCTCGCAAGGTTAAAAGAATGTAGCAAAACTGTGTTATGAATTCTTCCACTACCTAAAAGCCCTTTTCCCCATGTCAAAGACCCTAGTCAGTCATCTAAACCTTGTCTAAGACCTCCTGACTAGTTAGTGGCCGATAACACCAAACTTGGTGTTATTTACCCTACATATTTAGGTTTTTTTTGTGCCAATTCATGTGCTTAAATGCTTGAACATCGTCAAATACATCCCTATTGCATTCCTATTTGATTTGGATGTAATTCTAGGGTGGTGTATTAGTCGATATATGCAAAATAGGTACAAAACAAGGTCACAAGTGCAGAAAAGGGGCAGACAGCTAAAGATCGTGACATGGAAGCCAAAGAACAAGGCCGGGATCACAAGCCGCGAAGACCAACTCAAGATCGCGACCCGAAAGCTTAAGATCGCGACCGCGATCTTGGAGGATTTGGGCGCGAACTTCGCATGGAGGGAGCCTTGAAGAAACAGAGAGTTTCCCCGGTCACATCACGGCCAACGCTTATCTTGCCGGTAAGAAAGATCACGGTAGCGACTCACGAATCGCGATAGCAAAGTCAAGCCACAATCTTTCCCTTTCCATAGCTCTCGACGACTGCATTTTGAGATCACGGCCCAGAGATCAAAGATCTTGCCCGCAATCTTCTTTCCTCTGGCTGCGAACTTCCTTGTGTCTCGAGTGCCTATAAACAGAAGACCCATTTCCCCCATTTAAGAGAGCTTATTTTTAGAGAAATTTTTTGGTTCTAGAGTGAGAGAAAAGAGAGAAGCTGAAGGAAGGAGAAGAGAAGGAGAAGAAGGAGGAGCTAGGAGCAAGGAGGATCTTCCCCAACTTCAAGTCTTCTTGTATTTCTACCATGTATCTTCTTCCCTCCTTTATGGAGTAGTCCTCTAAGGTACTAGGAGTTCTAAACCTCAAACCCTAGTTTTAGGGTTTACTTTGTATATATAGATGTTTTAGGGTTTGAACGAATGAATGTGTTTGCCTAGTCGATTTTAATGTCACTCTTTCCTAAATGATGACGCTTGGGCAACTACCCCAATCTTCCCTTTTAGCATGTTTTATGCTACCGCGCCGGTATGGATTTTTAGGGTTAGACGGGTATGCGCCATCTGGCGAGTTTAGGTTAGATGTGTGAATGGGGGCCTATAGTGCTCGAGGTGACCGTACCTCTACTATAGGTGGCTTTCTTATGTGAAACCCCGATAAAACCTCGGTGTGGATGGTGGATAGTGTCCATTGAAATGAGCCATATACTTAATGCCCCAGATACGATAGCCTAGATCGAACTTACTGGAACATGGTTTTAGGGGAGGCGTACTCGGAGGCGTGTGGAACGATGAAGGCCGAAGAAAAAGAGCTCACTCACCACATTCGATGACCCTAGATATCTATATATGCATAGTGACCCTAAGCTAGGGGGAGGATTAGTCCACGAAGTACCTGCTCTTAGCTTTGATCAATCCTTAGACTAGAGTTTCCTTATATCCTCCCCTCAAAACCTCAAAAACCGTTTATCGCATTAGCAACTAGGTGGGAAGTAGGCTAGGGTATAGAGACTCGGGTAGAATATGACCTTGATTACCACTATACGGCAACGCCGTTCTAAGTGAAACTTGGCCAAGGATCGGGTAGTTGTGGATACATGCAAACCTCTGACAAAAACCTGCACAGATTGAAGTGATCAAGCTTTTGACGCCATTGTCGAGGAATCCATTGTAACTAGTAGAAAACCATTAATTTGTTAGTTAGTCTGTACCTTGATTTATTTGTTATGTGTTGTGTTTGTTTCGTATTGTTTGTTTTTGTGGATTTTTTTCGTTTTGTTCTTTTCGTATTTGTTTTGTTGTTTGTTTGTTTTATTATCCAACTTTGTATGTCACGGGTTGTTGAGGTTGTATTTTGTAGCACCGTTTTATATGAAGAAGGGATTTCGTTGAGAAATTACCTTTTGATTCTGAAATTGAGAGGAACTTCGGAATCTAAGAAAAGTTGCAAGACTTCAACCTCCACCAATGGCTGAACATCAAGCTCAAGAACCATCGAGGCCAAGGACCATGGGTTCTGACTCTAGGCCTACTGTGGACAATGTTCAATCACATATTCTTCATCCGACGTTGCCCAACAATGATAATTAGATAAAGGCGGGCACAATTTCGATGCTTCAAAGTGCGGTTCAATCCAGTGGTATGATGAGTGAAGATGCACATGCGCATGTCAAGTCATTTTAAGATTTGACGGATGAAATCAAGGTGAACGGGGCCCCTCAAAAGAAGCTATCCGACTAAGGTTATTCCCATTTACCTTGAATGGAGCGGCAAATAAGTGGTTGAATAATCAACCACATCACTCTATCACCTCATGGGATGATCTATGCAACAAATTGTTTGCAAGGTATATTCCACCTTCTAAGACGGCTTTGATGAGAAATGAGATTACCATGTTCCGTCAAGAGGATGATGAACCATTGTTCGAAGAATGGGAAAGATTCATATCTCTTCTACTCAAGTGTCCTCATCATGGGGTAGCCGATTGGTTACAAGTTGAAAGTTTCTACAATAGGTTAACGAAGGAATCACGAACCCTCATTGATGTAGCTAGTGGAGGTGCCATTCGAAACAAAGAAGTCGGAGAACTTCAACAACTAATCGAAGAGATGACCCTTAATAATTACGATTGGGGGTGACGGAAGAAGGGATAAGAACATATCAAAGGGAAGTTTACTGAAGATCGAAGATCCATCATCTTTACCAGCCCATATTCAAGAACTTTACAAGAAGATCGATCAAGTTGCATCATCAATGAAAGGCAATGGGAAGCAACTTATGAAGTGTGATTGGTGTGGTGACTCGAGTCACATACCATGGAAGAATGCAAGTTGATGATTGAAGCCTATATTCAATTCGAGCAAGCCAACTTTTTGTTGGAGGTCAATCCGAGGAAACAACCCATATAGCTCGACTTATAATCCGGGATGGAGGAGTCACCCATATTTCCTTTGGTCGTCTCCGACCAAAAGGAAACCTCCAGGGTTTCAATCTCAAGCTCCGATGCAAAATGCATATTCGAGGCCGAGTCAACCAGCATACCAAGGGACATATCAAGAACAAAGCTGACCCTCTGTTGGTCGACTTTGGAAGCGGGACAAAGAAATCAACAAGCTTCACTTCAAAATCTTGAAGTCCAACTAAGTTCATTGGCCCATACTATCTCATTGAGACCTCAAGGAGCTCTACAAGGAAACATCAAGTCTAACCCAAAAGAAGGATCCATGCGGTTAATCTAAGGAGTGGCTGGCCATTAAAGGAGATTCCTACACCAAATCCAAGGATCCCAGTAAGAGAAGTTCCTCAAGAGGTTGTTCAAGAAAAGGTTCAAAGGTTCATCTTTGAAGAGAGACATCCGAAGTAGGGGAGACCATTTTTCAAGGGAGATTTAGCTACTATTCTAGAAAATGAAGAGGTCAAGAAATGCTACAAGCCATTCATGGCACCCGGCGCGACTTCCGAGATACTCCATGGTCTTCATCTTGGACTTCACCACAAGTATGACTTCTACGAAGGGTCTTCGGTGAAGTATGGATATCTCCCCATTTGAGCTTAAGAATTCAATTACGGCGAAAATAATTTTAAAGACGCGCTTGTTGGGAGGAAACCTAACGTTTCGGTTTGAAAATCTTTCCCTTTTACCTTTTGTTTGAATAATAGTTTAGTTAGAACCTGAGAAATGCATTGAAATTGACTGATATGGCTTAGCCCTGATTTTTGGATGTTTGCTTAAATGTTTGGATGAAATTTTGAATTGAGGAAGTGGAGAAAATGATTTGTCCTGAACAGGGCAAAGATCGCGGCCTTGAGGCTAAAGATTGCAGTCTCGATCTTGGGTGCCCTAGCCCGCGATCTTGCTTGTCCGTATTTAAGATATGGTATCCCTCTAGATTTAAGTGTGTTCATTTTCTCACACTTTTCTAGATCTTCATGCCATTACTATCCACCCCTCTTTACTCTTTCAACCTACCTTCTTTAATCCCCTTTCTTAGCATCTTTTGACAAGGATTTTTAATTGCTTTTGGATTTCCATCATGTCCCCTATCAAAATAAGGTACACTTTCTCATGTTTGTTGTGTTTTTAATGTCTTATCTTACCTAACATGTGTTGAATGTTTCGAACCATTAATGCCCATTTTATACCTTGGATGATATCTTTTTGGCATGGAAATTCTCTTGTTCTCTTTAATGAACTATCTATGTTACTTTAGAAGCTTTGGTGTGCTGTTCGCATGCATTTTTGACACTTTCAAAAATCACCCACCAATTTTTCGAAGAAAGTCCCCAACCACATAAAGTTCACTATTTGCAATACTTTTGATTTGGCACCGACTTCATAGCATGGGGGTGAAAATCCCTAATTTTTTTGGAACACGTGCCCGATCAATTCAAGAAGAAACTTCTATGGTTTCAAGGATTACCTTTAGGCAAAATTTCTTGTTTCAATTGGACACTTTTCGCCCAACTCAGAATTGAAGATGCAATCCACTATAAAGTACAGAAGTTGCCATGACTCAAGTTACTCTCTATTCAAGAAAATATCTACCGGGTGCTTGTTCTAGAATTTACCAGTACTCTCACTATTTGAGATATGAAGGATGTCGCCGACCTTGAAGATAACATCCAGTTTCAACTCGGAGAAGAATATCACCATATGTCGATCCGGGAGTTCAATAGAGCAATGGAAATCTACCCGACGAGTTTCATTGATTCACCTAATGACTTTGCTACCTTGACAAGGGAATCCGACTTCCCTTGTTTCAAGACGTTTTATGAGAATGAAGTCAAGAAACCCGATAGTCGACAGTGGGATGTGAAGTTATCAAAACCCGGTGAGGTGAAGCCGGAGTGGAGGCTCATACACCACGTGATTGCTAGATCCATGGGAGGTAAGAACCGGAGCAAGGGCAACCTAACCACTCGAGATGTCACCTTCTTTCAGAGCATGCATATTCCACGACTCGCTTTATCCATCCTTTTTATATTCAAGCGCTACAAGATGGATCACCAACTTGCCTCACTTCATGGAGGAGTGTTTGTCACCCGACTTGCCAAATATTTTCAAGTTGACTTCGGAGCCGTTCAATTTCGAATGGACAGTAGGACCATTCCTATGTCCTTCGAGGTTTTGAAGTCAAAGCTTAAGGCACTACACGTGAGCAATGATGGCATTTGGGGGGGGGACGGGGATTCCCATTTCCAACCACCAATACTTTGGATATGGAGGGAACCATCTTTCGTCTTCCGGAGGTTAGAGTGTCAAGGGACCGAAGAGGTTTGGCAACCAAGGAAGACCAAGAAGAAAGTGTGCATGAAGAAGGAGAGACGCCTATTCCCACTCTCCAACCGATTCACCCACCGAGCAACAATGCAAGAGATTATAGGAATGAGGCAACCATAGCGGTTACCCTTCATAATCAAAGACGGGAGAAGGAAGCACAACTTCATATAATGGCGTGCATTCATTCGATCATGGAGAAGATGAACATTGCGATCGAAGATGTATCGGCCACATTCAACTGCTTTGCTTCTCCAACGCCTCTCCATGATGAAGAAGAAGGACCCTACAAGGAGGAATTAGTTCTAAGCATCCAGGGCCTATGTTCTATCTTTTTTTTTCTTTGCTTTTCTTTATTACAATTAAAACAATATTTAATTATTGCTTTAATTTCTTTCTTATTTTCGTACTTAAATTACGCTAGTAATCGTAGTAGTAGTAGTAGTAGTACCTATTATATATACTTATATATCGTACCTATAGCTCCTATTCATCTTCCTCTCTATCTTATGCGTTTATCATTGTGAAAACCACCAGGAAGACAAAAACTACACTTGTGAACCTTCGCCCACCCACAACCCGACTTGTGGTAACATTCACGATCTTTCCTTTTGAAAATCCCAAGGACAATGTGTTGCTCAAGTGTGGAGGGGATGTTTGTGTTTTTTTGAATGTCTACCATGATTGGTTGAACCATTATTTGCTAGTACCATCCATCGTTTTTGAATGTGAGACGTCGTTAAACGCTTGTAGGAATGTGCACTAGTAATCATTTTGATGTTGTGATGATGAATGGTGAAATTTCAGTGTTTTTGGAACCTTGAATGCTACACCCAATTTTTTTTTTAATTTGAGGGTTCCAAAACACCTTGTCCTTGCATTTACCTACTCAATGTGCTTTGACTTGATTAGATCGATTGATTTGGGGTGCATCTTAGGTGATAGATGCTTGGTTTGAGTATCGGTATGTGAGGGGTTCTACTACTTTCTTCCTCTTTTGTGAGTTGATAGTATTTGCTACTTTAGGAAGGCATTCTGTGCGGGATTCTCTTCTTTATGTGAAGTAGGACCTTTTTCAATTTGTGCTTAAGAAAACGAAAAGAGGTTCTCACGTGAGTGGCAACCGGGCAAAGAATTGAGATCAACCGTTAAAGAATTGTTCTCTTGACTCGGAGTGCCCTTCGAGGATGTGTTTGGGGTTTGGATAGATTTATTGCATCCCGATCATCTCTTACTACTTCCCACACCCCAAACACCTCTCCTCCTCACGAAATCGTGTGGTAAGGACCAAAGGTACCTTTTAGCGATTCCTGAGACCTCATAGCTCTTGTTTGTACCCAACATGTGTAGCAACCTAATGTGGAGTACAGGCTGGGACGTGGTGCTCGGGCTAAGACGAATCCGACCATCAACTTCCCACATGTGACCTTGAAAGGGAAGGCTATGATTCATCCGCTCTTAGTCATGAGAGATAGATGTTATTATGCAAAGAAAAAAATTGCAAAGGTTCAATGCATGCGCATGAATGAAGAAAAAGGAGACCGAAAAATGATAACTCCTACCCCAAAGAATGAAAGCACGCCAATAGTTTGTTGTCTGAGAATCCCCTGGAGCACATTTTTTATGATCAGCCTAAGGTAGTGGATATGGTCCTCGCATGGGAATTTGTGCCTGCACGGTAGGAAGGTAGTAGCGAAGGGGCAGACAGCTAAAGATCGTGGTCTAGAAGCCAAAGATCGCGACCGGGATCACAAGCCGCGAAGACAAACTAAAGATCGCGGCCCGGAAGCTAAAGATCGCGACTGCGATCTTGGAGTCTTAGGGCACGAACTTCGCATGGAGGGAGCCTTGAACAAACAGAGAATTTCCCCAGTCGCATCACGGCCAACACTTATCTTGCCCGCGAGAAAGATCATGGCTGTGACTCGCAGATCACGCCGTGAAGTCAGCCCGCGATATTCCCCTTTCCTCATCCCTCGATGACTGCGTTTTGAAATCACGGCCCAGAGACCAAAGATCCCGCTCGCGATCTTCTTTCCTCAGGCCGCGAACTTCCCCGTGTCCAAATTGCCTATAAATAGAAGACCAGTTTCCCCATTTTAAGAGAGCTTATTTTGAGATAAATTTTCATGTTCTAGAGATTAAGAAGAGAGATAAGTTGAAGGAAGGAGAAGGAAGGAGAAGAAGGAGGAGCTAGGAGCAAGGAGGATCTTCCCCAACTTCAAGTCTTCTTATATTTCTACCATGTATCTTCTTCCCTCCTTTATGGAGTATTCCTCTATGGTACTAGGGTCTCTAAATCCCATACCCTAGTTTTAGGATTTACTTTGTATATATAGATGTTTTAGGGTTTGAATGAATGAATGTGTTTTTGTAGTTGATTTTAATGTCACTCTTTCCTAAATGATGACACCTGAGCAACTAGCCCTAATCTTTTTTAGCCTGCTTTATGCTACCGAGCTGGGTACGGAATTCTAGGGTTTGACGGGTATGCGCCATCTGGCGAGTTTAGGTTAGAGGTGTGAATGGGGGCCTATAGTGGTCGAGGCAACCGTTCCCCAGCTATAGGTGGCTTTCCTAGGTGAAACTCGGGATAAAACCTCGGTGTGGATAGTGGATAGTGTCCATTGAAATGAGCCATATACTTAATGCCCTAGATACGATAGCCTAGATTGAGGTGACTGGAACATGGGTTTAGGGAAGGCATACTCGGAGGTGTGTGGATAACGACGAAGGCCCACGGAAAAGAGCTCACTCACCACATTCGACGACCCTAGATATCTATATATGCATAGTGACCCTAAACTAAGGGGAGGATTAGTCCCCAAAGTACATGCTTCTAGCTTTGATCAATCCTTAGACTAGAGTTTCCTCATATCCTCCACTCAAAACCTCTAAAACCGATTAACTCATTAGCAACTAGGTGGGAAGTAGGCTAGGGTACTGGGACTCGGGTAGAGTACGACATTGACTACCACTATACGGCAAAGCCGTTCTAGGTTAAACTTGGCCTAGGATGGGGTAGTTGTGGGTACGTGCAAACCTCTTACCAACACCTACACGGATTGAAGTGATCAGTGGTGACACCCGATATGTGAACTCTAGCATTTAGAGGCTGCCCTCTCGGTGAAGAGACATTAGGGATTGAGAGTACGAGTATGCACACATCTTGCACCAAATGCTTGTCCTGACCCGACTGGTTGAGAGTGAGTGTTTCCAAGTTTTCATATTATATACTCCGGTGAGGACCTAGATTGCTCGGTCTTGATTATGATGTTTTGAATTTTATGCATGAGGTGACTATTTTAAGTGAGTGGTTGAGTCAAGTCTATGTGGCCGGTGAACAGAAGAGAGACTCTTCCTCTACACAATTTTGCTGCACTCAAATGTCATCTGTGGTGGTTGTCTAGGTTTCTGTTGCTATTGTTCATGTGTTGATGACTCAACCCGAAATTCACACTTAAATTCCACCTAAGGCCCAATTATAAACCTTAAATGGGTGCAATATAGGGCAAGTATGTTTAAATATAAACCCGGTCCGGCCCATGTACCCCTACTTTTGTTGTTTGAAACATTATCTAGCGGAACGTTGTTTGTGAAAATCTCTACAATCTACGATTCATTAGCAAGACTTGGAAAGTAAAAGGATTGAAACTCTTGGTGAGAAGCTTCACTCGGGAGTTGTTTCCCCCTAACTAACTACCATGAACCATGGGATTGAGTGAATCGGTGTGCGACAAGACGACTGTGAACAGATAGGAGAAGCAACAATAATTAGAAACCACACTCTAAATTGCTAGGCCAAGGAATGCATTATAGGCTACAATTGTAGCCCTCTTGGCCCAAGCAATTTAGGGTTGACTTACCTTCTCCCTCAAACCGGGGTTTGGACGGCTTAATCGCAATCAACCTAGGTGTTCAATTTGAGTTTAGGGGTTTTCCCTACATTAACCTAGATAGGAGGCATTGAATGCCCAAGAAAACCCAACTCAATTTGAGCCTCTTAAGATTAGGGGGTTTCCCTCTAAGCTTGGTTAGAATAGCAAAATAGATTGCCAAGCACACACAATGCACAATCACCATGAAAAATAGCTCAAATCTTGAATTAAAAACCACCCACACACAATCATTCAATCTACACAATCAACTACATGGTAGAAGTTAGGGTTCTACAACACCCAAGTGAAAAGGAGACTACTCCATGTTAGAAAAAGGAAGAACACAAAGAAAAAAATTAAAAACCATCATTGTGATGCCTCAATGTTTCCTTGTCCTTGTAGAGATCCTCTCTTGTAGAGGAACTTCCCAAATCTTGCCTTGGAACAAACCCTAGCCTCTTCTCCCTCTTCGTTCGTTGCTTTCTCTCTTTGGGTTTTCAAGAAGAAGAAGGTTTCTCTCACTTTGGACTCTCCCTTCTTCCTCCTTTCAGCTCTTCTTTTATACACAGGTCGCGCCCAGTTCACGGCCGTGAACTAATGGCGGGGACCATGAACTCATTCCAAAATGCGCCGCTTCACTTAACTGGTTCGCGGTGCATGGCTTCATACTACAAGAAACTGCTCCTTTAAACTTCTGCGACGAATTTGATTTTTCAGCGACGAACCAGGTTATTTTCGTCGCAGAACTTTCTGCTACGCTGTAGAGGCGACGAAAGGTTTTTATCTTCTACGACGGTGGAATTCGTCGCTAAATCTTTCTGCGACAAATTTTAGGCTTTCTGCGACGATTTTTCTCCGTCGCAGAAAGTGAATTTTCTTGTAGTGTCAGCTCACGGTCTTACGACCATCAATAGCCACAAAACCTCTCCTTCCAACCCATTTTCTATCTTTATTTTTCGCTTCTTCTCCATCTCTCGCCATCAATAAAATTCAAACTAATGTTGGCTCCCATCTAGCAGCATATTTGAGTTCAATAGAACATATGACAAAGTTATCACCTTAGGATAACCGATCAAGAAAATTACATTTGAACTAATTATTATCAATGAAAATTATCAAGTAGTACAAACATACTTTCGACTATTTAGTAAACAATTGAGTGTACTCAAAATCATTTGAAAATATGAATGAATTATGTTAGGGGAGATTAATACATGAGGCTAGGCACACTAAAAATAGCATCAATGAAAGAGTGAGTCCAGGAAGAATAAAACCCACCATGCTTATTTTGGGTTGGGCAAGGAGAAAAATCCTACTCGGAGGCACATGACGACAAAGTAAGTGTCTGTCCAAATCAGTACTGATACTGATCAGTCTGGCGCATATGCCTTTGTGAAGATGTGTGTGATCAAGAGCATTGGTCGGGACGAATGCCGGTTTGGGGAAATAAGACATTTAATGCTCTGATAAGGTTGTCAGATCCACATCGGGTATAAATAAGAAGCAGGTAAGAGCATTTAAGCAAGTTGGATTCTCTCTTTAAAACTCGGAATACCACTTATCTCTCTAGAGCATATCTTAACTTGACCTCAGAAGGACTAACGGACCTAGAAAAGTCTGTGTGTGCGCACGTGCGGGTGAAACAAGGAAACAACATGAAGATCTAGGATCAAACCTCTAATAAAGTGATTATCATAAAGTAGTAACAAATAAATAAATTCATCCGACCAACGTGTCGGGCAAAGTTAATTTTATGTGGGAAAATTATAATGATCTTTCCACTTTGTTCTCCACCACTTGCCCCTAATGCTGAGATCATCGCAAGGCGCAAGCTTCCCAAACTCGAGACAACAAGTAAGGCCAACCCACGGCATTACACGTTTCAGCGACCTACAGGCTGGCCGCCAACAGGAAAACCAAAGAGCCAATCACAAACTCAGCAAAGCATATCTTTTATATACATACATATATCTCAATCCAAACTTTGTCCGCCCGTGAACTGAATCCGGCCAAAATCTCAATTCACGGGTTCCAACTTCCAATACTCTCGTGCTTTAGCCTACCCTCACTCCCTCTATATAAAGCCCAAACTACTCATCTCCCTACCTTACAACACAATCAGCTCGATCCCCGCCGCCATCATAATTCATAAGTATAGCTATCTAGTCATGGCAAACAACAGCCGGACCATGTTGATGATAATGGTGGCCTTGGTTGCCCTGGCCGTGGCAGCTGACACCGTAGATGCTTCGAGGAAAGTGGGCAGTACTACCAAGCCATCGCCAGCAGATCAGCAGGTTGTGTTTTGTAACATGACGCAGGAAGGGCTCCAGGCGTGCAAGCCGTCGGTCACAAAGCCCAATCCGGTCGACCCGCCGGCCCTGGCCTGCTGCCAAGCACTGGGAAGAGCCGACTTGAAGTGCCTGTGCTCTTACAAGAACTCCTTCGTCCTGCCTTCCCTTGGCATCGACCCTGACCTGGCCATGGCTCTGCCTCAGAAATGCAACCTCCCTTCCCTGCCGCAGTGTTGATGGGCTGGATTTCGTCTCTTGTTGCTTTAATAATTAAAATTCATAAGCTATGGTTTGCGTTGTGTCCTTTGTATCGTAACTACTGTTGTTGTTTCATCCAATAAAAAAAAGGAAGCACTTTTGTTTTGTCCAACCACTGCTCGTTGGAACCTTGTATCAGCAATTCAGTATTGTGTATTTCATATTGTGTGTGATGGGTTTTTTAAGTTCTTCAAGTTTGCATTAAATTTTGATGCCGTATAATTTTGGGGAGAATATTCATGTTATACAGAAACTAGGATTAGATTGGGAAGTAAGCAACAATGATGACTAATATTAATCTCGCATAAGAATTTTTTTAGGGTAAATTGCATGTTTGGTCACTGGAGTTACTTAAAAAAGTTCTCATTTGCCACTGAAATTAATTTATTTTATCCGTAGTCACTCAAATTAGTTAAACTGTTCAAGTTTGGTCACTCTCTGTTAGTCTCCGCTAAAGCTAACGTGGCAGTCAATCCAAAATTCTCCTTGCGTTTCAGTTTAGGGACCGGCCCGCGATGAAGAACTCAAGGGAACCCCCCCACTGATTGTAGAACTTCGCCCTTTTCCAACTCTGACTTCTTCCACTTTTGGTTGGCATGATCGGGCGGGGAAAACGGGGTTCGAACCTGAGACTAACGATGGCCGGCGGCAAAGAAGATGGTTCTACAGGTGAGCTGTCGGAGACGTCGGAGCACCTGTGAGAATTGGGGTTTCTGGCTCTTGCATAGTAAAATTTGAAACTGGATGGGAGGCAAAGTTGTGGGTTTTTGAAAGAGACCAAATTGCGGTGGAAAGAAATAGGAATGCGGGTTGAAGAAGAGATGGAGATCGGAATGACGTCGGAGTGGACATCGTCGCCTGAGACAGCCCGAGCACTCCTGCGGATATGAGAAGTTGTGTGTGTAGGAAGGTCCGAAATGGTTTGACGGCTCAGGGAGGATAATTAGGATGTGCGTGTCACGAACCCACCCACATCCATAGCTTCCACAATCCAAAGCACCCTCGTCAAATAAGATGGGAGCATGAATTTTGTTTTTCAATTTTTCAATTTTTTTTTATGGTTAATCAAAAATGTCATTAAGCACGCGAGATGCCAATAGGCATTAAACTCCTCTCAAGGTTTAAACAAGCAGCCTAACCTCTATACATTTCAGCAAACACTCTATCCAAACCTGTGAGAAACATGTCTAAAACTATTTTGAAGCTGTACAGTTTCTGCTATAAAGTAACGAGCATCACTTGTAATTTTTATCAACAAAATGGAAGGAGAGCACCAATCACTATCTCCTGCAACTCTTCTGCACCTCTCGCGCCATAGATGGCTCAGAGTCAAAATCCATAGAAAACGACCAGCAATCGCCATATCATTGGCAACAGGAAGATCGCCATCCAGTATTGGAAGACACTTGTAATTACTAAAGAGATAAACTATAGACGACCTGCATAGCTAAGAAACCTTGACTCCCAGCTCCTCACCATTGCTGTTATCTTGTCAACCAACACCTAACAGTCATGTGAGCTCAGCTTTCCAGTTAATAAGGGAACCCCTAGATATCTAACAGGGAGAGTATCCAGAGGGAATCCAGTTGTTTTTGAAATAAAATCCTTCTCATCCTGAGATATCCCCGCGCAGTAGAGACTACACTCAGCCATGTTGCATTGAAGCCCAGAGACAATGTAGAACTGGTCAAGCAACCATCTGATCCCAGCAACACCTCTCACAGAATCATTGGTAAAAACAAGCAAATCATCTACAAAGCACAGATGAGTAATCTACAGTGCTTTACATCTTGGATGATATGGAATTTGATTGTCAATAACAGCCCTTTCAAGCAATCTATAGAAAATTTCCATAGCTATGGTAAATAGGAATGGAGAGAGGGGGTCTCCTTGTCTAAGCCCTTTTCCCGCCGGGAAGTACCCACATAGTCCACCATTAAAGGCTACACTAAGCATAGGAGTAGTAATGCAAGCTCTAACAAGATTAAGGAAGCAGTCTGGGAAATTCATAGCATGCATCGCTTGAAACAGAAACTGCCAGTCTACCGAGTCGAAGGCTTTCTTTAGATCAATCTTCAAAGCACACCTAGGAGTAATTAACCTCTTGTGGTAGTCTTTTACTAGTTCAGTGGCTAAGAGGATGTTATCACTTATGGATCTACCTTTGACAAAAGTAGATTGGGAAGGTCCTATTACCTTATGAAGCACACTAGAGAGCCTATTTGATAATAGTTTGGATACACCCTTATAGACCACATTGCAACAGGATATAGGTATAAAATCCTTCATTTGTTCTACATTAGGATTCTTTGAGATAAGAGCAAGGATGGTGGAGTTTACCTGTCGTGGCATAATCCCCGTTGAGAAGAATTCCAAAACTGTGTTTTCCACATCTGTCCCAACAATATCCCAATCAGCAGTGAAGAATTCAGTTATCTAGCCATCTGGACCAGGGGCCATATCCCTGCCCATAGATTTGAAGACCTTCTTGATTTCCTCTCTAGTGATCTGGGTTCTTAATACCTCATGATCTTCATCACTAAGCCTCATTTTCACCAGCTCCAGAAAGAAAGAGTCAGGAAACTTCTGCACAACAGGATCAGGATGACCTAGCAATCCCTTATAAAAAGAGACTGCCAAACTACTCATCTCCTTTACCTCAGTCAAAACCTTACCACTACCATCAACCAGCTTTACAATATTATGCCTGTAGACCTAGCAAATTTCAACCCGACCCTTGACCCGTCCCGAAATCGCTCGAAAACTATAATTTTTTGTAACCCGAAATCCGAATGACCCGAACTCGATTACCCGTGATTTTTTGGGTCGGGTTGGGTGGGTTAGCGGGTCGACCCGTTAACCCGTTCCATTTAATATATTACTCCCAAAATATGATAAAATCACTCATAAATTGGTGAGATGTTTAAAAAAATCACAAGGATTTGAATGACATGTTTGGAGTTTAAAAATTATCAAATATCATGTGTTTCTCGCAGTAGTATTACTCTTGTGATTGTTTTTTTACGATTTTCACAATTTATATTTCATTTCATTAGAGTGGAAGGATTGGAGAATATGTTAATTGACATGTGTTAGGTAAACTATTGTCATGCATATGTGAAAATTTGTGTTCTTTAAGAAAATATGAAGCATGTTTGATATTGTTTCTGAGAACGCTCATAACTCGAAATGACCTGTAACCCGACCCAAAACTGAACGGGTTGGGTCAATATTTGACCCGAAATAAGCCAATCAAACATGACCTACCTGTAACCGAAGTTCCCAACTCGAAATTACCCAACCCAACCCGATTGCCAAGTCTATCTGCCTATGAGTACGAGCCTTTACTGATGCATGAAAGAATTTGGTATTCATATCACCCTATGACACATACTGCACCCTATCACCCTATGACACATACTGCACCCTAGACTTTTGGCAATAAAAACTCTCCTATGCAGCCTGCAACTGCTGGCAAGCAGCAACAAGCTTTAATTCATTCTCAATAGTTTCAGCATTAGGAGATGCTAAAACCAACTTCTGAGCTTCTTCCAAATTCATTTCTGCCTCTCTAGTTCTCTCAGATAGCTCTGAATAATTTATTCTATTTAGCTTTTTCAGCCTCATCTTTTACTCTCTTAGCCTGCCATACAGAATTTGATGGGAAGACCCTTCACCTCCCATTTGCCACACTTCATTTAGCAAGGTAACATATGTGAGATGAGACCTCCAGAATTTAAAGAACTTGAAAGGCTTTGGGACGGTTGATACCTTTGGTACAGTTTCCATCATAAGCCCACAGTGGTCTGAAACACCTGGAGACAAAGTTTTAGCAACACTGTTGGAGAACTTGGTTAACCATTCTCCATTGACAAGAAACCTATCTAGTCTCTTAGCAATTGGGTTCCCTTGCTGCTTATTCCACCAAGTGTACCAAGAACCCAGCACCTTATGATCAAACAACCCCATTCTAGAAATCCAACTTCTAAAATCCAAAGTGCTTTGAGTAACAACATCTGTGTTTGATGCCTCCTGAACCTTAGCAATAGCATTGAAGTCCCCCATGTAAAAACAGGGTTCCCCCACTACCATTCCTAAGTACAGCTCTTCATATAACTTTTGCCTATCAGCAAACTTGTTAGGACTGTAGATAGCAGTAACCAGAAATGTAATATCTCCTAAAACTCTTACTTGTATAAAATGTTCCCCCATACTCACTTTAGTGACCTGAAGGCTAGGTCTCCATAATAACCAAACCCTCCCCGAGGAAGAGTAAGCAAAGTTATCCATATGCAACCATTGACTAAACTGTTTATTTAGTATATCAGGGGCATTAACACCCAGCACCCTTGTTTCTAATATAGCTACCATATCTATACCATTACTAGCCAACCTTTTATTTAAGTATCTATGCTTCTCAAGAGTGTTAAATCCCCTGAGATTTCAGCTCAACAACTTCATTTACCTTTGCGTTTCCCCTTCCCTTTCTTTGAAGGGTAACCTGACCAACCATAGCCTGCCCTTTCCCATTCAAGGGGTACTATAGCAGCTAATGCCGACTGAGGAACCCTAAGCCCCCCCCCCCCCCCTGGGGGGCAGAAAACTAACTATTTTTCCAAGTCACAAGCTGAAAACCCTCTTCATCCACCACTGCCTTACCCCGGTCCCCAACTGTCTGAGGAGGAGTTTGAGCCACTGCAGGCTGAGTAACTGTTGGAGTTGCAGTAGACCTAGCACTAGAGGAAGCTTCAATGGCAGTAGCCAGAACTTCTTCCTGGGTAGGAGCAGCCTCACCCGTTTTAGGAGCCCATTGCACTTGTAATGCATCTAAATCAACTATACCAGCCACCACCAGTTCTCTATCTTGCAAAACTTCCAGAGTATGACCGTCATCGCCCTGTCCAACCTCATGCCCAAAAATTCCACACTGTGCACAACGATGAGGAACACTCTTGTAGCTCACAGAGATCATCAAAGCTTCCCCTCCTTCTGGCTGAATACGGAAATTCGTTGGAAATACAGAATCATCAGACATTTCGATGCATACTTTAGCAGAACTCGTCTGAGCACCCATCTTAGTAGCCTGATCCATCCATAGCGGCTTACCCAGTCTACTCGCAATCCTGCTAAGACCCTCCACATTTAGGTATTCTAGAGGTAATCCTCACAGATAACCCAAATCGGCAGAATCCCCAAATTCAATTCCATCGGCTGAATTCCCGGAGTCCACTTCCGCAGAAACAACGGGTTACCCTCACAGTGCAATGGTCCGTTCTCAAAAACCCAATTACAGGAATCACTGTCCCGGAGATGAAATATTATCAAGCTTTCGCTCAAAGGGGAAACCAGAACCTTACCATCACGACCCCAGAATCTCTGAGCCCAGCGACGGATTTTGAACAAGCATGGAGGCTTCGCCAAACTGCCCCACCAGCGAGTTACGCCATCGAGCCGCACCTTCATCTCAAACCGCTTGAGGAATGACCAAATCTCCATCATCCAGCGTCGGAGCAATATATCGCAGTCTGTTATCCTCACATACTCCAAATAATTGTGCCCAATTTGCCGGGGGCGGATCGGCCAGAGCGCCCATCCCCGCCGAGCAACGACAGCTAGGGTTCACTCGATAGAGAGAGAAGAGAGAGTTTGGTGACCTACTTCGATTTAATTAAACTTATTTCAATTATCATTATTTTTTTTTCAATTTATTGTGATAATCATATAATGAGGAAATTAATTATGAATTTTTTTTGTCGGATTCTTCCTTTGATTCCGATAAAAAAAAATTGAGTACCAGAAGAGTAATAAATTCTCGAAAGAACCTTGCGGATAATTTTTTTCTCAATATTTATGATTCTTAATTAGGAAAATAAGATAAAGGAGTTTCACACCCCTTTCTTTCTATATATCGAAAATAGAGAGTCTTTCCTAGTTCTATTGCTATATATATCCATATATATATATATATATATATATATATATCCATATATATATAGATATGGATATCCCCCCCCCGAGAATCCCTTTTTTACTATACTCAAATCTTTTTTGATTCAGCCGAATGAGAATTTATTTTTCGGGAATTTATAAGGGGGGGCTCTTTTTTTTTATTAATTTATTCAAGTAACCTATGGATTTTTTAAAAGATTAAATATTATATTATTATTATTTTTTAATTTTCATATCACTTATTTAACGGTTAACTCTTAGAGTTGACTATCACGTCAGGTAAATTTATTCAAGTAACCTATGACTTTAGTGACCAAACTTGAACTATTGAACTAATTTGAATGACTACGGATGGAATAAATTAATTTTAGTGGCAAACGTGAATATTTTAAGTAATTCCAGTGACCAAACTTGCAATTTATCTGATTTTTTTATGTATTAAGCATTCAACTATATAGATTAGTATGGAAAATTTGATATACGTCTAAGTGTAAGTTTTCTCGGTCTGATTTTAAAATAATTATTATATCTTCAAACATCCCAGGTAATTTTTTGTTGGGTAATTATTAATTATTAGTCAAACATTTTTCGCATTCTTTTTTATTATCCAAATCTATTGAATTACTAATAATTTACCAAATCTTTTGTAATGCGTCAAAATATTAATCATTTTTCTGTTATTATTAATAATTTTCTAAATCTAACCTTAGTTAAAATATTAAAGTTTTAGAATATTGACCTACATGTGTCTCTTCCTAGTCAGTAACATATTGCCAAATCAATATTACTAAGAAAATTGCTAACTGGAAGTTAACAATTGCCTATTTTTAGTAATTCAATAAATTTGGCTGATAAAAAGAATGCGGGAAAGATTTGGTTGATAATTAGTCTTTACCCTTCTTTGTTTAATACAAACAAGTCCATTAATCTTTGTTACATAAGGACATAGGGTAGTCCAATTACAGAACCAAAAATCCAGTTCCCATCCTAGGGTGTAAAGCGTAAGGGTTATTGGAGCTTTGCCATAGCATGGGCGAAGGTTAAATGCATAGGATAGCACTTAAGTTTTAGTTGGATTGCATGTAGACCGCCTTAGTATATTTTATTGTAAATAAACCACATAGATCTAACTTTTGTTGCACCGTTAATTTTTCCTTCCAAAACTCAACAACATGTATGAAAATATAATTTTTCAGTTGATCACTTGAGCAATTAGCCAATTAAAATCATCACCACTGTAATCCTCCAACACCATTGCAATTCTGGACCTCTCTTCTCCTACGATGTCACTTTTTACAGAAATCAAAGATTTTGAACCATCGCAAGACCAATCCTCTCCCTTGTCCATTCAAATATATTAAAAACAAAAGTTTAAAACCCACCACGTTGCCCAATCAAATTCCATCCCCAACTCGTAATTTGCTATCTATGGCTCACTCGCCAGAGCTTGGGTACCAGACAGAGTAGCAGCGAATTCACCAGCACCCTCGACTTGGTTTGAATCGCGATTATCCTAACACAAGTTTGCGAGATCCAATACTGGAGCTTGTTAGAAAGTTCCGTTCGACAATCGAAGAGAATTTATCGAAGTCGTGAAGAATCGAAGCCACAATTGATCTTCCTACGATCAACCACTCTAATACCAGTGGGTTTCCAGCAGAACGTTCAAGTTGTTTCCCTAAGATAAACATATCGCTTATGCCAATATCTAGAATAGGTGACTCTCGGTTGAGGCAAGAAAATGAAAAACCCTATATTATTCAACGTTGTTGTTTCGTCATTTTTCTTCTTCTTGGCCATTATCTTTCTCGACTTCTCTCTTTTGTTTCTCAACTACCACCCCAAAATTTATCCAAGAAGAGATGCGAACTCCTTGCTTAATCACAATTCACAGCCTTTACCATTGCTCCCATATAGCATAATTTTTTGTGGTCTCAATAATTAAGGATTCTAGTAAGAACCAATGGTGTAGCAATCTGCCAAGAGCTTGATGACAGAGGGCTAGTTTGCCATGTGCAGGACGCATATTCCTCAATCAGAGTACCATAATAAATTGCATGGTTCTCTTCTTGATTATGGATCCGAGTTTAATTCTTGATTTTTTCATGGGAGAAGCCCTACAACAACTTCAAATTTCGTCCCAAGGCATAATCAATGCCTTAAGTACTCCCACACCACCCAATTTTGTCAAAACCCTCTTTAATGTAAGTCAATTCATATGCCAGATTATGGTGTGATTATTAACCACATTTATTTTGTTATTAGGGATGAAGTGCCATACATAGAGGCTCGTATTAGAGAGAGACGAAGACTCCAAGAGCTTGTGGGTCAACTTAGCTTTCCAGATGCATCGTCAAGTGGGAAAATAATGAATTCAAGGGAGAGCATTTATATGTCGAAGCAAGATTTGATGTCAAATCTTTTTCAAGAGGGAGAGAATGATGCGACCCCGCTCACCCCACATGACGTCACTCTAACTAAAATTAGATCTCTACATGGACCCTGGGTCAAGAGACTATTTAAGAGGTTCAAAAGAGAGCTTGGGAGCATTCAAGGTGGAAGAAAAGGGCTCTGCAAGCAAAGGCGGGGAGTTTGTTGTTGTGAAATTGATTGGCAGAATATATAGTTCTCGTGGTCCGAAGATTACGATCTGAATACAAAGATACAAGGATCAAATGGAATCGTTCTTGATGGATATGGAATTGCATCGAGGAAAGCCCATCACATTAGTATAATTTGTGTACCAGATTCAAGAGAAGATGGGCTTGGAAGGAGGAGTGAAGAATTCAGCCAAGAAGGAAGGAATTCCCCATGGTGTGAATATAATGTGTGAAAGGAATACAAGTGTTAAAGGAATTTCAAGTGTGAACACAAGGGGAGCGGATTTTAAGGCTAGTTTTAGCTTTCTTTCTTAATTTTGGATTTGATTTTTCGTTGCCTATATAAGGAGGACGAATTACATGTATTTTTCATCAAGTTTTCAATCAATCAAAGTTAAGTTTCGAGTTCAATACGAACGAGTTTCTGTGAAAGCTTTTGTCGAGGATTTCGGGAGTTTTCACGTGTCTCTTATCAACTAGAGATCGCATCTAGTTATGGCGAGCATCTACCCTATATCAATTGCCCCTTTCCACAAGTTGGTGTTGTCTGATTGGTTTAATATACCAATTGCCCTCCAAGAAAATCAAAGAATCAAGAAAAGGTCATTTTCAAGAAATCAAGAAAAGATCGTTGGAGCTGCGTACTTTGGTCATATCATCCGAGATCGAGGGTTCTCTTCGGATTTGGATCATATCAATTCTGGCAGTAGCTCCCATGAGCTAATCAACTCGTGAAATGTCAAAGAATGAAATATTCATCGGATGTTGAGCGGCGACTGATGATCCGACAATACCCAGGCTTAGCTGAATTGTCGATGTAACAACAAAAATTACTTTTCAATCCTCGCCGTTAAGTTTTGAAACGGAAAAAGTAATGGTACAACGAAAATAACACTTACATAGTTTAGTTGTAACAAAATTTCTTTAGATGGTTAGTGTGCAACAAAACTCAAACTTAACTGCTCTCCAATGCAATTAACGCGCATGGGCCAAAAAAAAACCGAATGCCCTGAAAATCTTAAGCCCAGCAAGACAAAAGGTTGTTTGTTTTCCGCTGTCCTTAAATTTTTGGGTAATATCTATTTTTTATCCAAACCTCAGATTCTTTTATATTAGCCAAACCTATCAAAATACTAAGAATTCGCAAAATGTTAACTTTCAGTCAGCAATTTTATTAGTAATATTGATTTGACAACATGAAACTGACTTGGAAGCGACACATGAAAGTCAACATTCCAAAACTTTAGTATCTTAACTAAGAAAATAGTTAGAAAATTATTAAAGATAACATAAAAATGGCTAATATTTTGATGTATTATGAAAGATTTGGCTAACTAATGGCATTTTAATAGGTTTGGATAATATAAAATAATCTGAAAAAATATTTGAATAAAAAATAGACATTATCCTAAAAAATTTTGGGACTCTCTATCATACTTTAGGGCTAGTAATACCATTAAGTATTACTGGTATTAATAATTATATAATATATTTTAATAATTATAGTAATATTTCAAATTATTGGGGATTGGCGTCATTGTGTTACCAGAAGTTTAGCTAACCGTTATAATTAACAGTTGATTTAATGATGGTGAATCTATATTTGACCATTGACCATAATACCACATGACGTTGATATGTGGTCCACGTATGTGCCACGTAGAAAATTTCTATTTAAATTTTAATTAATTTTAAATCATATATGTTTATTTATTCAATTAAATAAACATATTCTTTTCACAACCATTCCAAAAACAAAACAAATAACAAATAACCATCTCATTCGCTACCCACGCTGCTTTCCTCTGCCGACCAAATTTGTCGTCTCTTCAATTGTCACCTTCTTTATCCCTTCCTTGCCGCGACTTGTCGCCCGACTCTATGACTTCAATCTCTTTCTTGTTCAAGCTCTACATCGCTGCCTCCACCATGATCGACACGATATGCCCCAGTCAATCTGGTTTTCCGACGAAAATGTCTGACAGAGATTGAAAGACTGCTTTATAAGCACTATTCTCTCGCCATCAACAATCACATCTAGGTACTCGTATACACCAGAGAGAAATTTTGATTGTAGAGTTTGAGAAAGTAGCTAGTTGATTTCCATTCATAATTTCAAACCCTAAATTGATGAATTGCCTCTGAAATTTTGGAAACCGAAGGGAATAATAGAGGAAGCGAACCACCGTTGTTGCGATTATTTAAACCGTGTGAGTTTTGGGTCTTGTTGGGCCTTGTCTGAGTTGTAGTAGGTATGGATAATTGGTCGTACTCGACTCCTCTCGTTAGGGTTTTAATCCTAAGTATTTCTCTATAAAGGCTTAGCTACGGTCATGTCGTAAGCAAGCCGTAAAGATGTAGTCCATAATAAAACGTTAGCTGTGAGTTCTTCCGAGCTCACCGTGAATTAGTCTCGATCAATCAATCGATCGAGGATACCACCTAATATCTCATGTCTCTTGTGATTGTATTCTATTTCGCGTGTCATCAAATTCAACATGGTATCAGAGCAAAACTCGATTCTTGTTAAGGTTTTGAGCTTCCGTAGGAAACCTCTCCCTCGCAACACTGTCCAGTCAGTGTCGTTCGCCGACTCAATCATCTCGACGTCGCTACCTTCATTCATGGTTGTCGTCGTAATGAGGGCCGATGTTCATGTCGGCTTCCAACTCCGTCTCTGCAGTCGTCGGTGCCATCAACAGTTCAACACCCTCGACATCATCCTTGCCTCCGCTCAGTTCATAGTGCGCAAGAAGGTCATTCAAAAGCCTTTGATGCCGTCATCCGCGTCTCGAACGCGTATGATCATGTCACTACAAAAAAAACCAGCTATAGTGACATGTTTTTAAAGACAGTTTCAAAAAATGTCAGTAAAACCATTCATTTTGTGACATTTATGGTAAGTGTCAATATAATATATTTATTGTGACATTTAATTTTGACATCTTCGATTGTCATAGTAATAAATATGTTTTTCTGTCATTTAGAAAAGTGTCACTAAAAGAGTGTCAAAATAGAGAAGTATTTGTGACATAAGTTGGTATCATAACTAAATGTCACAGTAGTTTAGTTGTTTGTCTGACATTTAGAGAAATGTCACGAGTGAAATGTTAGTATAGCATATATATTGTGACATTTAACGTTGACATCTTCCATTGTCACGACAATTAACACGTTTTTCTGTCATTTAGAAAAGTGTCACTAAAAAAGTGTCAAAATATAGAAGTATTGCTGACATAAGTTGGTCACATAAACAAACGTCACAATAGCTTAGTTGCTTGTCTGACATTTAGAGAAGTGTCATGAGCAAAGTGTCAGTATAACATATATATTGTGACATTTAATGTTGACATCTTCAATTGTCACAACAATAAACACGTTTTTCTGTCATTTAGAGAAGTGTCAACTAAAAAGTGTCAAAATAAAGAAGTATTTGTGATATAAGCTAGTCACATAACTAAATGTCACAATAGTTTAGTTGCTTGTCTGACATTTAGAGAAGTGTAGCTAGTGAAGTGTCAGCATAGCATATAGATTGTGACATGTAACGGTGACATCTACAAGTGTTGCTTGTCTGACATTTAGAGAAATGTCACGAGCGAAGTATCATTATATAATAAATAGGGATGATATTGAAAAAAATGATACAAATTCTTCTTGTATAATTAATATCTTCTTTTCCATGGAAAAAAATCAAAATTATTGTAATTGTTTCACCCCCTATTCACGACAATCTAGGTTATTTGATTCGATTCAAATTGTTTGTTTGATTAGTTCACGATCCACTCAAAATTTAATTGAATGGTACCCTATATAGTTTGATTCATTGTTGATCCTGTAAATTATCTTTAATATGAAAGAAATTTCTATCACAATTGCATTTGAATCGGTCAAAAGCGAACTAATAAACTTGCTTCTTTGTGATTTGAACCCTCCATTTTTATTTACTTTTGGTTCGATCACATATTCTAATTTTTTCTCGTTCGAAACCAAAATGATGGATAAGGATAATCACTACTTGTTATGCCATAAAACTACACACTAAATTGCTACCAAAGTTTCCAACTGCATGGAGAAACGAACCGAATACATGTGGTGTATTTAAGGAAGGAGCTATTGGGCTTTCTATCAATGACTGAATTCAATTCATACCTTAACTTGAAACAACTGCTGCCAAAGTATAAATTTTCTCTTCAAGTCTCTTTTGCTCTCAAAGAAAATTCTTATGCAGAGATTGGATTTACCACAAGTTACAAACACAAGTGCAAATTTTTGCCCAATACCTAGGTGATTATCATCATGATTCAATTTCTAACATGCATTAATACAAATGCCAAAAGTAGGAACCTGTCATCATGCGTAATGCCATGGCGGCTGCTACGAGATTACAAAATATTACAAGTCATTCATTTACTTCATTTTAGTTACACCCCCACAATGCCCAACAAAAGTCTTGAACAACAAAGAGAGGACAAGATGTGGTCGTTACTTGCATCCTTGATCCAACAAGAGAGAGAACGAGACTGCTACTCTACCACCATCTCAACTTCCTTGAACCTTTGTGCAGGCCCTTACCTGCAAGCGGTGCAAATCCAGGGCAAAACCTTGATTTCTCAGGATAAGAACTTACTGAAAGGGATAGTAGAACTCAGTATTCAAAGACAGAATTAGGCAAACCTTCTTTATGGGTCTGAAAAGCCTGAACATGGAGAACTTTCCTCCCTATTGAAGCTATTAACAAGTTGAATGCCAAACAACTTGAAGCCATTCTCCGAGCCATGTTTCCGGTCACTAGAAATTATCTTAACGACTGGGGAAATGGACTCGACTACACCCTCCAATTGTTTAGGCCAAGAAATCGATGATTTGGTAGTAACTGCAAATTATGGAAGTGAAGCCAGCTGAGTTAGTCGACATTTTTGAAGAAGTGAATGGTATAAGGATCCACATGAATCAAGATGTTTGTGACTAGATGGTTCAATAGGTGTCTTCGAAATGACTACCATATTAAGGTGAAAACCGCAAAAGTAATTGACACTAGCTAGCCAATTCAAACATAAATGAGAAAGTAAAAATAAGGAAATGACCAACCAAGGGCCTTAAGGTCGGAAGTCAATGAAGGCAAATATGATGGTCGTGACCGCTTGTTGGTCCAATTTGTAGGTCGAGTATTTGAAGGACCAGCTGCAACAATTGGCTCCACTTCCTAAAAAGACACTCGATCTGGAAGCGAAATAATGTAGTTTGGCGTTTTTTGTTATTTAAGATTGACTCATTTTATGAGGAGAAGAGAGATGTAACCCAAATCAAGATAGCTAAAGGATTATATCTTTTCAAATAAACAATGCAAGACATCAGGGCAATTCAATCCAATCCAAAATCCTTAACAGATGAATACTTCTGAAAGAGACAGAGCACCCAATGTCTCGTCAATGAACGTCATCTGGTATGGACGTCCAATTCCAACCTTGGTCCATCGGCTTTCAATCCCAATTTCGCTCTTTGTTCAGTCTCCAATCAGCGCCCCATACCGATTCTGTGTTTGGCTGGAGTTTTTGTGATTCAACATCCATCCTGCAGTTGGTTTGATATCACTAGTCAATTCCACAGGTTCTTCTGCTTGTCAATCTTCCTTGGACCTACTGAAGTTTACATGCCATTTGGGTCAATTTCATCGTCAATAGCTGGGATTCTGTCGTTTTGTTGGAATTTTGTCACAAGCTCCCATTTATTTGATCCATCATCCAACTCTCTTTTAGTGGTGTCACCACGTGTCTCTCTAGAAGAGATATGTTCTTAGGTGAATTTTTGTTTTGAGAAGGAATTTGTTGCATGGCCATGTTGATTATCGCGATGTACCAGAGTGATTTTAAATCGTTCAAGAGACGCAGACAACCATCTCCACTATATAATTCGGATAGACACAGTCAATCATCTCCGTCAAGTCGTTCATGAAGATGCAATCAACTGTCTTTATCATGTCGTTTAGATAGACGCAGTCAACCGTCTTTGATGCGACGTTCAAGAAGACGCAGTTAACCGTCTTCATCATGTTGTTGAGAGAGAGAGAGAGAGTCAGTCATCTCCTAGTCAACCTCGTCCAAGATGTTATTCATCTTGTGTTTTGTTGTACAATCTTGTCATGTTTGTTCTTCACATTTCCTTTTTCAAGCTTGACATTCTTGTGATTCATCTCTTCGCTTGAGGGGGAGTGTTGCGGTTATTTAAACCGTGTGAGTTTTGGGTCTTGTTGGGCCTTGTCTGAGTTGTAGTACGTATGGATAATTGGTCGTACTCGGCTCTTCTCGTTAGGGGTTTAACCCTAAGCTTTCTCTATATAAGGCTTAGCTACGGTCATGTCGTAAGAAAGCCATCAAGATGTAGTCCATAATAAAACGTTACTCGTGAGATCTTCCGAGCTCACCGTGAAATAGGTTCGATCAATCAATCGATCGAGGATACCACGTAAAATCTCATGTCTCTTGTGATTGTTTTCTATTTCGCGTCATCAAATTCTACAAGCATGGTGCGAATAGGCTTTCTCCCATTTGGATGTTCAAATGAAGTAATCATAGTCGGGCGCCGATAACTCATCGACAACCATCTTTCACAAATCGTCTTTGTGATTGCAAGAAGGGGAGATTTCTTCTTGACGATCATTTTCGCGTCAGCAAGGAGATTTCTCTAAGCGATGCTCGCGCATCATCGAGGAGGCATGCAATGAGGATGAGCTGAAATGGGCGGTCGTCGAGCACCTCCCCACCTATGACAGATCTTGTTGTCGGGAAGGCAATTCTTATTTATTTTTTGTTTTTAGAAGTTACTTCTGAAATTAAAAAATGTGATTTAATTATGTATATTTCAACAACAATTAACTGAGTTGACTTTGTCAAGTCAAAGATATTGATTATTATGAAACTTACAGAAAGTGAGCCCAAAATTGTGTTTATACGAATTTGGGATCATATTGAGACATTAACATTTTTATAGTATGTATTGGTTTTCACTTTTCAAAGGCAATTAAGGGGGTTTCTTTTCCCTTCTGTTGAACCTCAGATTTTTCATGCTCTTAACAATCCGTTTGGGTGGTGGGGTATTTTGAATTTTCTGCATTTTTTCGTTTCCACTGACGCTTTCTCAACGTCTGTTTACTCAGTTTTCTTGCTAATCAGAATTGAATATAAGTATGATATTTACATAGAACAATTATAACAGAGCCCATAGCCGTCTTAGCTCAGTTGGTAGAGAGCGTGGCTTTTAACCACGTGGTCGTGGGTTCGATTCCCACAGACGGCGACGCTCTTTGCCTATTTTACGTTTTAACTCCTCTGTGCTTATCACTGGGAACTTAACAAGAATGTTATTTCAAACATTCTGTTGTCCTTGTAGTGAAGCTCTGAGATTTCAGCCCAATTTTAACTCCTCTGTGCTTATCACTGGGAACTTAACAAGAATGTTATTTCAAACATTCTGTTGTCCTTGTAGTGAAGCTCTGAGATTTCAGCCCATATTCTTGTTCGGTTATTTGAACTGATAGGTCACTTGGCTTTGTTTTGTCTCCGATAACCATAACAGGATAAAATAGTTTTATTAGGGTTGCTTCCATTTCCTTCTATGTTGATTAATCTATATAGATATTACATATTATCTCATGGATTTGTTCTCATGGATTTGTTCTCAGAGG
Organism: Linum tenue; assembly: GCA_946122785.1. NCBI lineage: Eukaryota > Viridiplantae > Streptophyta > Magnoliopsida > Malpighiales > Linaceae > Linum > Linum tenue. The sequence goes on from CAMGYJ010000011.1 coordinate 31,253,543, forward strand.
AGTTACGTTTTAACTCCTCTGTGCTTATCACTGGGAACTTAACAAGAATGTTATTTCAAACATTCTGTTGTCCTTGTAGTGAAGCTCTGAGATTTCAGCCCAATTTTAACTCCTCTGTGCTTATCACTGGGAACTTAACAAGAATGTTATTTCAAACATTCTGTTGTCTTTGTAGTGAAGCTCTGAGATTTCAGCCCATATTCTTGTTCGGTTATTTGAACTGATAGGTCACTTGGCTTTGTTTTGTCTCCGATAACCATAACAGGATAAAATAGTTTTATTAGGGTTGCTTCCATTTCCTTCTATGTTGATTACTCTATATAGATATTACATATTATCTCATGGATTTGTTCTCGTTGGTGTTGAATGTCGTCTCTGTAAACGAAAACCTCAGTGGGCCGACTTTATTTTGTCAATGATCAGGTTCTAAGTAGACTGTGAATTTTGGATTCTGGCTTTGGTGCGATTAAGAAAGGAGTTTTGACTATGTAGTATTTGGGGCTGTTTGCACCGCAATGAACTGCTGGAAGTCATCAAGGAAACAATATTGGCACATTTGAACAAGAAATGCCCTCCTTGTGTGAGCATTATGTTAGTAAACGGTATATGATCCACGATTGAACCTCTCCCAACAACTCGAGTTATTGTGATCAACTGGTTCTTGACATGGTATCAGAGCTAGGGATGGCAATTTTGCCCATACCCATGGGTTTTTTACTATCCAACCCAATTGAGTTGGGTATGAAATCTAAATAGATGGATATGGGTAGAGTTTGATGGGTTTGTACCCATACCCATTTACTTGGCTTGGGTTGGGTTTATAACAAATGGATTTGGGTTTGTACCCATGCCCAAATGTAGATTACACATTTGGGTTTGTACCCATGCCCAAATGTAGATTATAGTTTGGTACCTAAACTTAATAGATATGCATATTTAGTACCCAAATTTAATTTGTTTTGCATATAAATCCTCCAAATATCGATGGAGAATTACGTTTTGGTACCTAAACTTTTTAAGTTTTACAAATAGGTCCAATTTTTGCATGTGTAGTTAAAACACCCTCAAGTAAATGGATATCCATATCCAACCCATAGCCATTGAGATGATGGAAGCAATATTCATACCCATACCCAACCTATCTACAAACCCCCAAACCCATATACACTTCACCCATACCCAACCCATTATGAATGAGTTTACTTGGAGTTTGGTATAATTACCCATGGGTGGGTAATTGACATCCCTAATCAGAGCCTTCTATGATCGAGAGGTCTTCTGTTCAAATCCCGATGACCCTCATCTGTTTTTTGTTTCTGTTAAGCACATGGTGTCCGGACCTGTGCCTGTACAAACTCCAAGCCTATATGAGTGGCTTGAGTTTGAGGGGGGTGTGTTAGTAAACGGTATATGATCCACGATTGAACCTTTCCCAACAACTCGAGTTATTGGGATCAACTGGTTCTTTGACACATTATTCTCCTAAAGAATACACGAGTATACTTGGTTCAGTTTTCACATTGGTTTTTTGTTATAACCATTGAGAACTTGGAATTGAATCCTTAAGGAGATTGCAGGTTCAAGTGATTAGCAAGCATGACATACTAATCTTAATGATATAGCTAATCAGGCTGATGATTTGCTTGAGGTACTAATATATAGTTCCTCTTGCGGAGTCTTTTGAGTGCTGGCTGCTGCTGCTTTTCGTGATTATGTTTTCGCTTGAGGTTTTAACATAGTAATTATAGTTATTAATATGAAGAGATCCATTCAATTGAAAATCCTTTATGAGTTTGTTGAACAATGAAAGAGTTTGAAAGTTGGCTAGCATTTCTTAGAACAGGTGAGAAATCCCAACTTCTTCTATTTTCGGTCTGTTGTCCTTTATGCTGAGTATTAAGTGTCGGTCATTTTCTCATACGTGCTGGGCAATTACATTTTTTAAGTTGCCATATAATTGGAGACCATTTGACCCTAATCATTTTTTCTTTGTCGTTTTAGACAATGCTCGACCAGTGATTCCTGAACACAAACTACTTATAAAGCTGGTGACTGGTGTTGATCAGAGAGGAAGCCAGAGACATGATGGGAGGTGCAATACTGGTTGAAAGAAATGACCTTGGTTAAGGTTTTACCAACCATCCTGAATATGAATTACCCACTTGTTAATACAGTACTAGAATCAATACCCACGGCTACGCTGCGAGGACTGAAGTTGATGCAATATCATCTTCTAATGAGGGAAAAAATCCAACTGTACACATGTTCTTAAAAAAATTCTCAAAATACATAAGTTATCAATTTTTTTCCAAAACTACACATGTTTGGCATTCACCGTTTTTGACAAACGCAGTGAAGACTATCACCACGTTTGACAAAGACGGTGAATATTTGACCGTTTAAAAAAAAATGGTGACTTATTCACCGTCGTCATCTAAAACGGTGAATAACGAGCTAGCCAATCACCGTTTTAGACGCAGACGGTGAAATCATCACCGTTTTAATAAAACGCGATCAAAACTAAACCATCTCAGTAGGCCACGATCAAGCGACGAGGATCGCTGACGTGGACAAAGGCGGTGTATTCACCGCGTTAGACAAACACGCTGAATACCCCGTGTTTGTTTGCGTCAGCGATCCGCGTCGCTGACCCACTCACCGTGGCCGTTGGATGCGGTGAGGCGCGGATCGTGGTTTTCTTCCCAGATCCGACGCCTCACAGCATGCCACGTCGCTCGATCCGTGTCTGTCGCCATTTTTGAAAAAGGCAATGCATTCACCGCCTTGGAGGGACGCGGTGAATGCTCCTCATAAGGCGGTGAATGCTCCCCATAAATTTTCGCAGATCCCTCTCATCCTTCCCTATAAATAGAACCCTTCCCCGCTCTTCCAAATCACACCACCATATTTACAATTCTTTCTCCCTCAATCTATCCGCTCTAGTCTCGTTCTAAGTATGCGCTGTGGTTGCGGCTAAGTCCGATCTTCAACATCAGAAAGAATTACTAGAGTTTGACCCTAAAGCCCCCGTCCCGCTAAGCTCCCGTCCCTTACAAACCCAAACCCGTCAAACCTCTGTCCGGCTTCTGCCAAAAACTGGTCGAAGAAGCTCTTCTTGTAGGTTTTTTGTTTTTTTATTTGTGTTTTTATTTTTAATCGAAACAATTTGATTTTGTGATTTTTTTTTTATCAAAACAATCTCTGATTTCATTACTTTTTTTATAGATGGGTGCCGAGATATACGATCCTCGATTGTATATCCATTATGGGCCAAGAGATATGAGACTCTTAACCGATCAAGAAGCTCATCGCTCCCGTGCTATTTGGGATAACAATCCGGTAATTTGATGATTTATTTGCTTTATTTTATTATTTTCTAAGGTTTTATTTTGCTTTATTTAAACTAAAAAATTGATGTTTTTCCTATTTTTTTTGTAGGAATCACTTATTCCCTTCGTTCATAAAGGGACCACAAACTTGCCCGCTTGGCATCCACGGTTGGCGCCCTATATAGAGAGGACTGGGTTGGGTATGTTGCGCCATTTCATGCGGATCGAAATCGACAACGATATGCTTACGGCAATGGCGGAGCGATGGCGTCCCGAAACCCATACGTTCCACCTTGCGGAGGGGGAAATGACGATCACCCTCAAAGACGTGGCGATCCTCTCTGGGCTGCCGATTTCTGGAGATGCCATCATTGGTTCCACTACCAAACCCGAAGGAGGTTGGGGGCCGCTCATTCTTGCTGAATTGGGATTTGACCTGCCGACCACCACACCAATTCAAGGATGGGGGCATCCACTATTGAATGCGGGACAAGTGTCGGTCCCGTGGCTGGTAACTCACATCTAGAATGAGGTGGAAATCAATGACGAGACTCCGGAAGATCAAGTGGAGCGCTATGCACGCAACTACCTCATTGGTTTGGTGGTTGGATTTCTATTCCCCGACAAGTCAAACCGGTGGATTCAAGGCATATGGTTGTCATTGCTCACTGGTGACTGGGACGCAATCTGGGAAAAGAGTTGGGGATCGGCCGTGTTAGCTGGCGTATATCGGGAGCTGTGCACTTGCTCGAAGGTGGGAGCAAAACAAGCTGGTGCTGCGATGTTTATCCTACAGCTGTGGGTATGGGAGCATCTTCCAATGTTCGCACCTCTAGACTCACGTCCATACCGGAGAGCCGATGATGAGCTAAACTTTCTGCAAAATCCCCCCTACGGTGTCAAGTAAGTTTATTCCGTACTTAGCCTAATTTAAAATTATTCCATGCTTAGCTAGATGTAAATTGCATTTATTCCGTACTTAGCCTAATTTAAATTTATTCCATGCTTAGCTAGATTTAAATTGAATTTAATCCGTACTTAGCCTAATTTAAATTTATTCCATGCTTAGCTAGGTTTAAATATAATTTAATCCGTACTTGGCCTAATTTAAATTTATTCCATGCTTAGCTAGATTTAAATTGAATTTATTCCGTACTTAGCCTAATTTAAAATTATTCCATGCGTTTACTTACAAGGTGGATAGGAGCAAATACGAATGACCATCAACCTGAGCATTCGTTACTGGTTTATCGTTCTGAGTTAGATAAGCCTTGGTGGAATCAGGTCATCATGCTTTATCATATTTTGACAAGTTAAGGTTTTTCAATGTAAATGGTCGCTAATTGCATCATTTGAATGAATATAGGTTACTTGGGATCCATATCCACGTGAAGTGGTCGAACTGCATCATCTTAGAAACCCTCTGGATCACGAGACGTGGTTGTGCAAGGTGCCATTGATCTGCTGGCACGTCGTGGAGTGGCACCTACCCGATCGATCCTTGAGGCAATATCGAATGGAGCAACCAATTCCACAAACCACGCCTCAAGGTTTCAGGGAGCTTCATGCCATCGACCTCCGACACGCGGCAAAGAATTGGCTTTTAAAGCATCAGTTCTACATCAACATTTGGGAGAATAGAACCACATGGGTGGTCCAAGGGATGCCGGAGACGAGGCCTATGGGATACCACGATGGGTACATGCAGTGGTATCAGAAGTTTACCAATAGATGGGTGTCAAAGCATGGTGTTGTGATGGGTTCGTTGGTAAGTCATTCTAATCTTCCTCGTAGTCTAATTATTTTGTTTTAAGGTTTAATTAATTTTGATTTATTATGTGGATTGCTTAGGTTGATGGTTTGGAACACGCCAAGCACACCCTCAACATACACTCTGCAAGCCGCATCCCGTTATCGCTTAGGAACTGTAACATCATCATAACCGCGTCATCATCGTTTATGATAACTTCCTGGTACACAACCCCGCCAGCACTCATGTCTGGATACCGGTAACTAATTTTAGCAAGTCTCGTCTGTCCGCTTGTACAAACCCTGTCTGCACAAATATCGCGGAGCTCTTGAAAATTGAATCGCGACTCAATTTTCAGCATATTGGATTCACCGTTCTCATAATCAATCCCTATGTCAGAGTTGGTCACCCTTCCATTCCACCGAATAATAAGCCGAAACTTCTTGAATTTACCCATATCTACAATTTATAATAAGTAAAACTATTAGCTTAAAGACAGTAAAATTAACAAAACCATATTGTAAGACTAATATTACTCCATCTCATAACTAACGTAACATAAATTCAACTAACTAACAACAGCATAAATTCGAAAATTAAGTACTAAAATTGCTACGATAAGTAATTCATAACATAACAATATAACTATTAAAAACATCATTAGGCTATAATACGAAAATTAAATCATACTATAACTACTAAAAACATCATTAAGCTATAATACGAAAGTTAAATCATACCGAAAATTCATGTTCTGTGTATTATGGTCGGTTTTGGTTGCTGAAATTTGAAGAGGGGGGAGTGGTTATGTTTTTACAACTGCTGGTGGTGTGGTATTTATAGGAAAATATGCCTACTATTCACCATTTTTGTCAAACACGGTGAACACCATCACCGCATTTGTCTCAAACGGTCAACATTAGGTAGCTGTGACCTAATTTTCACCTACCAGGGGTGGGAAACGTGTGAAATACTCACCGTTTTAACCTAGAACGGTGAAGATATTCACCGTGTTGCCCTAAAATGGTGACGAATTCACCGTTTTTAACTAAAACGGTAATATCTTCACCTTTCTAGTCTAAAGCGGTGAATATATCACCGTTTTAGAGTAAGACGGTGAATACGTCACCATTTTTTTTAAGACGGTGAAATATTCACCGTGTTTGTCAAACGCGGTGATAATCTTCACTGCGTTTGTCAAAAAATGGTGAATGCAAAACATGTGTAGTTTTGGAAAAAAAATTATAACTTATGTATTTTGGGAATTTTATTAAGAACATGTGTACAGTGGGATTTTTTCCTCTAATGAGTACCGAGGAGGTTACTGTCAAGATCATTCTTGATCAGTATGCCTATCAGTCATGTATCGGTGACTTGCAATGAGGAGCAAATCTCACACTGTAAATATTGTTAAGAGAACGCTTAATAGTGTTTCTAAACCGGTAAAAGAAAAAGAGCATGCACATCAGTTTTTAGGAGAACTTTGAGATCTGCAACAACGAAAAAAGAAGCATATAAAGAGTACATCATGATAAAGGGTACGTTATATAGGTCCTTTTGCTTACGAACTAAAAATGACATTAGTTTCCAAAGAATTAAATTTCGTTCATATGAAAAGGACATGGCAGTAGCAGCAACAATACATTGACGCAGCAGCAACTTGACGCTCAACAACAGGAACAAATGCTTTACTTCAACAACATCATCAACAACAACTTCAGAGGACACAACCAATAGCGCTTCCAATGAACCCACTCTCCCATTTGAAAGCTACTATGGGCCAGAACTCAAACACTATTGACTCGCTATGACACAACTCCGAACAATGGCCAAGTGTAACCAATGAAAGGGATTGCAGTATAGTGCCTCAAGTAATAAATATCGAATCCACTGGTCTCTAGAGTTACTATTACTCAGCTTCAGTTCATTATCTAGCAAACCAGATTAAGATGGAAGAACTAAAACTATTCTAACAAACTACAGTTAAAGTTAATCTAATTACAGGTTGGGAACTCACTTAGGTATGATTCCCCCTAGCCACTAGCAAGATTAATGATTGATGATCTTTAACTTGTTTCACTTTCATTCACAATGCGGAGAATCCTTGACTAAACCTTGAATCTCTACTAAAGGATCAAGGCCCTCTTGAGTCAATTGCCTAGAGGGACGTATCCTTCTCTAGAACAACCGATCAAGGTGTTCTGAACTAGATTCCCTCTATCGAATGAGGTTCTCAATCGATACAAAGTATTGAATCAACCCTTGACTAAAGCAATCGATCCAATACTATCAATCTATGGTGCTCTATTGAACTAATCAGGTATTCGCTCTCATAGGATCAAAGCAGAATCAATAATCTCGACTAAAGCATAATGAATCATGAAAACATGCATAGATTGAATATGAACTCAAGATTATCAAGTAAGAGTACTCATACAATCATCCAATCAAACAAACATAGCTAGGGTTCCTCAAATCCTAAATGAAGGGAAGTTACTCCCTAGAGAAGAGAGAGACTGCAGTAAGAATCTTCAAATGATCTTCAAGTCCGGGCTTGTTCCTCGAGCTTCCAAGGCAAAGAAATCCTCCAATTTCACTCCAAAAATGCCCTCAAATCGCCCTCTCTCTCTTTGGTTCGTCCCTTGGGTGTTTGGGATCCAAAACCCAGCTCTCCCCTTGCAAAAACGCACAAAACAGGCTTTTAACAGCCTGCATTCGCGATCCCAGGTCATAATCCCTGGTCGAGTATTTTAGGTGGCGGCCGGGGATTCTTGAAACGCACCTCTTGGACAGGAGATTAATCCCCGATCAAGGTCAAGAATACCCGATCGGAGATTTAAGCTCAATGCCCGGGCCCCCTTCTGCTCAATGGAGGACAACACCTTTTCATTTCCCACATGAGCACCTTGTTCGATGCACGAGTCCATAACACAATCCAATCAGAGTCACCATTACCACATGAACTCAACGGTATTAGCTCCACTAATTCACAAAATCAACCGGCACAGTAGAGAGCTAGATAGGAAAAATCTTATACTTCAACATCCTCCATAGTGCTACACTACCTCCCTAGGTTGCACATTACTATAGAGACTGTCAATTCAAAGCATACTGAGAAGGCAATTGGCAAGGAAACACGTACTTGGAGCCCTCAAATTTAAAAATGTGGACAGTGGACTAGGCTCCAAGCACACAAACAGCCAAACATTCACCCACATACATAATCGAACATCCCCCCACACTTAAGCATGACATTGTCCTCAATGGAGGAAAGATAAGGAGGGTAGAACGAAGTTACCAGATCAAGGGTGAATGACGGTGAACGGGGCAGGCGGTACATTCCAGGAGGAGAGAGTAGTCGGAACACAAACACCACACAAAATCTCACAAAGGTTGAGTTATTGACACTAAAATCAAATAACAAAATTGACTCAACCGAGGAGAAAACGAGAAAGAAATGCAAACCGACTGGTTGAGTTGCCTCCCAACAAGCGCTTCTTTCATGTCGTGAGCGGGACGATGGCTCCTAAGTTTCGGTCCACCCCAGAACCTCCTTGAAGTTGAGGTTCTCGTCAATGAGGTGGAGTCTCAAGTCACGAGCATGTGGTATGACAGGTGATGGAAGCTCGTGCACTTGATGTAGATGAAGTCTCCACCCTCGAGACCTCTTCTTCTCTTCTCTCGTCTCATTGCCCCAAACCAGATATGACAACATCGATTGACCACCATCGCGTCCACCAAGAGGGACCGATGTCGATGTGGCCTTGGTATGGCAAAGAGACAATGCAAATGGGTCCTTGTTAAGTAGTTCTTCGAAGTTTGGTGGGGATATTACTTGCAAAATAAGGTCGGTGCAAGCCGATTCCACCTCAACTTCGTCCTTGGCCTGGACGCTATTTGCTTCTTAAACCCCCCTTCCTTCTACATGTGGTATCGCCCTTGGGAAATGATCAAGAACTCCATCTGCTTCACTTTCGTCATCCTCCACAACTTCTTTCTGCACCCTTTCTTGCTCTTCTTTTTCCTCACTCATGCTCGCCTCTTCAAAGCTCAGTGTGGGATGTGGGAAGGTGTGGTCGGCTACGACAGGACATTCCTGATCATGATCATCACGGGAGCTCTCCGTGAAAACTTATGTGTGCTCCACAATGTTCCTGTAGCCTTCTTCCTTCTCCTCTTCTAGGATGGTAATAGAAGGGTGATCTTGAGCAGGTTGTGCATAAGATTGCTCAAGATCATCGAGGCTCTTCTTAATGCTCAGGAGGATCTCCTCTGTTTCACGATAGGCCTAGGTACAAAGATCCATCCTGGAGCATGATCTCTAACTGTCTCGAGCAAACTGCTCTATGAGAAGCCTCAATTCATAGTTTGGATCTGGCTGTGGAGTGTAGCATGGCTCTATAGAATGGCCTGTGAAGGCCGCCATGGATAACTCCAGCTCCGATGGCCCTTCTGGTTGTGGGAGAAATCTTCTTGATAAGGAGGTTGTTCTTGATATGCCCAAGGGTCTGATTGTCCTCCGTAGTAAGGGGGTTGGTACTGGAACCCGAATCCATAGTCTTCTCCTCCTTGATTGCTCTAGGGAGTCTCGGGGTAATACCACTCGGATGGTGGTGGATACCCCCAATGGTTGGAGAAACCATGAGGATCCATGATTCAGATCTGCACCAAAAAAAACAAAAACACCCAAGTGAAAAGCAAGGGTGGAAAAGAAAAACGCTAAAGTAACAAACTTCGGCCTTTCCTAATAATCAAGATAGTCCCCGGCAACGGCACCAAAAACTTGACTCGCTATGACACAACTCCTAACAATGGCCAAGTGTAACCAATCAAAAGGACTGCAGTATAGTGGCTCAAGTAATAAATATCGAATCCACGGGTCTCTAGAGTTACTATTACTCAGCTTCAGTTCATTATCTAGCAAACCAGATTAAGATGGAAGAACTAAAACTATTCTAACAAACTACAGTTAAAGTTAATCTAATTACAGGTTGGGAACTCACTTAGGTATGATTCCCCCTAGCCACTAGCAAGATTAATGATTGATGATCTTTAACTTGTTTCACTTTCATTCACAATGCGGAGAATCCTTGACTAAACCTTGAATCTCTACTAAAGGATCAAGGCCCTCTTGAGTCAATTGCCTAGAGGGACGTATCCTTCTCTAGAACAACCGATCAAGGTGTTCTGAACTAGATTCCCTCTATCGAATGAGGTTCTCAATCAATACAAAGTATTGAATCAACCCTTGACTAAAGCAATCGATCCAATACTATCAATCTATGGTGCTCTATTGACGCAGCAGCAACTTGACGCTCAACAACAGGAACAAATGCTTTACTTCAACAACATCATCAACAACAACTTCAGAGGACACAACCAATAGCGCTTCCAATGAACCCACTCTCCCATTTGAAAGCTACTATGGGCCAGAACTCAAACACTATTGACTCGCTATGACACAACTCCGAACAATGGCCAAGTGTAACCAATGAAAGGGATTGCAGTATAGTGCCTCAAGTAATAAATATCGAATCCACTAGTCTCTAGAGTTACTATTACTCAGCTTCAGTTCATTATCTAGCAAACCAGATTAAGATGGAAGAACTAAAACTATTCTAACAAACTACAGTTAAAGTTAATCTAATTACAGGCTGGGAACTCACTTAGGTATGATTCCCCCTAGCCACTAGCCAGATTAATGATTGATGATCTTTAACTTGTTTCACTTTCATTCACAATGCGGAGAATCCTTGACTAGACCTTGAATCTCGACTAAAGGATCAAGGCCCTCTTGAGTCAATTCCCTAGAGGGACGTATCCTTCTCTACAACAACCGATCAAGGCGATCTGAACAAAGCGTCTCACCTTGGTTTCTTTAGCAACGGGAAAACCGTCGCTAACAGTTCCGGCAGCGGTTTTTGCGACCGCAGCATAACCGCCGCAAATATATGGCAGGGGTGAGGTGAACCGCTGGTGAATGTTTTGCAGCGGAGGCTATTGGCTGCCATTAACATTTTTGGCCACGGTCGGATAAGAAATTGCAGGGATTTTGCGACGGTTAAAACCCCTGTTGCTAAATTTTTTTCCCCCAAATTTCAGCCGCATTTTCGAAGCTTGGGAAACAACATATTTAATGACAGAAAAATCGACGCTAAAAGTTAAAAGCAGACGCAGATATTTTCACCTGTGCTGTAGATCTATTTTCACATAAACCTTTAAAACTGATATTATACATTACTCACAAAGAAATTCAACAAAATCGTACTTATTGAAACTCAATATCAATAGGTTCCAACAAGATCCATAATATAGCTTTGGTTCTTCTAAATCATCCACATTATGTACACCATGCCATCTTTACCTGTTTCAAAGAAGAAGAAAATACACCGGAAGCACAAAACAAGAGAAATAAATAGAAATTGATATATGAAACCGCTCAAAGCAAGATCGTAAGGCTTCAAAAAGAACCATCTTCCGAACAGGAAGAAAACTCAATTCTGAGAACAATGCTCTCTCACAAATCACAACTCCTCACCCAAATGAGATCAAAGAAGTCCCCTGCACCAAAAAATACTTTTAATCATTCATCATGCTAGTTGTTTACACACTTCAAACTACCAACTATAAGATTCTCATGGTAAACAGATGATATTAACAGTTCAGATTGTTTGACCCTTCAAATATCTCACTTCCCTTCTCTACCAGTCCCATACCAATCTCACACTTCAACTACCACCACTCTCCCCAGCCAGATATTTCCTCAAACACCTTCCGCGCCACCACCCGCCGACAACCACCGATCACCAACACCAGAACGCAACAGCTCCCTGAACTTCCCGGTGGCAAACTCCGACAAGTAGATGCAAATCACCCTCTTGCCAGGCTCGCCTTCCGGCAGCAAAACACACACCCGCGGCGTCGGCGTCAGGTCAATCGGCCCGATGTACAACGGCCGTCCCCACCAGAAATCCGCCGTCTCGTAGATCGGAAACCTCGTCCACTGCGTAATCGTCAGCTTCCTACCGAACTCCAGCCTCATAGGCCGATCCATCTCCACGTAATTGATCGTCGACCTCAGATACTCCTCCGACACGTCGATCCTCCCCTGGGTAGTTATCCATGCCCAGAATACGGACAGCCTGAGAAAGCGAGAGTGGCAAGGGTTAAAGGACAGAGTCGCGACATACAGCAAATAAATTGAGTCGAAGCAGGAGAAAATAGTTGATTCGAACATTAAAGGAAATGTCGTATGAATTGAATCGATGGCGAAAATTGCCCCATTCTCGGATGTGGCACCACATCTGATGATCGCAAAGGGCGAAGGGACCGCCACAGCCGGTGAAGAAATCGAAGAATGCGGCAAAGAGTTGAGGCTTGGTTGTTAGGGTTAGGGATTTGTTTTTGGGAGAAAAAAGCAGTGAAGGAGACAGGATTCTCACTACTTTAGATGAGAGAGAGACGAGCAGGTTTTTGGCGTTTATTGGAATGTTATTTACTTATTTTTATTTAATCCCAAAATCAGCAAGGGTTCTTTTAACCGCTGAATATAATCGTTGTTGTATGAAAATGTCATTTGTGCGGCAAGGGTTATAGGAACTCCTGTTAGTAAATTGCTCCCATAAGTTTGTTTCTTTGTAGTGACTGGTAGGTGCAGAGCCAGTATTCTGACTCTTGCAAGGGCTTATGAGAAGGCTCCCAACGAGCAGGATCAGTAGATGGAGGGGATTTTCATAGATAGCGACTGTAGGAGCAGGCTCGATGGGCCTCGTTCTTGTATAATCGTCGAGGGGTTCTAAAAGAAGTGGTGGCTGTTAATGGTTGCCGAGATAAGTGGTGGCTGTTAAAGGAAGTAACCGAAATTCATATTGTACAGCCTGATTATTTTTCCAAATCTCAATTAGTTGCTTTGAGTTCACTTTCGGTAATTCGTTGCTTAACTTTTGTATCATTTCAATTGCTGAATGGATATGGTTTGTTCTAGCAAAAGAGTATTAACACTAAGTAATTTTAATTTTTATGTTAGGGCATTATAGTATAAGTTAGGGCGACAATTACCAATCATCATTAAAAAAGGCTAGCCAAGGAATTCGAAATGCTGACTCATTTAACTACAGTGGAGGAAATGGGGGAAAATCTTTTCATTATTTTTAGAAAACTCGTATTTCTTGTTTCCCCACAACTATCTATAAGTGGTTAAATAGTTTTTTCAAATGAAAATGGAATCATTAATGAACATGTTTTTTTCATTTATGTTTACTGATTTATGTTGCGACAATGAAAAACAAAAAACGAGATAACAAGCGAACGGGGCAATAAGGAATTCTCAGAGACAATGATATTGTTTGCGACGTCCAATAGGTAAGTGGATGACCCAGTATTGTCGAAGATGGGTGTTGCCGATAAAAATTATTTAGAAATTACTAGAAATTCATTCATAAGTTCACTACGAAGCATGCAAATTTTTCATATCATAATTTTTTTTTCGAAGTACATTCATCACTTATGTTGCAAATCAAACATTTTCTATGACACAACTACATAATCATTCATAAATTAGTCACTAAGTCAAAGAGAATCGACCCACATCTAAAATCAAGGTTAAAATTAATTAGTTTACAATTAAATGTAGTAAACCACAATCTACCAATTGGCAATTTTAGACAAAACAAGGTATGCGTAAAGTTATGTCATTAGCATTTTTCTCTAGTTCTACCAAATTAACGAAAATCAAACCATAATTTATCATAAATCTACTCAATTCACCTATTAACTACAAATTGACTAGTTAAATTAGGGGGAAATTGGGTTCTGGGTTACTTTAAAACAAGCATGTTTATTTGATTTTACTTATTATTGTTAATTACTAATTATGATGGATAAATTTATAACAATAAAATTATTATCGTATAATAAAGGTGTGTCGATTATAATTAATAGAGCGGTGTCGAAAGTCACAATTTAAAATTTTGTGTACCGTAAAATAGAGGTCCTTCACAAAATTTTCAAGTGAATGGGTGTCGGACGACACCCCTTCCCTAGCCGTAGGTCCGCCTAGTGATGGCAATGGGGGCCGGGGCGGGGCGGCTATTTCAATAACCATGCCTCGCCTCACGTTACCGCTGGTCGGGTCGAGTAATACTCGCGCGGGTATGAGGTGAGGCAGGTCGACCGACTCTTACATGTTATTTGGAAAAAATCACGCAAAATTTTACTTTTTACGATAAAGCGAAGGGGAAAACAGTTTATGAATGAAAAATAGTTATAATATGATGGGTAATTGAGTCCATCTAGCTAGTTGAAAGAAGTTGAACTAGTCTAACTAGTCGACGAAAAGTCAAAATAGGAGAAACGTGAATAGATACTATGAGAAATTGAGATAAAATGAGTCAAGAACAGGGCAAAGCAGGGCATGACGGAAGTAAATACCCATCCCCCCCCCCCCCCCCCCCCCCCCCCCGCTAGTGCTGGTCGAGTAATACCCACCACATCAGTCATCACGTATCTTGTCGGATAATAACTACGAGCGCCAGCGGCGGATCCAGGATATAGTAGAGCACTAGGCTGCATTTCAATAGAAAATTAGAAACCGTACAAAAATATAACAACCGTAGTTTTTTTACAATGTCAATTGTACACGACAGTTTTAAATTTAGCAAATTCGTCAATAATGGAGTCTATGTCCATACTAATAATACACTCTCTTTCAAATAAAATAGTTAAGCAACCAGCAATAAATTCATCTCGCAATTGTTGCACAAATTAGTTTTCTCATGTTTCATCGTTGAAAATGTTCTCTCCATAGTAGCTGTTGAAACGGGCAACATCAACACTAGACAAATCAATCAACTAATTAATTTATATTGTGTGTCCATCCCTATTTCCACTAGCCGCTCTAGTAATTTTTCAAGGGAACAAACTCGATATTTCTTTTAGTCTTTTACGTTTTAAACTTTTAGAATTTTAGGTTTCAATGTTTTTTTTACCAAAATCATTGAAGATAGAATTTCTATGTTAAATTTAGAGTAGTGATTTGAATATATTCATCTAAACCATTTTTCTAGTTACACACAATCTTATAATAATAAAATACACTAGGCCGAATGTCTAAAATCGAAAAATTTATAAGGGCTATACTAACTTCGGATCCAGAGAAGGGCTGTGTCGTGGCCCGGGGTGGCCACCCCCTGGATCCGCCACTGACGAGATGGTTCAAATTGTGGTCCGCCCCTAAACAGGTTGAAGTTAACTACACAACTTAGAAATGATCCTTAATGTAAATGATTTTGATTTGACGGCAGAAGGATTGAACTTTGAAAGATATTTTATTGAAAAAGGCGGGCTGCTTCATCTCAATCAAATTTCTAGTTGGTAGGGTAGGGTTACAAATTTACACCACTTGCTCCCGATTTGAATCCCCAACCACCCGAACCTCAACTCGAACCCGTTAGAGATCAGAAAACGACCAAGTGAGTGGGTCCCGGTTTTGCTTACTGCTGGCCCCAGCTTCCTACTCATCAGGAGGAAAATGAAGGCACCAGAGCAGAGCAGAGCAGAGCTAGAAAGGCAGAGAGATGAGATGAGGGACAAACTGGAATAATAATAATAATTTGAATCCTTTTTGAAACTCTCTTTGATATCTCCGCTTAACAAGTTCTAGGTTTGGAGAATTGGCAAACCCTCAAAATGAAGGGTTGCTCTGCATTTGCTATATATAGCTCAGTGTTCTGTTAATGAGAAACACTCCAACGTCAGCCACATGGCAGAATGTCATTGGCAATTACAAACTCAAAGTACTGTTTAACAACGGCTAATAGCCAAAGCGGAACGACAGCGTTTAATTTAAATGCAGCAATATAAACGAAACTCTCAGCTTGAAACGTTTCTCATTCTTCTCCTTCGATTGAATCCAGAGCACACCAGGACTTCTTCTTCTTCCTGCATCTGCATCTTCATCTTTTCTACTTGGTTGAGACCCCCCTTCAAGTTGTGGCTTCAGTCAAGACGCCCAACTTGCCAAGCAACTCCTGGACGCGAACCTTGTGTAAACTTTTGGTGAAGATATTAGCCAATTGATTGGCTGTACTGACATGTTACAGATGCACCAAACCATCATTGATTTTCTCCCTGGTAACATCCATATCTATCTCGATATGCTTTGTCCTTTCATGGAACACCGGATTTTCAGCAATATGGATTGCATACTTGTTGTCACAATAAATAGTCAGAGGCAATGGTATTTTCACACTTAACTCAACCAACAATCTCCTCAGCCATTCAATTTCACAAACCAGTAGAACAAGTGCTCTATATTCAGCGTCTAATGAAGATCTAGAGACTGTGGTTTGCTTCTTAGACTTCCATGTGAGTAATGACCTTCCAATGAAAGTGCAGTAGCCTGTGGTTGACCTTCTGGTGTCAGGGCAACTTGCCCAGTCAGAGTCACAGAAGCCTGTTAGTATCAATTATGCTTGGCTGCTGAAATAAATCCCTTGTCCTGGTGATGTCTTGAGGTATCTGAGTACCCTGTGAACTGTCTGCAAGTGATCACTGTAAGGATCTTTTTGGAATTGGCACAGTTGTTGTACTGAGAATGTAAGATCAGGCCTAGTAATAGTGATGTAGTGTAATCTCCCTACTAGCCTTCTATACATCTCAGGGTCTTCCATTCTACTTCCTTGTCCAACTGCAAGCTTCAGCTTAGGATCAGAAGGAGATAAATAACCCTTAGCTTCCAAAAACCCAATATCATTCAACAGCTCCATGCAATACATCCTCTGACATACTGCCAACCCTTCTGCAGCTCTTGTCACCTCGAGTCCAAGGAAATACTTCAAGGGTCCAAGCAATTTTACTTTGAACTCTCCACACAATGATCTTTTAATTTGATCAATGTCCTTCTGTGCATCTCCTGCAACTATAATTTCATCCACATAGACTAAGACTATCACAATTCTGTCATTAACCCACTTGGTGAACAATGAGTAATCAGATTTTGACTGTGAAAATCCATTCTTCAACAAGAAGCCTGTTAACTTTGAAAACCACTATCTTGAGGCCTGTTTTAGGCCATACAATGACTTCTTCAGTCTGCAAGCCATTCTTGTGCTGCTGGATCCTGGTATTTCAACTCCCAGAGGTATCTCCATGTATACTTCTTCAGTTAAATCCCCATGTAGGAAAGCATTGGAAACATCCAATTGCTCAAGAGACCAATTCTTCACTGTTGTTATTGCTAATAGAGCTTTCACAGAGTTTATCTTTGCAACATGTGAATATGTGTCTAGGAAATCTATTCCATACACCTGTGTGAAGCCCTTAGCAACTAGCCTGGCCTTGTACCTTTCTATAGTCCCATCAGGCTTCAGTTTGAGTTTAAAAACCCACTTGCTCCCTACAACATGTTTATCTGGTGGCAATGGCACGATTTCCCATGTTTGATTGGCATTCAAAGCTGCAAGTTCTTCATTGATTGCACTCCTCCACTCTAGAACTTGAATTGCCTCTTTATAGCTTCTAGGCTCTACACATGTCAAGACACTCAATGCATATGATTTATCTGCTGCATTGAGATGATCTAAATTGAACATGACAGGATGCCTAGTGACAATGCTTCCAAAGGATCCAAACTGCAGTTGGGGATCTAAAACAAAATCTTGATACTTGGCTGGAAGGACAATACGCCTTGTAGGTCTACCAGTAGGTTCTTCATATTCAGCTTGTTGTTCTAATTCAGATCCTAGTTCTATACCAGAAGAAGAAGGCTCAGAAAAGAAAGGAGTAATGGAATCAGAACTAATAGATTGGTCCCCCATTGAATCACAAGTTGAATCAAGGGAAACTGGTGGGTTGCAAGTGGGAACTAAGACAGGTGGGGCAGGAGTGACAGTAGGATGAGAAGGAGAAGGCAGGTCTGCTGCAGAAGAGGTAGATTCTGAAGTCTCAGATGAAATCCTGAAGGGAATAATGGATTCATGAAAGACAACATTCCTTGAAACAAATACTTCTCTGGTTTGCAAATCCAGTAACTTATATCATTTTATCCCTTCTGGTAAACCAAGAAACACACACTGCCTTCCACGAGGAGCAAACTTAGTTCTTCCACTGACTAAGGTGCTAGCATAGCACAAGCAACCAAACACACGAAGATGACCAAGAGTAGGTGATGCACTATATAAAATCTCGTAAGGAGATTTGTTGTCGAGGACTGGAGTGGGCAGCCTGTTAATGAGGTAAGTGGCATGCATGATGCAGTCACTCCAATAGATCAAAGGAAGTCCTGACTGAAATCTAAGTGACCTAGCAACATTAAGAATGTGCTGGTGTTTCCTTTCTACTCGTGCATTCTGTTGAGGGGTTTCTACACAAGACATCTGGTGTTCTATGCCATTTTCCATGTAAAAATCACACATGTTAAACTCCTGTCCTTGGTCACTCCTGATCACTTTCACATTCTTACCCAACTGATTTTGTGTCAAAGCACAGAAACCTCGGAGCAGTGATCTAGCCTCACTCTTATGTCTCATCAAAAACACCCACACAACTCTTGAGTAATCATCCACAACAGTTAGAAAATAAGCATATCCATCATAAGAAACAACAGACAAAGGCCCCCAAATATCAACATGTATTAATTGGAATAAATCATGTGCAAGACTGGTGCTAACAGGAAATGGTAGTTTCTTATGCTTGGAATGGTGACAGACATCACAATGTTTGAACTTAGGACTGGTTACAGAATGGTGTGTTTGTTGTAACAAAGAAATCCTATCTCTACTAGGATGTCCTAGTCGCCAATGCCATAAGTCTACTTGTTGTGGAAGGAAGTTGAAGGTACTGGCTGCTTGAGGATGTGATGAAGGTGGTTGGTCTTTCTCTGGTTTGGAAAAGGTGAGCTGGTACAGGCCTCTACTCTCTTTTGCTAAACCAATCATCCTCATGCTTAGCAGGTCCTGAATTTGGCAGAAATCAGATTGGAAATGTAAGGCTAAAGGGTGATCATGAGTAAGCTTGCTAACTAACACAAGGTTAAAGGAGAAGCTTGGAACAAACAGAACATTGTGTAGAAGGAGCCCTGAGGGTAGTTTGACAATTCCTATATGTGTTACTAGAACTTTTATGGTATTAGGTAGATAAAAAAACATGCTGCTAACTTCTCTATGCTCAATGAAAAGTGATAAGGAGCATGAAATATGGTCTGAAGCTCCTGTGTCAAGAATCCAGAAGGTAATGGGATCTAGGTTACTATGTTCTATGTGAGAAGAGAGGACAAATTTACCTGAATGGTTAGGAAAAGGAGGTAAGTATTGAGACACAGAATAGGCATGAGGTGATATGGTTGGTGATTGAGGAGGTGAAGGGCTAAAGCTAGCACCAGCTTGCATCATTAACCTTAGTCTGTTCATCTCTTCGGGAGTGAAACCTGCTACTACTTTTGCTTGACTAACAGGACTTCCATATGGATTATCATTGTTATAGCTTACCTCAGTAGGTGAGTCCCCTAAAATTGCTTGAGAAACTGATCCTGCAAACCTTGGAGTGTTGGTTTGAGATCCTCCAGAACTACTATTACTATCAGCTTCCTTCTTTCTCTTTGCTCTCCAACACTCATCAACAGTATGTCCTGGTCTTTTACAGTAAACACAATACTTCCTTCCTTGACCTCTGTACCCTGATTCCTGAGGTGTTGTTCCTGCTGCTAGAGCCACACTCTGAGCCTTCTTGCTAGTGTTTCCCTTCTCAACTTTCAATTTTTGTTCATATTGCAGCAGATCATCAACTGCTTCTGAGACTGTTGGAAAAGGCTTATGTGAGAGCAGTTGAGTTTTGATTATCTCAAAATCTGGGATCATACCTCTCAGAAATCGAGTCAGATAATCATCTTCTTGCCTTTCTGTGTAGGCTACCACTGCATCACAAGGATTTGGGTTTCTTGGAGCACAGTTGCAAGGTACTATAGGGCTAAACTGCAAGTACTCTTCCCATAATCCTTTAATTTCTGTGTAGTACTGATTTATGGTTTGAGTACCCTGCTTGCATCTGTGAATATCAACCTCCAGGTTTATGATCCTAATGGCATTTGGTTTGGCATATCTCCTCTTCAGTTCCTCCCATAAAACTCTAGCATTCACATGACTCATTACAGATCTCCTCATATCCTTGTTCAGAAAGTTAAGGATCCATGACAACACAACTGTGTTACAACCATCCCACAGCAAATAGTTTGCATCTGTTCTAGCTGGCATGGGAATCGAACCATCTATGAAGCCCAATTTGTGCTTCATCTTTAAACCCATAATCACAGAACGACTCCACATGGTGTAGTTACTACCATCAAAGAATTCTGAACCTATGGACTGATTCAGTGCTTCATTAGGGTTCAGGTAGAAAGGATTACCGAAGGTTATGACATCGTTTCTGACTCCAGCTCCAGCAAAGAGTTGTTGTTGTTGCTGCTCATCAAACGATCCAAATTGGAAAGCGCGAGGACCAGTCCCATTTCCCACTTGGGTTCCTCAAGTGGCATGAGATCCTTGAGATCCTTGAGACCCATCTCCAGATGAAGGGTTTGGGATACCCTGAGAACCCGGCGGCGGCGTGTTCATGGTTTCTTTAGTTGCTTGACCGCTCTGATACCATAACAAGTTCTAGGTTTGGAGAATTGGCAAACCCTCAAAATGAAGGGTTGCTCTGCATTTGCTATATATAGCTCAGTGTTCTGTTAATCAGAAACACTCCAATGTTAGCCACATGGCAGAATGCTATTGGCAATTACAAAATCAAACTACTGTTTAACAATGGCTAATAGCCAAAGTGGAACGACAGCGTTTAATTTAAATGCAGCAATAAAACGAAACTCTCAGCTTGAAACGTTTCTCATTCTTCTCCTTTGATTGAATCCAGAGCACACCATGACTTCTTCTTCTTCCTGCATCTGCAACTTCATCTTCTATACTTGGTTGACACCGCTTCCGTTCTGTACCCTCCAGTTCCTCCCCCAATCCAATACTCCCTTCCCTTCCCTCACCCTGAGTCCATCACATATTCACATTGCATTGCCCTCTCTCCCTACCATTTCATTTCCTTCAATTCATACATACTTGTTAAAAACCGAATAGGAAAAATTAGGGTTACTGATCTGGAGCTTAGTCGCGGACTAGGTCGCTCTCTTTAAGACGTTCGTGGCATTGCCCTCGTTGCGCACGACAACTATCAACCGGTCGTCTCCAGGATAAAACAACTCGTTTAGGTGTTCAGCGGTTTTTGTGTGAAAACTGGAGCTCTCTGATACACTCTCTCTCATGTTTCTGCTCTCTTATTGTGTACTTAGAGGGTCTGGGGATTGCTCTATTTATGAGCCTATTTGGAACCAATTCCATATGGAAAAGAATTCCATCTATTATGAGAATCAGAATTCCTGTAGGAATTCATTTTCAAAATTCCTGTTTGGTACAAATCCTAAACTTTTGGAATTGATTTATGCTTTTGTGTTCGGAGAAGATGGAAATGAATTCTTATAAACACTTTTACGATAATGTCCTTATAAGCTTTTTACTTATATGAACGAGTGTCTACTAAACAATACTATATTGGTGGTCTGATTAAAAAACTGTTGATCGAAATCCAAGCCGATATATAATTTTATCGGTATGAAATGATTGAATCTCGATTAGAGCACGATATAAACACAATATATCTTACTATGGTACAACTTCTAATTTGATTTATAATCATAAATATCATAGTTAGTAAAATATGATAGGGTAATTTATATATAAAATACATACTGGCGTTTTACGTCATCTCTAAACTAACTGAATGGCTAAACGTCGCCCTATCTTTAATATTATCGCCCTATTTAAAACATAAAATTACTTAATTATCCTTCATTAATCAAATTAAATTCAACAAAACAATCAACTTCTGAAATCCCTAATCCTCCATTAGGTCATTCTAGTTAGGGCGATTATCAAACTTAGGGCGACAATTAGTAACCCTCTGTAAACTAATGGTACTTTAATAGTACTTCAATAGTTATAAAATATAAGAATTAATTATTTTACAAAAAAATAAATATATACATAATAGTTAAGTTTGCAATTTAATTCATTAAATATAGATATTAAATGTGTTATGAAGGTTTTATACGTGTTTACTACGGGAGGCGTAAAATGAACAGAAAAAAACAAAATGGCCTAATAATAATATGGATACGAAAGTTTTAAACGGATAAAATATGTACCAGTATATATATACGTGTATTAAAAAAATTATTTAATACGATGTTGGAAGTTTCATACAAAATAAATTCTAAGCATGAAATTTATGCTCTAACAAAACCACAAACAAGTAAAAAGAATATACAATATAATACGAACCATCTAACAAATCTAGAATACATAGCTAACAAACCAAAAAAAGAAAATATGAGCAGATCATAAAAAAGGGAATTTTTTTATTCATCTTGTATTTTTCACACGCTCATAGACAAAAAAAATTAAAAGATTATTTGACAAAGCCAAAAAGAAAAAATTGCACAAGAAACATAGAGCAACACCTAGGGCCGTTTCAGGAAAATGAATGGTTAAAAGGAAGTGGGTCCCACTATTTCCAAAGAATTGGGGGAAGTCCGACCATATTTGATTGGAATTGTAATTCCGGAGTTTCGGGGGTCAAGAATTCCATTTCCAACATAACCTTTGATTCCAAACATAGAAATTGATGCACTTTAGGGAAATGGAATTCCATTTCCTACAAAATTGTTCATTCCAAACAGGCTGTATAGGAGCAAAACCCTAGAATATTCCTCTTTCGTGGGAAATAAGTCGCACTTAATTAGGAAGATAATTACTCCCATTAAAATACGTTCTATTAAGATAATTAACTCTAATTATCTTTCTAATATTCCATTTATTGATTATCCTTCTTATTTTTCGTATATGGAAATATACTGGATAATTAATTAGAAATTTTGTTTATATCTTTTCAAAGCTATTCATCCCAACAATCCCCCACTTGAATAGTTTTGAAACTATCTATGAGTATCAACAGTTCCATAAGATCGGGCATAAGCTAAGGTATCGCGAAGATTTGAACCTTAGTGTAGTGGTTACACTTCCGATTTCATAAGGGTGACTCGTAGTCTTGAAACCTATCTCAGACAGTGTAGCACGCCGGATCTTTTCATAGAGTGGTATTCTCTCATAGCCCGTGCTTTTATGGCCCTGCATGTTATCCCGGTTTAGTGAACGCTCTAGTAACTTTGTGCCTCCAAAGTTCCATAGGGAGCGGCCTCACTCCCACATTCACATAGGTGTGAGTCTATCAGAAGTACCCCCAAAGTATATTACTTCACTCCACATAGAGTATAGATCTCATTAAGAGTTTAAATCAACATCCAAGGCTTTGGGATTCATGCTTCACTATGCATGAACTTTTCTCAATATTACTCATGACTTGTTATTACCCATTGAACCCGTTTCTTGAGATCTCCAGTCTATCGAATCAGGTTACCATCACTTGTAATCCATGGTTCAGTAGGCATAAGTCTCATACCCTTCGTGGTATTTTAGACTTTTCTCTCTAGGTAATCCTTTCGTCAAAGGATCAAATAGATTTTATTAGGATATTTACATGATCTACCCTCATTTCTCCTATCATTAGGAGTTCTCTTACAGTACTGTGCTTACGATGAATTTTTCGTCTCTTTGTGTTCTAGAACCGGTTCCCTTCTTTTGCAATAGTTGCGTTGCTATCACAATGAATCGACTACTGGAGGGATCGGTCTTTCCCTTAAGGGAATCTCTAGTAATGACCATCTCAATCAACTTCCTCTTTACTAGCCATTGCTGGTTTCATCATTTTTGATTCCTTAGTTGATTGAGCCAGGATCATTTACTTCTTAGACTTTCAAGACACAACTCTTCCAGTGATGTTTAACACATGTTCACTGGATGCCTTGAAGTCCTCTATAGGGTATTCTCGTCCGCATCAATATACCCTACCAATAGAGCAAGAAACATTTGATAAATTATATCAAGGTTTATTGTTCTCTTAAGGCGTATCATGACCCCTTTCAATAGTATTCAATGTTTCATACTAGGACAATCAGTAAAAACCTGCCAAGTACCCCCACTATGTCGGGTCTCATGTTTATCAGCTGCCTCTCGCAGACTGTCGATGCTAGTATCTTCTTACTTTCTTACATCATCTTTGGTGTTCTTTAAAAATTATGCTAGCACCATCAAACATTTATGCAAGTGTTGAGCTCGTATTTCTTCTAGATCTAACTGTGTAGTTAGATTGATCTAGATGAAATCTCTTTTATTGTCCTAGTAGTCTGGATCTACAAGCATAAAACTTGCTTCATCCAGGTCTTTTACCTTCATAATTCTCAAACAACATGGTTTTTCATAGTATTGACATCACGAGTTTTTGTACCAAAGATCAACGTGTCATTCATAATGCAAGTGTCATTCTCAAATTTGTACTAAATGCACTTGTCACTTTCACTTTAAAAACCATGAGAGAGAATCTGATTATTCATGCCACTAATTATGAGTCTATTTCAAATCATATAATGATTTGTCTAACCATGGACTCCATAAGCATGTTCAAGAATAACAACCTTTAAGATTATCCCAATGTAGATTTCTTTATTCAAATCACCATTCACAAAATTCTACATATTGGTGAATAGATATCAAAGAAATCTACAGATTTTCCTCTTCATCTAAAGCCTTAGCTACTAGGCTATCATTATAATCATAAACTAAACCATCAGGTTTTAGTTTTCCTTTTAGGAATCCATTTATTACCTTGGCTTTCGTTGCCAGGAGGTAATTCTCAAAGATGTCAAATCTTGTTCGGTTCCACCGATATATTACCCAAGGCTTTACCACCAAGAGGCAACTCTACGTGATTCTAAGTCTTACTAGACTCCACAAATTCCATTTCGTTAATAATGGATTCTTCCACGAATCTGCATATTTATGGAAGTTCAAACTTCAAGCAGACTTGTGGGATCTTTCTTAGGATGTAAATAACAAATTCATAACCAAAATCCTTTAGTGATTTATGGTTCATTTGTCTCTTGTAAGTTCATACTCAAATTTATCACCCCCCACTAGTTCCATTATTTCTAATGGCAGGTAGGATATCACCCCCACTATTTCTTGATTCAAATGAAAATTTATTGGCATCAATGGACTCCACAACACAATGAGTATTCATTTCATACACTTATGTGTTTTACAATAACTTACACACTCATATGCTCTTCTAGTTATCATGTTACACTGATTCTCTAACTCTACCACATGCATGTCACATATCTAATAATCCGTGCAATTAGGCATTTTAAACCATTTAAAATAACTAGTAAGACAATCAGAGCACTCTAAAGAGCAATAAATTATTTATTATCTTTTCCATCAAGTTTACCCATACCAACATAAATCAGATCTATTGATTCTGATTATCTAATCACTTATTTATGGGTCATGTAGCTTGGATAAACAAAAGTTTACTTTTATCTCAAGCATTCAAGAATAATATGATAATGTGACTTTCAATATTATGATTCTTCATACAGACACATGTGTCACACATAGAAGAATTCTCATTATTTGCCTAATCATTCCTTACACCTAGAATAGTCAACGACTTTCTAGAGTTTAAGGTTCGTTTCCACTTTTCCAGAACCATCAACAGTGGTGGTGAAGGCAATGCCCAATCAAATCTTTCTTCTCACGCCTCAGTTATGTATGACTGAGCTTAGCTCGTTTATCACGCCTCAATTATAATATATGACTATTTCATTCAAGGATTTATTGTTATGCTTGTCTTTTGTTGCTTGAGTATTTCAATATTTATGCAATGCCATTGATGTTTTTATTTCGATGTTTATTATTTTATTGTATGCTACTATATGAATCGTTTATAATATCATTTAGGATGTTGGAAAACTATTTTCTTGTGACATCAAATTGCCCTATGTGTGTATGTGAGGATTCGTCACACATCCATTACATGTATAAGATCAATGCTTGATTGTTAGATCCCCAATGATATAGAGTATAGACCTTATGTTATGGCTCAAGAAGCCCACACTTAACTAAGTGATATCATTACTTCTCTATTCATTGTTTACTAGGTGATGACATGAAGCGAAAGCATGCATTAGGTAGTTATAGTTCGTCTCACATGTGGAGAAAGCTTGATTAGAAATGCTTTAGTAGAAGGGATAGAGTGGTACAATAGATAAATATTTATGCATGATATGAATGAGAATTGAGATATATGTTTATATAAAGTGATCTTCCAATTCAATTGTGTATCTTTACTTTTCTTCTTTAGTAGACCCTGCTTTATGAACTTGAAAACCACCTAAACGAATCTACTTTTCTTACTTTATTTGTCAAGATATGTGTGGTTAGATGTGAGTAGTTATGCATTAGAAGATCATGTGGAATACGACCCTAGACAATTCTAGGATTTATAACTTGATTTCATTTAATTTGCATTGATATGACTACTACTACACGAAATGCACATCGGATTTATAGCGTCGTTGATGGAGATTTCTAATCATATATAAAAGCATCTAACCATTTTGTGTCTCTTTATTAGTTTTAATTTTAATCCATTTGGTAGGTTATCGTATGAGTCCAATTTTAACTATTGTAGAAGTAAAAAATACAAAATATAGTAGAAGATATCATCAAAGAAGGAGGAACATCTAGTTCACCCTTGTTGATCTCAAAGGGATAAGCATTTATATAATGAGAACATAAGATTTCGGGGCTTGCCCATCAAGAGTTCAACTCTAGTTGGAAGGAGAACATTAACGAACGCTGCAGCTTTGATCTAGGAGAAGAAATCTTTCATATCCTCTTTTACATCACCAACAATGATAGAAGAGCAAAGAGTAGTCGTCCCACCTACTATGTATGAATATTCAAGACACAAAGCCTCGAATACATGATCAAGCATTGTTGCACCACCAATAAACATTGAGATTCATACTTAACTTATCCAAATGGTGCAAAAACGTGAAGACCTTTTTGGAGATTGTCAATTCCATTATAGGAAATGAAGCTACTAGAGATGCAATTTGACTATGACATTTCCTTTCTCACACATAGGAAAGGCCAAGTAGTGGTTAGATTACCATCCACAAGACACCTTCACCACGTGGGAAATCCTAGCACGTGCTTTCATTGAAGAATTCTTTCCACCATGGAAGATAGATGAGTTGAAAGATGAAATCACACTATTCCATCTATAGGAAGGAGAAACAATCTATGAAGTTTGGAGGAGATGCAAATAGCATCTCAAAGCATTGCCCCCATCATGGATTCACACTAGAGAAGTTTGTTAAGTACTTAGCCAAAAGTTTAGATCGAGATACCATAATGATGGTAAATCAGTCTGCCGATGGTGATTTCACTACAATGACGAGAGCTCAATGCTAAGATCATTTCGCCACCCTAGCAAGGAAGTCGAAGAACTAGTCCAAACTCCAAACAACCATCAATGTAACCCTTGAAACATGTCCAAGGAAATGAGGAAGTAGCTACCATCTTGTGTGCGAATATGAAGGAACTCTCTCATCAACTAAAGAAAACCTCAATGGAACAAAAGAATGAGTAAGTGACTTCCATGTTTGTGTGTGAAGCTTGTGGAGAAGAAGGTCATAAAGGACTTAGATGTTGGAGCCATGGAGGTCAAGGGCATGATGATGTCAATTACATTAACTAAAACTACCAACTAAAGCCCGAATAAAGAAGCCTGAAGATTATCCCAATATCACTTCTACTAGTGCCTCTTTTGTTCGTGAAGCACAATGTGACAAGAAGCCAAGTCCACCTATATTTGGAAATCAACCTCAATACAAGGAGCAGGGAAGAAGTTCTTCTAATCAACAACTTACCAGATTCGAAAAACTTGAAGCAACAATCATTGGTTTGCAAAAACACTACCAAAGTATCAAATGTCAACTTGCAATTGTGATTGGTTCTGAACCTCAAAAGCCTCGAGGAAACATTCCTAGCAATATTGGGAATTATCTAAAGAAGGAGCAAGTCAAAGTGATCTCGACCATGATAAGAACATCTAAGTGTTTCCCAAACTCACACAAGGAAGTGTTTACCCATAAAAAAAACTCAATTCGTACCACATCGATTAATTACTAGAGAGTTAATGGATTTATAAGCCCAACTCAATATTAATAAATAAAAGAGCTAGATGAGCCTTGTTGGGTTAGTTTTTTAAGCCTAAGTGGCCCAACTCCTTATCTCATACATGATGGCCGACCCGTCTCCTTGGCCCCCATAGCCAGACGATGCCTCCACCCCTTGATATGAAACTTGGCTCCCAAAAACTAAGTCTGGAAATAAGGCGACAAAACAGGGTGCCAGACGACCGAGTACCAAGCCGGGTACCAAATAAGGTGCCCAAACATGAAAATTGGCTAAGTATACTGTATGGAGCCAACAGGGTACCAAACCGGCAAGGGAGACATGGTACCAAAACATGGAATTTGGCTAAGTATGGAGCCAACAGATTACCAAGACGGGAAGACAGGCTTGGTATCCAAGCATGAAATTTGGCTAAGCATGGAATCCCATAGCAACATGGGGCCATATGACAGGGTGTCATACCAGCTATAGCCATAGGGTGCCAAACAACAGGGTACCAAGTCAACAAAAGAGGTTTGGTAGGCTGAGTGTACCAAGCATGACAAACCAACTTGGCAAGGCAGGGCTTGGTACCGTGACATGAAAAACATGAATTTATTTTATCCCTTTGGATATATGATACATTGAGCAAAATTTTGAAAATTATAAGGAGATGTAGAGTATTGACAAAGAGAGAATGTACAAAATCCAATTTTGTACAGACCATGTAAGTGTACTGACATGAAAATATAGAATATCGACAAAAATCGGGACTGACGACCACGACGACTTCGTGGTGGTCATGCTCGTCGCTCCCCTCATGACTATATAAAGCCCATTTTTCACACTCCACTCCACTTCACTTCCCATTTCATTTTCACGCTTCCTCTCTCCCACAGACTTGAAAGTTCCACCACTTTATGTGGGAATTGATCATTGACTTTCAATTTCGTCATTTAGGACCAATTTGCCCTTCCTATTAATGTAGAGAATTCTAGATAGTAGATCCTAGCCGTAGGATTAGATTAATCTTAGTCGTCCATTTTGGAGGTGAGGCCTATATAAGGAGCACCTCCTCCTCATTTGTATTACTCCACAAATATTGAGAGCAATACATCTCTAGAAAGAGTTCATCTAATCTTGTGAGCGTGTGCGATTGTGACTGATGGCTGACTTAGCTTTCTAACGAAACTTGAGCACTTAGGCCACACAACAAGGTTTAGCCTATGACATTTGGTATCAAAGCCTGGTTCTATAACGAGATGGTGTTTGTATCCGAAGTTTACAATGATGAACGAGGAAGGGATCAAGTGAAGAATCTTAATCCAAGCAAGGAAAAGAGGGGAAAAGTCAATCGACGCAATTAAGGATTTGCGTCAAGGCCATGCGGAAGTGGAGGCAAGAATACAAAAAATCATGGGCGACATGCAAGGCATTGGGCAACGCATGACATGGTTGGAAGAGGGTTTGGAGGCACTTCGCAATGAGCTATTTGAAATCCTTGACAACACCATTGAGTCATTGAGAGAGATTATTAGGGCCGAGCTGGCTAGCTCGCAAAACAAGGTTACGAAGCTTAAAGGAGAGATGAATCTCCTAAACTGGGTCTCCAAACTCGTGATGCTCAATCACAATCCCTTGTTATGTGCTCTTAAATTTTTATGAGACCACAAAAAGGGCATTCATCGCAAGCTTCCTCGATTCGTTTGCCCAAATTTCTTCATGTGGCGATATTGCTACCCTAGCACCATAAGAAGACTCTCACCTTGAGGGAATCTTGAGATGTCATACCCTTAGCCACTCCACTGGAACTTACCATTCACTTTCCACCTCTGCTTCTTTCTTTTTCCACTCAAAATACCCATATTTAAGTTTGTATTCTCCAGATTTATCTCACCCCAAATCAGAATATCCTGCTGATGTGTTCGGGGTAGTGTTATCGGATAGATCCTGTTCCTAACGACGGGCTGGAAATTTTCTTGCAGAACATTGCTTTTCCGTGTCTTTTTTCCATTAATCAATCAATTTCACTACCTTAGCTTGCATCCCCAATTCTATTATATGGGTCTCAACTTTGTGATTACGACAATCTGGAATCCATTTGTCCCTCCATACTCTGACCTGTTCCCCTGTACTCTATCCTCCACCTTGTTCTTTCCTTCGCCAATTGTTGGGTGTTATCAAACTTCTCCATATTTAGCTAGATTAATTCCCACTTCTACTTCTACTATGCTTCAATCAAGATACTATTTTGCTTTGAATACTCTTGCCACCAATGAATTTGGTCTTCCCAGCAAGTTCCATGCCTGTCTTCCCAACTTAGCCAATGAGTTCATCTTTATTCCCATTTCCTTCCCAACCAGAAGCCAACTATCAGGCTTTGTAGTTCATGAATCATCCCCTGGGGAATTAGGAAAACTAACAAAGCCTTGTGCTTGCACCACTGCTTTGATGAATACTTCCTTAGCTGCATTGGAAAGGGTTTTATTCCTCGACACTGGGACTGCTTTCTTTGACAGGCCAATGACCGTAGTAGGAAACCCTTTGTATTCATCATGATGTAGCACCTGTCGCATACCAAACAGATCTGCCACTTTTCTTCTTTGTTCAGCATCTAGATTTGAACTGAATGACAACTCTGATTTTGCCAAACTCACTTCTTTGTTGTAGTATTCTCTTTAACTCCTGTCCTTGATCCTCCATATTTTCAACTGCAACTCCCCATTTGCCCCTGTCAAAGCAAACAAGAGACAAAATAGGAGGAAAAAGAATAAAAACAGCAGAAGACAGGGCTCTCAGTGAAATGGAAGAGGCCGTCAAAGATAAGCTCGGGAGATTTTGTAATCTGTACTCTTTCCGCACAATGCAAAGGTGGCTAGCTGATCAAACCTACTAGTCCGGCAACATTGCCCGATGAAGAAGATCAACTTATAAATATGATTGACATCTCTTACCGTTGATTCCAGCATAACTTGTAGTCAGCCTTTAGATGGTAGACAGCAATTTCCATCTGAGCCTATGGCCACTTGGGGTGCTTTGAAGATGCCAAATCAAACCTCTCTAATCAAATTAAAAAGAGTGCTCAAGAAAATTCCCGGTTGGCTAATAGTTGGCTAATAGTAATATCAACAACACTGGGATTACTCATATATCATTGCTGCTCAAACTCTGATGAATTCCAGCAACAGAGAGATGGATTGTGCACTACCGATCATTCACCGGCAACTGAATAAATCCACACTACATATGGAGATTGAGATCAAAGCTCTAGTACGAAACATGGAGGCAACAATAACCTTTATACATCAATCTCATCGATCTCATAAGTATAATACCAAATCCCATCAATCGAATCACTTATAGAATTTTTATTCCTGAAACAAATACAACTCGCATCAATTCTATCACAAAAGAAGCACTCGGAAACAACAAACTTGCCGAACCCATATCCATATCTATCAGAAAACTTGAACA
Organism: Linum tenue; assembly: GCA_946122785.1. Lineage (NCBI taxonomy): Eukaryota > Viridiplantae > Streptophyta > Magnoliopsida > Malpighiales > Linaceae > Linum > Linum tenue. Next base: position 31,285,276 of record CAMGYJ010000011.1, read on the forward strand.
CACAAAAAAAACTTAGCGAGTAGGCATATTTATCACCTGAGATCACCTCCTCCAAAAGTTCCTGCCCCCACTTTATCTTGTGTTCTGCTACAATCATCCCTCATTTCAACTGTTATCTGAATCCCGTCCGCTATAAAAAAAACCCATCCGCTGAAGCTAGTAGCAGTAGTTCGTTCCCAATTTGGGGAGGGAAACAAGAAGAAAGAATTCGTCCATGAAACTTTCATGGTGAAATGAGAACCCCATTTACAGAACATCCCTTCCAAAGCTTACTACTTCACCACGCCGACTCTGCACATATCAAACGAGAAATGCAATTGAACGACCACAGATTGCAGTTAGCGCGGGCCAGATTCAATCAGCCAATTGAGCGGAGTTTGATAAAGATAGATATGGAGCTAAAGAACTAACCTCGGTCACTGCATCTTCGATGAACCGCCCGCTCTGGACTTCCTCCCTGGCCTCATCAGCAGCCGAGGCAGCACAATCCTTGGGAAGCTCGAACAGCGAAACCGAAAACTTCTTCACAACGACCCCAACATCGAAACAGATAATCCCCGAGTCCGAAACGTCGACCTTAATTGACTTCACCTGAAACCAGAGGAAGAGCTCCTTGGCCGAGATTCCGGAGAGGGATTCGATTTGGCCGTAGCTCAGCTTCCCGGTGACGTTGCAGTCGTAATGCAGCTCGTTCTCAAATTTGGCATTGCAGGCCTGATCCAAGTGAACCTCGAAATCCCCCGACGACTCGTCAATTTTGAAATTCGTAACCCCTTTAGGCAGCAAGCCCTTCGGAAGTCCTTTCGCCGTCAAGACATCGTAGATTGAAGTCAAACTCTTCTCCTGATTCGAGTCCGCGCTAGGGATTGAGAGTGCCATACACAGAAGAACGGAGAGGAAAGAAGACAGCGGCATGATCTTGAGCTTCGCCCTCCTCCTATCGCTCTGTCGTCGCATTTCCGTGGAAAGGGAAGTATCAAATCTTGAGAGCTTTGTTGATTGAGGCGAGGTCAGCTTCAGGGAAGAGAGAAGCGCAGAGATTGGGAAGGCAAGTAGTACAGCTAACAGCTGGCAAGCAGAGCATTTAGTTGTTATTCGCTGGCTGCGGTCCGGTCTACGCAGTTATTCTCTCCTCCAATGGAGAAAGAGAACGTGGATTCTAGAAGCGGAGCATGAACCAATATAGTAGACGGGTCACATTTTAGTGGTTGAACCATTGACGAGCCATTGCCTTGTAGTTGTAGATACTTAATACTAGATAAGGACAATATAAATAGCAAATATATCAATTTTATACCCACAATAAATAAAAATTCTAAAATTCTTAATTTAAAATTAACAATAACAAATAAATCCAACAACTTGGTCTTGGGCCCTCCGAGCTCAAAGCCCACAAATATTGCCCCTCTCGTCCAAACCCTAACATGATCCTCTAATTCGCCCGTCCATCTGAAATTCCCATACGAAATCACCTCAATAATATATGTATACAGAAGAAGAAATTAATTCCTGAAACTAATATGCATTGCTTGAGAGATTGCAGGACTATTAAACAGGTCTGGGAGAAAATAGTTCCTCAACAATTACAACATGATTTGTTTGCTGCAGATTATGATTCCTGGCTAAAGCAGAATATGGAAAAGGATGACAAAACAGAAGAGATAGGCGGCTGGAACAATTTCTTCTCCCTTATTTGTTGGTACATATGGAAACATCGAAATGACTTCATCTTCAAAGGGACAAGATTGTCAAGACCGACCTTGATCAATTATATAATCTCAAAAGCGAGCGACTGGACAAAGACGTGGGAAACAGCAGCTGCTAAACTAAATCAATCGACAAAGCCAGATCGAGAAGAAACGCTTATAGGCTGGTGTCCTCCCCCAGCTGGATGGTTCAAGCTTAACACTGATGGCTCAGCTCAAGATAATCCAAGCCTCATGGGAGCAGGTGGGTGCATCAGGGACGAGAATGGCGATTGGATCAGCGGCTTCTGCTGTAATATTGGCACCGGATCCGCTATTCTTGCAGAACTGTGGGGCATCCATAGAGGGCTGGAGATAGCTTGGAATAAGAACATCCAGTGTTTGATTGTGGAAACTGACTCCAAGTTAGCCATTGACCTGATTAACAATAGACGGGACCCGGTACACCCTCATGCTACCCTTTTGAATATGATCCGCAGACAGATAGCCTAGAATTGGATAGTTCGTTTGGTGCATACGTATCGGGAAGGGAATAGAGTCGCGGACTGGCTCTCGAAGCACAGTCTCGTCTATCCCTTTGGTACGTATGAACTATATGAACTTCCAATGGATCTAGAGAGACTCCTCCGTGAAGACATCATTGGTGTTAGCTTCCCTAGACAAGTCATTGTTGGCATAGGGGATTAGTATAGTTGTCTGCTTTCTCTTTGGTTATCATTTTGCTCCGAGAGTTCAGGATCTGTTTTGGGCGGAGTCCTCTGCTTGTAGATGGCCGCCCAGGCTTTTTCTTTTGATCCTCGGCGACTACTTCTCTCTGGCTTTCAGCCTCCTCCCAATAAAAAAAAAACTACGTCCCTCTCAGGGCGGAGCTAGAATTTTGGAATCGGGGCCGAAAATGTTTCGTAGTATATTAACCTAACTAGACAAAAAAATCAAAATAATTATATAACTATATAAACAAATTAAAATGTACATAATGTTTTGTCAAATAATTAGATTGGTTCAAGATGTAATATATTATGATATCTTCAATATAAATGAGTAAAATATCAACAAATATCTGTTTCAATTTGTAGCAAGTTATTTAATATTTGATTTTAAAAGAAAATTATCATTTATGTATAAAAAACTATCTAAAATTTTAATTTGATAAATTAAGAAAGTCATTAAGTTGAAATTTAAATGATTAAGAAATCTAAGTATAAATTTTAAATAACTAGATTGATTTTCCATAAAAATTATAGTTAAACTTATCGGAAGAAATTTATCACTAAAATAATTTGAACAACTTAAATTTCAAACTCACGAAAGTAAAATATATAGAGTTAGAAACTAAATTAACTTTACATCAAGACTATAACTAATAACCGCAAACTAAGAATATGTGAAAAAATGAAAAAATATAATATAGAGTTAGAAATTAAATTAACTTTACATCAAGACTATAACTAATAACCGCAAACTAAGAATATGTGAAAAAATAAAAAAATAAAATTTAAACCTAACATCAGTGGGCATCTAACCATCAACTGATTGACTGCTAGACTGTAGCATGCATACGGCTCCGCTAGGTTAAGTAACTTCATTTGATAAATTATTGCATGGATCTTATTATTATTTACGTAATTTTGAATACCCCGAACATTTATTCGTGATTTTCAAAATTTTCGAGGGGGCCGGGGACCCTCCCACGCTTGTGTAGCTCCGCCCCTGGTCCCTCTTATTCTCTTCTTTCCTTTACCAACTTCTTGCATTCTTTGATTTCTTTCCGTCAGTTCCTCTCTTAGCCTCTTGATTTGTCGATCTGGATCCGAATCGAGAAGGAGCCCGCTGGGAAGGGAGTGAAGGGGATTCTGGAGGGATTCAACACTTGAGAAAGCTTTGGTTTAGGGCATTTAGTCGTGTTCTCAATGAAAGGTGTGGAAAGCTCCCAACTCATTCCGATTCGCATTTGGGAATTTTTTAATTTTTGCAATAAGATGCATTGAGCCGACTGTCCGGTCGCCCGGTCTGAGTGGCTAATCGTTCAAACTAGCATCTAACTCGGGTTGGATCGGGTCCTTAAGCCCCATTCCTTAAGGAAGATCTTAAACCTATTCTAGCCAATAGGAAGAGGAGAGATAAAAACATTACTAATCATTGACTAACTACCTAGAAGGACAAGAAAGGAATATAGTAAATATTAAAGATAAAAATAATTAAAATGAAAAACGAAAAATTAAACTCATGATTTATTAAGAGGCGGCTGAAGCCATTATCGGAAGACGGTTGTCCTCTCTAACCCTAAACCTTCTCGCCGTAGGCATCCACTTGGCGCGAAGCTCGTTTCGAACACCATTCGGAGACTCAGTCGTCGTCCCGTTCCCCGACAACCAAGCTTCGTCAGCAATCCCGACGTTTGCGTCTCGTTGCCATCCCGACGTCGGCGTCCCGTGGACGCGTCATCAGGTCACCATCTTCCCGTCGTCACGACGCCATCATGCCGTTAATTTCCCGTCAGCTTCCCCGTCCCCATCCCGCCGCATCCTGCCTAGCTAACTCCGTCGCCATCCGACATCTCCCTATTAGGTTGTCGTCCCATCTTGTCGTTCTCCTGCTGTCACGCCTCCTGACGGAAGCTTTTGCAGAAGGAGGAGAAGATGTGTCAAGGCGGATTTAGTTCATAATATTATTATTTACGTTGAAAAATGACAAGAATTTCTTAATAATTAATTCGTCTTTTGTTTTAAATTATGTAGAAAATATTAATAATGATATTGTATATTGTTAACAATACTGAGCTAAAAGGTTGATAATAGCATCACTTAAATGTTTACAACACAAGTAAATCGTGATTCAATTTGATTGAGAACATTAATAATAGCGTCACTAAAAATGTTAATAATGCAGGCAAAAACACTAATATAAACTTTAAAACATTGACAACTCAGTTACGTTAATTTAAAAACCTCAATTAGAAGCTAATCTTATTGTGACAGCATTTTAGTTACTGGTTAATAATTCTGATGATCTACTTAATAATAATGATGTGGTAGGTTAATAATGTTTACAACACGATCGATAAATCGCGTTTCAAATTTGATTGAGAACGTTAATAATAACATCACGGAAAAATGTTAATAACGTATGTGAAAAAACTAATATGTATTGTTGACAACATTGACAACTCCGTTACGTTGCTCTAAAAATCTCAAATCATAGGCTCCCCTTTTGTCACATGGTTTTAGTTACCTGTTAATATTTTCAGTAATATTATTAATAATAGAGTCGCGGAGGTTAACAATGTTGACAACACGACCATTAAATCACCTTTTTTATTGATAACTATAGTAGCGTCTGTAAAAAATGTTAATAATGTAAGCCAAATCACTAATATGTAAGGTTGAAAATGTTGACAACTCTGTTACATTGTCTCGAAAACCTCAATCAACCAGCTGCTCAATCCACAGGTTCCTCCGTCACGTTGAAAATTCCGTCGCGTTTCTTTTCGATGGCAAGCAACGGATGTAGCGGGCCGATAACAAGTTTGTTCTTACAGATCTTGGATTTTGGCATATCGTGTAGCACTACAAAAAAATTGATAATGGCGTTCAAAATATTACTAATGTTGAAAAAACGCTAATAATGAACAAAGATTGTTAATACTACACGTTAATTCAACCGACAAATAATGGCACAGTAGTAAAAAATTGAACATTACTTTGAAAATATTACCAATGGATGAAGAAATGCTAACAATAAACTAAGATTGATAATATTATACGTAAATTCAGCAGACAAATTAATACTAGCACACGCTTAATAATAAGACGGGTCATTATCAAATCATGCACGATTGACGACATCACTTCCAAATATTACAAATTACTATGAACTAAATTAATAATAAACTATATTAGGGAATTAATACCGATTACCAACAAATTGATAAAACAATTACAAAACGATAATAAAAAAGTTAAAAGCACAACCTAACATAATTAATAGGCCTATCTGACAACAATCACAATACGACAAACATTGACTATTGAGCAGGTAAAGATATTGACCATAGCTCTTCAAAAGATTACAAATCATGGCGACATAAATTGATCATAAACGGTATTAGTGAAAAACCCTCAACACACATTATTAGTTTTAACAATCTTTGTAATGCGGGATACGAAAAGTACAAGAAATAATTGATAATGGGATTAGTAAAATTGATAATGAAGCTGATATTATTAATAAAGAATGTATGTACGTTAATAATGAAAATATATAAACATATTGATAATGACCTTCATACTATTACTGACGAGTGTATATAAATTATGAATGCATACCTGTGAGTTATACTACTCTCATTGTCAATTGTATTTGTTAAGGCATTTTGATATTATCAGTTTTACTAATGTCATTATCAATTTATTGATACAAATGAACACAACTTTGACCATAGCCCTTTGAAAGTTTAAAGAACCAGTGCACCTAAATTCATAAGTAACTTTATCAGTAAACCAATTTCGACCACCAACAAAAAGATTAATAACGTCGTGTTAAATATTAAAATTTATCAACAAAACAGGTTAATACGGAGCACGTTACTAGTTAATAATGTATATTTTTAAAACGTTAATACCCGCTGAAGAAACATTAATAACGCCGTGTGAAATATTAAAATTTACCAACAAAACACGTTAATACAGAACACGTTACTAGTTAATAATGTATATTTTTGAAACGTTAATACCCGCTGAAGAAACATTAATAACGTCGGGCTAAAACTCTTCAACGTTAATTCAACAGATTGGGAAAAGGTACTGACCATCGTCAGTGAACGAAATCCTTGGAAGGCGACGAAGATTACCTTGAACGCCGCCGAGGAGAGAGTAGGGATCGACGACAGAATGAACGGGATAGACGACGGACTGAAGCAAGGCCGGGAACGGATTTTGGGGACAGAGCGAGGACCGGACATGAAACTGGGCGAACAGGAAGTTGGGGCACCGATGGCCGGAGACTGTTGACGAAGGGACGCCTGGATAATAAAGACAAAGATTCCCGACTTCGGAGACGGCTGGAGACTGCTCTTGAAGAGACCGGTTAACACAAAACCTGTTACACTGTGAGGAGAAAACCCGACGAGATGTGGGTTTGAAAATTAGTAGGATTTATTATTCAGTTTTTATATTATTTATAATTCCTAACATACCCTTAACAAGTAACAACTAATAACTCCTCGTTAACTAATAACTCCTTACTAACTACCTAAAACCAAATCAACCAATCACAACGCTTTAAGATGCTCCTTAAGAAAGGAGGCTTAAGGACCTGAACTCAGGACCATCTAACTACCCGTTCGAAAAAGGCAGCTGAATAACTTATTAAAACCAAGTAAGTGTTCGGGTTCTGATTTTATTAGTCGGATGTACTGATTTAGTTTGATTTTAATAACACTGATATATATTGATAAACTGATAAAATAATGAGGGTGAAGTTTTTTTATAAGTTATTGGGAATTACTCAGGGCAATTGCAGTGTATTCTATAAATGCATTACAAAGATGTTATCCAATAGATTGTTTTCGTTAAATGTCAGTATGTTTTCGTTAAAAGGAAAAGGCTGTGATAACATCTTTTTATTCCAAGAGATTTATCACAATTAATTCCTATTTATAAAGGGATGAACATGCTTGTCGTTATTAAAAATAGGGGGGACATGATAAAGCACCAGCGGGGTGCTTTGTGATTAGAATTACGTAGCAACGAATCAATTCAAAGGTTGAATTGATTAAACGGAATTTCGAACCAAAACAAGGATGTTCTTGGGTGTTTGGATAAAACGGAATCAAACGTGCAATCTTTCACGTGGAAGAAAGCTCGAATAATATAAAGGTAGATGCCCGCCCACGATCAATGTGGTTTTGATCGATACAGAGCTAAACTCGAGCTTGGAATCCACCAAAACTCTCACAAGTACGCAACTTGCACAAAACCTAAAGGTTTCTTTTTGATTAATCAAAGTCTGACAATTACAACGTAAAAAGATGTTTAAATAGTCTGAGCTAGGTTAGTTCTCGACCACATAAGCCCTAGTTACAATCTAACGCGAATAAGAACTAAAAAATAGGCCCTCGAGTCGCGAAAGAAGGAGTGAAAATAGCTCCCCCTATTTAAGAGAGTGGCTCAAGCAAAAAGACCAAAGGTAGAGTGCGAGGAGTGTTAGGAAGCTCTTTCCCCGGGCAAAGAAGAACTAATTCATTCAGTCGAGTCTAGGCGGAGGTTCTAAAATACAAAACAAACTAATCCTAATTAAACTAGGAAAACCAATTCTGTTTTACAAAGGCAGAAAGTCTGTGATTTCGTACTAATTCCGTGCCTTTCGTTCGAAGCCTTCCAGAACTCAAATCCTTCATCCAATTCCTTCCCTTTGTATACAAACATACCTAGTTTCATGTTGTGGAAGCCTTTGGACTTGAATCATACCCATGCTCCTCAATTGGAGCTCCAAAGTAGGCTTCACAAAACAGTTTCCAGACTTGGTCATTTTCAGGCAGTTTTCAGTTTTTCAGATAGCATCTTTGGACGACTGGAAAATGACCTTCTGGACTTCTTCTTGGGCTACCCAACATACCAAGGTGTAGATAGTGACTCCATGTTCAATACAAGCCATTAATATGAAATTTCCATTGAGCCAAATGTGAGAAACATGCCTCCAAAGTAGGTACCATGAACTCGAAAAATAACTTAGCCAAATTTTATCTTTCTTCTTCCCAACTTCGATAGCTTCTTTGTCAAGTAATTTTGGCTCGTTGATTAACCGATTTGGGATCATATCAAGACACAACTACTTCGTCATGACTTCACCACAAGTATCATGAAACATATCACAAAACACATACCAGAAATAGAACAAACCACACCACAAATAGCGTAAACTAAACCAGAAAGCTTTCATAAAGTAGACCGATAACCTCAAAGCATACCACAAGTTTCTCAAAAAAATTCCAAAAAACTCAAAAAGCATATCACTAGTTTCATTAAAGCATACCCCAAATCTTATAAATTAGACCACATGTTCCTCGAAACAGACTAGGAAGTAGAAACCTCATAAAGCATACTCCAAAGTCCTCTGAAGCAGACCACAAGTTTCTAAAAATAGATCATAAGTTTATTACAACATACTGCAAGTTTCTTAAAGCATACTAGAAACCTCGTAAAGTACATCACAAGTTCTCTTAAGCATATTAGAAACCTCAAAAAGCTGATCACAAGTTTATTAAAGCATACAACAAGTTCATTAAAGCATACCAGAAACCTCATAAAGTAGATCACAAAGTTTTCTGAAGCACCAGAAACTTGATAAACATACTACAAGTTTCTTAAAGTATACCAAAAACCTCATAAAGCAGGTTAAAAGTTTCTTAAAGCATACCAGAATTCTCGTAAAAGCATACCACAAGTTTATCAAAGAGACCAAAAGTTTGTTAAAGCAGACCAGAAACCTCAAAAATGTGAATCTATTTGTAAATATAAAAATTTAGGTATCAACATGTAAGGCATAACGGACTCACCACAGAATTCTGGTGCGACGGGCAATCCTGCTTGAGGAAGCATTGGCTACCAATGATCGAAGTCAGCAAGGACGTCCTCGGACCGATCCCCAAGAGCGTGGAGACGCTCGACGTGGGAGGCGCTCCCCGGAGCAAAAATTGTATCGCAGCAGATACACGAAACGCGACGGCAAAAGGGAAGTAATTTCTACTGACCGTAAAAGTGGAAGAGAAAGACGAAGAGGCGGGAGGAAACATGAGACGTCCTCCGCCGAACAAGAGCCGCAAGACGGAAAGAAGTGGTGCGACTGGCACCAAATCACTACCCATGACACCACAGAGTGTAGGGAGTTCAAAGCCAGTCTCATATATTTGGCGCCGGGAGACCTACAAATCGCCTCGAGACACGTCGTCCTCATCGAGACCACTCTTAGGAAAGGCGGGAGGGCTCCTGTGGTCCCGAAGTAGACAAAGCAATAAGGTCAAGGAAGGAAAGGTTAAGATCCCCTTCAAGAAACAAGGTCATCTCTCCCCAGAGGTAGTATCCCCCCTACAGACCCCTGTGCAAAGATGATGACGCAATGGAGATCATAACCATCGCAGGGGCAGAAAGCGTCCCAGATCGGAGGGAGACCACATAGCCCACTGCCTCAGCGTCCAACGTAGAGTGCCCACCGACCTCACCTTTTTGCCGTCCGAATTAGCCAAGGAAGAAAATACAAAAGACCCCTTGGTCGTCTCATTCAGCACCGCCAAATTTAAGGTGACCTGGGCCCTCATAGATAACGGAAGCTCCACAGATATCCTCTTCTACTCAACGCTCAAAGGCATGAAGAAGAGCGCACAAGACCTCAACCCCTCCAACACCAGCTTGGTAGTGTTCTTAGGAACTAAGGTCTCCGTCCTCGGGTCAATCACACTCAAGGTCATCATAGGCGGGGGTTCCACGTAGCAGATTGTCTTTCGGCGTAGAACGCCATCCTAGGACTTGGTTTCCTTGCTTCATTCGAAGCGGTCGCGTCGACATGCCACCAGATGTTAAAATTCCCTAGTGGAGGACAGACGGGGAGCGTCCGAGGCAACCTAAAAGAAGCCAAGGAGTGCTATCAAGCGACCATTGAGCATCTCGAGGTCGACATCATCGACGCATGAGGGGATGTCCCGCATCCCGAAGCTTTTGAGGGAGACATAGCACTCGCTCAAAAGCTGCTCACGCTCCTTAGGGAGTTCCAAGACCTCTTCGCATGGGGATCGGAGGACATGCCCGGCGTCCCCAGCAGGGTCTCCGAGCACCGCCTCTCCGTCAAGCCCAAAATGAGACCAATACAATAGCAAAGAAGACACTTGTCAGTAGAGAAGCACATGGCTCTCAAAGAAAAGGTGCGGCGGCTACTCAAAGCTGGCTTCAACAGGGAGGTAAAATACCCCACATGGCTCTTAAACCCGGTCTTTGTACGCAAGGCAGGGGGCACCTGGAGGATGTGTATTGAATTCACCAGCCTCAATGCAGCATGCCTCAAGGATGCATATCCCCTTTCCCGCATTGACCAACTAATCGATGGAACCACCAATTACGAAGCACTCAGCTTCTTGGATATGTTTTCTGGATAACATCAAATCAGAAGGGCCGAATGAGACCAAGAGCTTACCGCTTTCATGACACCCATGGGCAACTTCTGCTACGTGGTCATGCCCTTCGGTTTGAAAAATGCAGGAGCGACCTAGCAAAGTATGGTTGATGCGGTCTTCAAAGACCAAATGGCAAGGAACGTAGAGGTATACATAGACGACGCTTTAGTCTAGAGCAAGAAGGCTAGCGACCACCTATCCGACTTGCGTGAGACCTTCGAGAATCTACGAAGGAGGAGCCTGAGGCTCAACCCACTCAAGTGTGTCTTCGGAGCTAAAGCGGGAAAGTTTTTCATGATCACAAAGAGGGGCATTGAAGTAAACCCAAAGCAAATTGAGGTCATTCTCAACTTAAAATCGCCCAAGTCGATCAAGGAGATCCAAGCATTCAACGGCAAAATGGCTGCACTCGGGAGGTTCATCTCGCGGTCCACATACAAGTGTTGTCCTTTCTTCCAAATGCTAAAGAAGTCGGCATCAAGACTCCAGTGGGGCACCGAGAGCGACAAGGCCTTCGCACTGCTTATGAGCCAACTTAGCTCCCCACCAGTCTTTAGCGCCCCCATCGCCGGAGAGCGCATTTATCTCTACCTGGCTGTGTCCGAACAGGTAGTGAGCTCAGTCTTGGTGAGAAGAGCGCAAGACGGCGCCGACAGACCCGTCTACTATGTGAGCAAGGCACTCCTCCCCACGGAAACAAGGTACATGGCGGTTGAAAAAGCGATTCTCGCCGTAGCTTCTGCGGCCGGGAATTAAGACCATATTTTCAAGGGCACCCCATCACGGTACTGTCCAACCTCCCGCTCAAGAGTATTATGCGAGGAATGGACGCCTCAGGAAGGCTGATCAAGTGGGCGATCAAGCTTAGCGAATACGATATCGAGTACGCCCTAAGACCGACCATTAAGGGTCAAGTCGTGGTGGACTTCATCGCCGAAGGATTCTGCTCGTGGCCACTCCCTTAGAGGAACGCAGTCAGGTCAAGCGCTTGTTTATCGACAGAGTGACTCACTCCTACTGTCACTCTAGAAAATGGCCAAGTGTAACCACTTACTAAAGCGTAGTATAGCGGGTTTGGGTTTTAATGTCAACCCGGGTCCTAGATATGATGACTACTCAGTGAATTCGTATTATCTAGCAATGAAACTTTAGTGAAGGTCTAAAATAACACGCAAGCAAAGCAACTAAACGGTTGTTTACAGGTTAAGAGAGGTCATCCGGATATGGTTCCCCCTAGACTGCAGTTAAGCCGGATTGCAATTACCAAGTTCAATTTCTATGATAGTTATACTGCGGAAGGTTCTCAAACAGTCTGAAGTCTCGACTAAAGGTCTCCAGACCCTCTCAATCTGAGTCTCTAGCGGGTGACTAACCTCCACCGGACTAAACAGATTGAGGCCCTAACGAACCAAACCTCCACTATCGAATTGAATTCGGTACAGAATAGCGAATTGGCTCCTCGACTAAAGTCACCAATTCACTACCTTCAATTAAGGATACTCTATCAACCTAGGCAGATATTCTCATTCTAGGTTAAAGCAGAAACAACAGGAATTTGATCAGGATTCATGCCATTCAATCATTCAAACCTCAATCGAATATAATAAAATCATAGAAACAGTACTTGGATTCATACAATCAAACCTAACATACAGATCTAGGGTTTCCCATACCCAGATGAATGGGAGAACTACTCCATGGAGAAAGAAGCAAAAGCAGAATCAGATGCGGAAACCATACTGTGAAGGATGGATTTCAGATCCTGGACGTTGAGCGGCACTTCTCCAAGCTCAAGCCAAGCTCCAATGGTGATGAAGATCAGGCTAGGGCACTTGGAGACTCTTGTTCGTCGCTTTCTCTCTCTAGGAATCGCTCTGTCTCTCTAAAACTCGAATCCCCCTCTCTTTTTGGCTGAAATCTGCCTAAAAGGGCATCACTGGCCAGAACACGGTCGAGAACACGACCGTGTTCTGATCCAGCCCGCCCGTGCCCTCTGCCACGTGGTAAATACACGGGCACGGTCTGGGAGAAAACACGGGCGTGTTCTACGTTGGACACGGCCGTGTCCTAATCAATAACGCCCGTGTTTTTTAGCTGGTGTAGCACACATGTGGAGAGCCTCGGCAGTAAAAGCACGGCCAGGAACACGGCCGTGTTCCTGAGGCCTCCTGCCCGTGTTTTGGTTCTGGCTCGACCAAACGACTTCCAAATGCTCCGAAACTCGCGCTTGGCCTTCCCTTCGACGCCTGGGACCTGAAATAGGACAAAGTAGCACAACCCGGCGTAACATAGGCCAAAACACACAACTATGCTCCGCAAATGGATAAGAAATAGGGGTATAAAATCATGCAATTACATCGTTATCAAACTCCCCCACACTTAACCGTTTGCTTGTCCCTAAGCAAACCAAGTCAGACACCAGGTAAGCTCAAAACATTTCAATCAAGCATGCTTTAGGGCAAATCATATCGGCACAAAACACGTGGATCATACTGGCTTTCGATCATCAACACATGGCAACTCGAACGACAACCTAGACAACCACCACAGATGACATTCGAATGCAATAAATTCGAGCAAAGGAAGAGTTCTCTTCTGTTCACCAACCAACATAGACTTGACTCAACGACTTGTTCAAAACAGTCACTTCATGCACAAAGCTGAAGATATCAGAATTAAGACCGAGCAATCTAGGTCCTCACCGGGGTAAAGAGTATAGAGAATATGAGAAAATGAATCGCTCACTCTCGACCAGTGGGGTCAGGACAATTTGATGCGAAAAATGCGCATGCTTATTCTCTCAATCCCTAACGTCTCTTCACCATGAATGCAGCCTCTAAATGCTAGAGTTCACATAGGGGGTGTCACCACTAACTAATCCAGAGGTCTTAGACACAGGTTCAAATGACTGGCTAGGGTCTTGGACATGGGTAAAAGGCCTTTTAGATGGTGGTAGTTATAGCACAAGGTTCCACATTTCCCAACCCGACAAAACCACAGTCAAGCAAACCTGATGACTCGATATTTGCACATGTTTTCCCCTTTGTTTCTTGATCGTTTAAGCTTGCATTATCGCTTCATTGGCCTGTTTTACGCTAGGTTGTGTTCCTTTGTCACATTTTAGGTCCTAGCACATAAAGTGAAGCGTAGGCGCAAGTTTCAAGTCAATCGGAGATCAATTGGCGACTCGGGGGAAGAAACTCGGGTATGACTTGAAGAAGAATGGATTTCTACCTCAGTTTGTGACCATATAATCATGTAATCTTGTCATGAGAAGAAAGAGGACGAGACTACGAGTGTCTGGGATCAAATGGCACCTGATTTGGAGTCTGAACGAGGGAGAAACGAAGAATCAAAGATAGGGGAAAATTTGTTTCGGGCTTCTCTGAGAAACAGAAGGGGGCCCTATCGTGACGCTAAAATCCCCGGTAGGGGATTTTTGGCCTTGATAAGGGATTTTCTCAAAAATCCCCTATCGTGAACCAAAAATCCCCTATCGCGAACGCAGGCTATTAAAAGCCTGTTTTGTGCGTTTTTGCAAGGGAGAGCTGGGTTTTGGATCCCAAACACCCAAGGGACGAACCAAAGAAAGAGAGGGCGATTTGAGGGCATTCTTGGAGTGGAATTGGAGGATTTCTTTGCCTTAGAAGCTCGAGGAACAAGCCCGGACTTGAAGACTGATCATCTGAAGATTCTTACTGCAGTCTCTCTCTTCTCTATGGAGTAACTTCCCTTCACTTAGGTTTTGAGGAACCCTAGCTATGTTTGTTTGATTGGATGATTGTATGAGTACTCTTACTTGATAATCTTGAGTTCATATTCAATCTATGCATGTTTTCATGATTCAATTCTGCTTTAGTCGAGATTATTGATTCTGCTTTGATCCTATGAGAGCGAATACCTGATTAGGTCAATAGAGCACCATAGATTGATAGTATTTGATCGATTGCTTTAGTCGAGGGTTGATTCAATGCTTTGTATCGATTGAGAACCTCATTCGATAGTGGGAATCTAGTTGAGAACGCCTTGATCGGTTGTTCTAGAGAAGGATACGTCCCTCTAGGCAATTGACTCAAGAGGGCTTTGTTCCTTTAGTCGAGACTCAAGGTCTAGTTAAGGATTTTCCGCATTGTGAATGAAAGTGAAACAGTTAAGAGATCATTAATCATTAATCTGGCTAGTGGCTAGGGGGAATCATACCTAAGTGAGTTCCCAACCTGTAATTAGATTAACTTAACTGTAGTTTGCTAGAGTAGTTTTAGTTCTTTCATCTTAATCTGTTTTGCTAGATAATGAACTGAAGCTGAGTAATAGTAACTCTAGAGACCCGTGGATTCGATATTTATTACTTAAGCCACTATACTGCAGTCCCTTTCATTGGTTACACTTGGCCATTGTTAGGAGTTGTGTCATAGCGAGTCAAAACCAGTAACTTTCGTCCTGCTATTCTGCATTAATCAAATTCTTTAGGGCACAAGAGTGAAGGAGGTTATAAAAATGTTAGCATTTCCAAGCAAGACTGCTAAGAAACACTACCTAATGGGCACTATTCAGAAATTTGGTGGTGGCTCTCTTTTGCTTTCATTTTTTCTTTGTTTTTCTTTATTTTTTTCTTTATTCATTCCTTAAGAGAACCACCACCTCTGCACATTTTTCAAATACACGCCCAACTTTTAAGCACTACCTCCAACCCTCACATTACATTTGGCAGAAACAGCAGAAAACACGTAAAAACCACTCTGTGGAACCTTCTAAAAATGCAAAGGGTGATTTTTCATTGTAGACCGAAAGAAAGGATAACACACGGCTCAAAGGGGCTGACTAGGGGATATGACACATCAGGACAGTCAGTTTGGTCGTGGGCTAATCCCATGCCTCCATCATCTTAGCTAGTGACAACGTGAATGCTACATTTCATGGAAGAGGGATCTATCGCACAAGAAAGAAACGAGCAGGCTCAAATCTCACATGGCTACCTATATGCTCTATCTCACATTCTGATTCCCTGAACTAGATGCATAAATGACTGTCAAAAGCAAGTGATCAAATGCAAGTCGCAGTTGGTAAGCAAACAGTTGAAAACTGAACCCCTACACAACTCTACTCACATCTCAGTCATCGTAATAGGCTGTCTTAGTCACACTCAAGTTGTCATGCATTGAGTCAAAAAGCCATTCAATTCTCTAATCACATCCACAGTGCCAATACGATCAATCATCAAGCAAATAGCAGTGCTTGGAGCCCTCAAATCTCGAGATTTGGACAGTGGACTAGGCTCCAAGCACCCATACACACGTTCCAATTAATACAAAGAACCCCCCCCCCCCCCCCCACACACACACTTAAATGCGACAATGTCCTCAATGGAGCAGAGGGAAGGGGAACGATGTTACCGTGAAATGAGATCAGGAACGGAGATGGAGAGGCAGACCAGACAATAGCAGGGGACTGGAAGGAGACCCAGTCGGAGGCACAGAGCTAAAGTCAACAAAAGACACAAACTGGGTGATAGAACCGGAGTCCCAAGTCTACAATCCAAAACAAAATAAAACAAAACCAAACGAAACAACAAGAACATGGAGTCTCAGTCTGGAACATAAATCACGGCCATAACCAGGTACTCTGTCCACTAGAATGCATCGTCACCATCGCCGGAAGGTGGGGGGTACTGGTCCTCATACCCCGGGGACTGGACGAAGGGGTAGTGAACTGCGTTTGGGTCCAGGCCCAGGTATGACATGATGTAGTGCTGGACGGACATCAGACGACGGCCGCGGTCCCTCTCACGATCGAGGCGGGTGTGAATGCGCTCCTGGCCGGCCAGAATGCGCTCGTTCTGCTGAGCGATGGCCGCCAACTGATCAAAGATGGGGCACCACCACGGGAGGAGGAGACCCCGGAGCAGGAGATCTGGGTGCAGCGGAGGAGCTCGCGGGAGCCTGGGCACGAGGAGTAGCACGGCGAGGAACCCGGCGTGTTCCAGCGGCGCTGGACTCCGGCTGGTCTCCCTCAGTGGGCGCAGGTGGTTGGGGAAGACCCGCAATCCAGTGAAGACGCCCTTGGCGAGCCATCAGGTGCTGAGCGCGGAGGTTGGCTTCGCTGAGTGGAGTGGGCCCGTGGACCTGGGTCATCCCAGTGATGTCGACCCCGTAGTAGCGGGCCAGGGTCGTGATCACCGGGCCACAGACAAGGTGGCAATCCTGGCTAGCGGCGGCTTTCCCGAATGTCCGAGCGA
This sequence comes from Linum tenue, assembly GCA_946122785.1. Classification (NCBI taxonomy): domain Eukaryota; kingdom Viridiplantae; phylum Streptophyta; class Magnoliopsida; order Malpighiales; family Linaceae; genus Linum; species Linum tenue. The sequence continues at coordinate 31,302,380 of CAMGYJ010000011.1, forward strand.
CCACCGAGCCCAGCTGGATGGTGTCCTCAGGGAAACCCATCGCCTCGATGAAGAACACGGTCCGGAGGGTGACCCGGTTGGCCGAGCCGCGGCTGGGGGTGTAGGAACTGGTGAGCATGTGGTTGAGGATGCGCCACTCCGGCCTGAGGAGAGAGGCCCGCGTCTGGCTGGCGATGTATTCCTCGTCCACATTGTTTGGCAGGCAGATCCGCCGGAAGTACGCCTGGCATGGAAAGTCGGTGGGATCAGTGAGGTCCAAGCGCAGGACCTCATTGCTGGAGTGCGGGGAGTTGAGCCCAAGTGCATTGGCAAACTCCCAGTAACTGATGGAGTGCTCCACCCCGCCGAGTGTGAACTGAACGGCATTATTATGGTCGGCATTCCCCCTCTGGTTGTGGTGGAAGGAGGCATAGAACTCCCAGACGAGCTCCTGGTAGGTCGGCTCGGCGAGGCAGAGAAGGCGCCGCCAACCATAGGCCTGCACAGCGGCCTCCATCTGCGGCCTGGCATGAAGCACCTCGAACAACCCAAAATCGAGGTGCAGGTGCTCGGGGATGGTGCGGGTACGGATAGTCCGCAGCAGATGGCGCTGGGTGATGCTCAAATGGTCGAGGTAGGCTTCCATGACCCTGCAAAGCACAAGAATGGACAAAATGGTACACGAGCGAACATGGTCAATGTTAGTCAAAATCACACCGGGAGCCCTCATATCGAAAGATATGGACAGTAGACTAGACTCCCGGAGAAAAAGCATACCCAGCACACGAGGATCACACAACCAAATTCACCGGGGGCCCTCAAATCGAGCGATTTGGACAGTGGACTAGGCCCCCGGGAATCAAACACCAAATCCAAACCAATTAAGCACCAATCAACCAACCACACACAAAACTACAACAAGCCCGTAAATAATGCCAACATGCAAATGGTAGGGCGAGGAACTGAAATCCCAAGATAAAATATAGCATGCAAAGAAAGCCATCGGCCGACCAAATCGTTCTCAAATTATGTCACATTCGCAAGTTCTTCACCTAACTCTAGGTATCGATTCTCCAAAAATAAAAGAAAAGGCAAAGAGAACACACTTGGAGACGCAAGTAGATACCCTGAGAGAGGTGAAGAAAGTTGCAAAAAGCACCCCAAATCGCCGGAAAAACTCACCGGAGACTCGCCGGAGAACTCACTGCCGGCGAACCAACCTCGGCCAAACTCGCCCAAACCTTTGGGGAATGTGCTCCTCGACGCCAGGAGCGTGGGGGTAGTCGCGGTTTGTGATTTGGAGGTCGGGAGAGGGAGTTATGGCCGGAAAATCGAAGGAGAGGAGGAGAGGGGCGATTTTCCGGCGAGGGGAGGCGGCTAGGGTTGGGAGAAAATGAATGGAAATGAGGGGAGAGGGCTGAAATTCGCTTTTTATAGGGGGGTAAAAACACGGGCGGGCCAGAACACGCTCGTGTTCTAACCGTGCCCCGCCTGTGTTTTGATGGCCGAGGCCGTGCTCCCCCCAATTTAAAACACGGGCGGGCTGGGGGCAAAACACGGGCAAAACCAGGCTGCCCGTGCTTTTACTGCCGAGGGCAGTTAAGCGAGGGCCAAGCCAACAATTAAAACACGGGCGGGCAGAGGTCAAAACACGGCCGTGTTTTGAACCCCTGCTGCCCGTGTTTTCACTGCCGAGCCCAATTTGCATGATTTCAAAATTCCAATTTCAAACCACCAAGACTCATTCATGCCCCGGCTCTAAAATTTACCCAATCGCACATTAAAAAGAACCGCCCGAGGCACGAAATACTTTCCAGACAGACTCCAGACATACCCAAAGACTCAAAAACCGACAAAAATGAAATAAATAAAAAAAACAAAGGGTAGAAATGCAAACCGTGGTGGGTTTGCCTCCCCACAAGCGCTTCTTTACCATCTTTTAGCTGGACGCCCATGGTGGATACTCAGCGGGGTGCAGGAACAGGCGCCTCCAAGAGCGGATCCACATCGCTCTTGAGGTACAGCTTCAGATGGTGGCCATGCACCCGACGGGTACAACCACCAGCATTGGTCAGCTCGACCTGGCCATCTGGCAGGATGCAAGCGAGTGAGTACTCGGATGGCCAGGGTGGTCGTGATGCAGGAGGTGGGACCAGCTCATAGTGGTCTCCACCTTTCTTCCGAGTAGGCCTAGGCACCTACTGCTTCGGCCGCCACTCCTCTTTGAGCTTTTTATTCGGTGGTGAGGCTGGAGGGAGCGACGGCGAAGGAGTGAGAGGGGGGTCCTGCAAATTGGGAGATGCAGACGGATACACGACAGGCTCGTGTACCGGGTCAGAAATAGCATGCACAGGTGTGACAGCAATCATAGCACAGTAATCGAATTCAGTCACAGCAAAGGTAGCCTGTTCATTTCCAGCACGCAGTATCAGTTTGCCATCATACACATTAATAAGTGCCTTGGCGGTGGCAAGAAATGGTCTACCTAAAATCAAAGGCACATCCACATCCTCATTTATATCCAGAATAACAAAGTCAACAGGATATGTGAATGCACCCACATTAACAAGCAGGTCCTCTATGATACCCCTAGGATGCACAACGGAACGATCAGCTAGCTGGATGCTCATCCTAGTAGGGCTAAGTTCACCTAGGTCTAGCTTTTGAACAATTTATATGGCATGACTTTATGCTAGCGCCTAGGTCCGCCAAGGACTTGCCTACATGCATGCTGCCAATAGTAAGAGGGATAGTGAACTTTGCGTACCTGGGCATCTTCGACAGTGCCTCCACAAACGGTATGCTGATGTTGAGCTGCTTCAACATTGCTATAAACTTGGCAAACTCAGTCTCCAGCTTGTCTTTGTGTAGGCGAGTGGGGAAGGGAAGCAGGGGTACATGCTCCTTAACCACTGATTGTGGCTTGGGAGCAGGGGCTTCCTTCTCCACCCGCACTTCTGCATCATCGGCTGGAAGTGCTGAAGCAGGTAGTGGTTCCTCCTGCCTGGTCGGGGCAGCATCAGCCGAGGTGGGCCTGCCACTCCTGGTGAAGATGGCATACAACTGCTCGTGCGGCTCCCGTGGATTGGGGATGGTGGTGGCAGGTAGAGTCCCCGGGGCCCGGGCAGTAAGTTGGCGCGCTAGGGCACCGACTTGGTGCTGTAAATCTTGCAGAATAGCACCCTGGTTTCTCTGTCCTGCCTCCAGAGAGGCTATGCTCTGGTCCACCCTCGTGAAATTCGCCTGGATGGTGGTCATGAATGCCGCCAAAATATTCTTCAGATCGGTCATCTGGTTATCGGGAGCTGGGGCTGCTATTGGCTCGGCATACTGTCGCTGGGGCTGCTGGAATGGCTGCCCCTGCCTAGGCTGGTAAGGCTGCTGCTGTGGTGGTGGCCCCTACCTAGCCTGGAAGGGCTGCCTCTGCTGAAAACCACCTGCTGGTGCTGGGAAACCAGGTGGTTTGTTGGTGTTGCTGCTCTAGGCAAAGTTGGGATGCTGGCGCCATCCCTCATTGTAGGTATTGCTATATGGGTCAAGGCGTCGAGCATTTGCGATGAAGTCCACCTGTTCTTGGGGAGTAGAGGACTCCCACATGGCCTGACAGTCCTCCACCAGGTGATTTGGGCTCTCACACCACTGACACTGAGCTACTGGAGGCGTAGCTGTACCTCGACCCGGAAGGAGACTGTTGGGCTGCTTCAATGTCTGCACCAACTCAGCCACCTGCTGCTCTAACCCGGACCTGGCCTCCATAGCATGCACACCATGGTCCCGGGAATGTCTGCCTCTGCTGCTCTGCCCCCAGGAATGATCGCGGGCAGCCAAGGTACTGATCATCTGGTTCAGCTCGGGTGGAGTCTTAGTGAGAATATCCACTCCTGGGCATAGAGACTCGATCACCCTCTGGCTGTCTGGGGTGAGGGCACTGTAGAAGTTACCCACTGTGAACGCATCGCTGAAGCCATGGTGGGGACACTGCCAGAAATATCCCATGTACCGCTCCCATGCATCACGAAGTGACTCATCTGGCTCTTGGCGGAAGTGAGTGATCTCCTGCTGAATCTCTGTGGTCTTCGATGCCGGATAGTACCTGTGCACGAACTTGTCTGCCAGATCATCCCAAGAAGTGATGGACAATGGGGGCTGGGTCTCCAACCACCTCTTAGCATTCCTCGCCAGAGAATGGGGGAAGAGGTGAAGGCGGATTGCGTCATCCGAGACACCGTTCAGCTTGAACCCGTTCGTCAGCTGCAGAAAACGGGAAAAATGCACCCGGGCTTCCTCATCCTTCAAGCCATGGAACTGGATAGAGGATGTGATGAGTTGAATCCAGCATGGCTTGATCTCGAAGTTGTTTGCTGGAATGGGCGGATAGAGGATGACCGGGCGGATGTCAGCAACCCGTGGAGTGTAGTAGTACTCCAAGGTGGGACCCGGTGGTGGTGGATGATGATGAACCACAGCTCCTTGGGGATTGGGGTCGTTCCCCAGGAATTGGTTTGCTGGAGGTGGGTTGTGATCGCCTTCCATCTCATACTCGTCCTCGGACTCGCTGCTCAATTGGCCGTCTATGCGTTCCTTTGTAGCCAGTCTAGCTCGCTGTTGTCTCCTAAGTTGGCGGCAGGTGCGTTCAAGCTCTGGATCCAACGGCCGTAAACCTCCTGACTAGCTATGGGTCATGCACTATCTGCACACACTCAAGCAATGCAAACCCGTGAAGGCACAAGTGGGAAAGAACAAACAACCAATGCGAAAATGAAAATGCTAAAGTAACAGAAATCACTTTTCTTCAACAACCTAGCCGTCCCCGGCAACGGCGACAAAAACTTGACTCACTCCTACTGTCACTCTAGAAAATGGCCAAGTGTAACCACTTCCTAAAGCGTAGTATAGCGGTTGGGTTTTAATGTCAACCCGGGTCCTAGATATGATGACTACTCAGTGAATTCGTATTATCTAGCAATGAAACTTTAGTGAAGGTCTAAACTAACACGCAAGAAAAGCAACTAAACGGTTGTTTTCAGGTTAAGAGAGGTCACCCGGATATGGTTCCCCCTAGACTGCAGTTAAGCCGAATTGCAATTACCAAGTTCAATTTCTATGATAGTTATACTGCGGAAGGTTCTCAAACAGTCTGAAGTCTCGACTAAAGGTCTCCAGACCCTCTCAATCTGAGTCTCTAGCGGGCAACTAACCTCCACCGGAGTAAACAGATTGAGGCCCTAACGAACCAAACCTCCACTACCGAATTGAATTCGGTACAGAATAGCGAATTGGCTCCTCGACTAAAGTCACCAATTCACTACCTTCAATTAAGGATACTCTATCAACCTAGGCAGATATTCTCATTCTAGGTTAAAGCAGAAACAACAGGAATTTGATCAGGATTCATGCCATTCAATCATTCAAACCTCAATCGAATATAATCAAATCATAGAAACAGTACTTGGATTCATACAATCAAACCTAACATACAGATCTAGGGTTTCCCATACCCAGATGAATGGGAGAACTACTCCATGGAGAAAGAAGCAAAAGCAGAATCAGATGCGGAAACCATACTGTGAAGGATGGATTTCAGCTCCTAGACGTTGATCGGCACTTCTCCAAGCTCAAGCCAAGCTCCAATGATGATGAAGATCAGGCTAGGGCACTTGGAGACTCTTGTTCGTTGCTTTCTCTCTCTAGGAATCGCTCTGTCTCTCTAAAACTCGAATCCCCCTCTCTTTTTGGCTGAAATCTGCCTAAAAGGGCATCACTGGCCAGAACACGGTCGAGGACACGGCCGTGTTCTGATCCAGCCCGCCCGTGCCCTCTGCCACGTGGTAAATACACGGGCACGGTCTGGGAGAAAACACGGGCGTGTTCTACGTTGGACACGGTCGTGTCCTAATCAATCCCGCCCGTGTTTTTTAGCTGGTGTAGCACACATGTGGAGAGCCTCGGCAGTAAAAGCACGGCCTCCTGCCCGTGTTTTGGTCCTGGCTCGACCAAACGACTTCCAAATGCTCCGAAACTCGCGCTTGGCCTTCCCTTAGACGCCTGGGACCTGAAATAGGATAAAGTAGCACAACCCGGCGTAAAATAGGCCAAAACACACAACTATGCTCCGCAAATGAATAAGAAATAGGGGTATAAAATCATGCAATTACATCGTTATCACAGAGCCGCGGACAAAACTGCCTCAGGGGCAGGAATAGTCATAGAATCACCAGACGGAGTCGTCCAAGAAATCTCGTTGGGATTGAAAGACATCAAAACCAACAACGTCACTGAATACAAGGCTCTCATCAATGGGCTCAGGATACTCTCCAGTTTGGGTGCGTTCGATGTACAAATTTTCTCCGACTCCCTCTTGGTGGTGAAACAGGTACACAAGGCGTTCAAGATGAAAGATGAAATTCTAGCCATGCTAGCTAGAAAATTTCGAAGCACCCTGGCACAACTAAGTTCCTGGAAGCTTGACCATGTCCGGCGGGACGATAATCATCACACCGATGCGCTATCCAAACTAGCAACCGCATTGGACTTTGAAGGGGACCGACACGTCACCGTCACCAAGGAATGCGATCACTTCGATGACGTCATGAACATCGGAGATGCCTCAGACTGGAGAGCTCCATTATTCCAATATTTGGAGCACGACATCGCTCCGCAACACCCAGTCTAGCGGAAGACGCTCAAATGAAAGGCCCCCAGATACACCAAGATAGACGACCAGTTGTGCAAGAGGTCGTTCTTGGGAGCATATTTAAAAAATGAGACGCAGTGGACACTAAGAACGATACACGAAGGGACGTGCGCCACACACGCGGGTCCTCGATCACTCGAAAAGTTGATTCTACTACAATGCTAATATTGTCCAACGATCAAGAGAGACGCATCAAACGTCATCCACAGTGCCATGCCTGCCAAGTGCATGCCTCAAGACACCACCTTCCCAGCTCCGAGCTCCAAAGCTTGGTAGGGCCATGGCATTTTGCTAGGTGGGGACTTGATCTTTTGTGACCCTTTCCCACGGCTCCACTTGGAAAGAAGTATCTGGTAGTAGCGGTCAACTACTTCACCAAGTGGATCAAAGGAGAGCCACTCGAAACAATCACAAGCGCTAGGGTGCAAATTTTGTGTTCAAAAACATCATGATCCGCTTCGTTATCCCATAGTCAATCGTCACCGATCATGGTACACAATTCGACTGTAGGTCATTCGGAAAATTTTGTGCTAGAAACCGCATCATGTGCACCATGGCATCAGTGGCGTACCCACAAACAAATGGCCAGGCCGAAGCGTCCAACAAGTTGATTCTCCAAGGAATGATGTAGCGTCTCAAGGACGCCAAGGGGGCATGGACAAGTGAGCTCCCGCACATCCTATGGGTGCATGGCACGACCCACAAGACAGCCACGAGCGAAACTCCTTTTTATCTAACATATGCCTCCGAGGCGGTCTCTCTAAAAGAGGTGAACCTACCATCCTCCGTGTTCAAACATACGATCCAGAATCCAATCACAAGAAGCTACTGGAACAATTGGACATGGTAGAGGCGCGACGCGATGCGGCCCTGGAGCGAATCGTAAGCGAGAAGGAAAAGGTAGCTGCCTCCTACAACAAAAAGGTGAAGCCATGGCCCCAAGAAGAAGGAGACACGGTCCTCAAGCGGTATTTTTAGAGAAAAGATGAACACGACAAGCTTGCCGCAAACTGGGAAGGCCCATTCCTAATCGGGGGAAAAATAGGTCCCAACACCTTTCGTCTCGCAACCATGGGAGGCGTCCCAGTCTCCAAAACATGGAATGGTATGCACTTGAGGAGGTACTATTCAGACACGGTCTAGAGTACTTCATATCGTAGCAAGGATATTTTGGGTGGACAGAGTACTACTCCCACCACTTGTAACAGTGTATTGGTCGCTACTAAGCAACCGTTGTTGCCCAAAGTAATACACTCGCATTTTCGGCCAAGTTTGCTAGTTGCCACCAGTTCATGATTTTTCGAAGTTCAGCTAGCTCATAAGTAATCGAGGCATACACACACTAGGTCTTGGAGCACGCCTTCCGAATCAAATGATGAAATCAGTCGCACATCAATGCAATCACGCCTAGCATAACCGCGTAAGCATTCCACCGCGCTAGGGCGTATGTACAAACTTCAACAGGCCTACCCGCTTATCACAAAATTCATCGTCCCTAAACACGATCAAATGATTCTCACCGCTCACGCAAACAAGACAAGTCAATAAGGCAATGCAAAGCGGCTCTGACATAAGAAACATTATAAAACTCGCTTTCGCTAAATAGCAAGCAAATCGTTCAAAAACAAGGGATGCCCACCGCTCCCAAAAATCATGGCTTAAAGTCAGAAGCTACAAGTCTTCAACTGGACACTAGATAGCTCAAAAACAGAAAACAAAAGCTGAAATTGTTTGCTTCCAAACAAAGGACCGCAGACGACCCATCACAAAACATAGGGGCAATAGTGAGCAGCCTCGGACGCTTTGTGACCACTCACTCCCATTTCCGCCTCCCTCCACATCATCAGCATCGTCATCTCACTCTTCATCAGCCTCGAAGTTCACGTCAGCATCATTCCGGCTGCCAATCGCATCCCAAACCCGGTCCGTGTCCCTAACCGCGTCAGGTTGTTCGCAACGGAATAAATGACGAATTGCGGCCATCACATCGCCGACTATTTTCTTGTACTTCTCCTTGTCAAGCGTTTGAAACTCGTCCTACCTTAAGTAAGCGGGACCCGCCTCAGTTTGCACAGCGGCCAAGTCTGACTCACGGCCCTCCATCAGAGCGGTCTTATCTTGAGGGCATCTATCTCCTTCTCGAGCGACTCTTGCTCCTCCAATAGGGTCTTCCCTATCTCTTCAGATTGCAGAAGCTTCTTTTGGAGCCTATCTCGCTCCTCTTCGATCAATCTACGGGCTTCTTTCTCCCCCACCATCTCTTCCCCTTGCTTGGCTAGGCAATCCTCAAAACTGCGTGCCAACTCTGGACGCACTTCCTCTATCAGCGTGGCACACCCTTCAGCCACACTCTTCTTCAGCTTAGCGATCTCAACCGCATTCTCGTCGACAGTCTTAGACAGGCGGTCATTCAACATGATAATTTGCGAGAATCCGATTTGATCCTGAAAGAATGTGTCGATAAGTCAAGTCACAACTCACAAGAAGAATCAACTCAGGCATACACAAACACTAACCCAGAAGAAGAACTGGGTGTCGATCCTAGCAAGCCGCTTGTTGCACCCCTGAGAAGTGGAGATGTATTCCGAAGGCATGACCAATCGGTCGCCCACAGTGTGGAAGGCCAGCTCGGCGGCCTCGGTGTCAGTGGCCGCCAGGGGAGACACCACTATGGAGTCTGGCTGATCAGGCTGTTGCGCAGCCTTGCCACGATGCTCCCCCATCTTCACTTGAGAAGCTCCCGCCTTGGCACGCTTGGAGGTCACAATAGGAATGCTCTACTCCAGATTCCAAGGACTGCAGTGAATTCTTGTTATCTAGCGGGGAAAATTTAGTGAAGGTCCAAATTAAGAAACAAACAAAGCAAGTTTAACGGTTGTTTTCAAGTCGAGAGAGGTCACCCGGATATGGTTCCCCCTAGACTGCAGTTAAGCCGGATTGCAATTTACCAAGTTCAATTTCTATGATAGTTATACTACAGAGAATCCTTAACTAGACCTTGAGTCTCGACTAAAGGATCAAGGCCCTCTTGAATCGATTGCCTAGAGGGACGTATCCTTCTCTAGAACAACCGATCAAGGCGTTCTGAACTAGAATCCCTCTATCGAATGAGGTTCTCAATCGATACAAAGAAATGAATCGACCCTCGACTAAAGCAATCGATCGTATACTATCAATCTATGGTGCTCTGTTGACCTAATCAGGTATTCGCTCTCATAGGATCAAAGCAGAATCAATAATCTCAACTAAAGCATAATTGAATCATGAAAACGTGCATAGATTGAATATGAACTCAAGATTATCAAGTAGGAGTACTCATACAATCATCCAATCAAACAAACATAGCTAGGGTTCCTCAAAACCTAAGTGAAGGGAAGTTACTCCATAGAGAAGAGAGAGACTGCAGTAAGAATCTTCAGATGATCAATCTTCAAGTCCAGGCTTGTTCCTCGACCTCTCAAGGCAAAGAAATCCTCCAATTCCACTCTTAGAATGCCCTCAAAACGCCCTCTCTCTCTTTGGTTCGTCCCTTGGGTGTTTTGGATCCAAAACCCAGCTCCCCCTTTCTTTTGGCTTCAATCTGCCTCAAAAGGCCGACCCTGGGCAAAACACGGTCAAGGGCACGGCCGTGCTTTGCTTTTGCCCGCCCGTTCCCTTGCCACGTGTTAAAACCACGCCCACATCTTGGGGAAAACACGGTCGTGCCTACAGTTGGACACGGCCGTGCTTTCTGTCACTCCCGCCCGTGTTTTAGGCCAGCACAGGAGCATCTTGGATCAAGACTCGGCAGTAAAAACACGGTCCAGGAACACGCCGTGTTCTGGTTTAGTCCAGCTGGTGCTTTGGCCTTCTCATCAGTTTAGCTCTCGGCAATAAAAACACTGGCGTGCTTTTTGGTGTACACGGTCGTGCTCTCCAGGCCTCCTGTCCGTGCTTTGGCCCCAGCTCGACCAAATGACTTCCAAATGCCCCGAAACTCTCTGCTGTGCCAGTTGATTTTGTGAATTAGTGGAGCTAAGACCTTTGAATTCATGTGGTAATGGTGACTCTGTTTGGATTGTGTTATGGACTCGTGTATCGAACAGGGTGCTCATGTGAAAAAATGAAAAGCAGTTGGTCCTCCATGTCGAAATCATTAAATCTTAAACATGGGGTAAGCCCAACGTGTGTGGCACCGTTCATTGCACAAAATCGGGTTTTGGAAGATATTTTAGTGATCCTTAGTGGGGTACTCCTACAAGGTAAAGCTAAGCTGTCTCTAGTACAAGTAAAACTTCCATCCGTTGAACGGTTTGTCTACTCGAGGCTGTGTTTTTAAGGGCACGGATAGAGCTTCCGACCCCCCTTAATTTCATTGACCCTCCACACGAGTCGAGGAAAAGGAGTTAAAAGAAGTACTCTGGCGAGCGCCAGATGTACAGAAATTGCTCTTGCTCAACTAATAAGGGTCGACCGTGCAAAAGACTGTAGTTGGAACTTGGAACCCCCGCCAAGTGAATGAAAAAAAAAGTAAAATGAAAGTGAAAAAGGGGTTCCAACGGTGAAATGAAGTGAAAGAGCACCCCGGTACAACTAGTCCTTGGTTTTAAATAGTGTGAGTCCCTTTATCCATGAACTGACTGTCTTACTTCTACTTCTTCTAATGATCCTGGCTTGAGTCTAGTACTCGTATTGAGAGAGATAGGGAACGTCTTAGAAGACCAGTTGACCTCGTAAGCTGCTATATGATCTAGGAAATCCTCTACCGACGATCGCGGTTGTATGTTGCTATAGAGGTCTGGAGAGCTGCATTGGTTTGAGTTAGGTTTGCTTGGGGACAAGCAAACGGTTAAGTGTGGGGGGATTTGATGACTCGATATTTGCACATGTTTTCCCCTTTGTTTCTTGATCGTTTAAGCTTGCATTATCGCTTCTTTGGCCTATTTTACGCTAGGTTGTGTTCCTTTGTTACATTTCAGGTCCTAGCACATAAAGTGCAGCATAGGCGCAAGTTTCAAGTCAATCAGAGATCAATTGGCGATTCGGGAGAAGAAACTCGGGCATGACCTGAAGAAGAATGGATTTATACCTCACTTTATGGAAAAATAATCATGCAAGTTTGACATGAAAAGAAAGAGGACGAGACTACGAGCGTCTGGGATCAAACGACGACTGATTCGGAGTCCGGACGAGGGAGAAACAAAGCATTGAATATAGGGGAACAGGTTCGGCAGTAAAAATACGGGCTGGCCTAAAGAACAACACGGTCGTGTCCATATTTAGGCACGACCGTGTTTTGGCCGTCGAGGGCTGCTGGGGGCAAAACACGGGCGGGCAAAAGTAAAACATGGTCGTGTCCTCAATCGGGTTTGCCCATAATCGGGTTTTTGAGGTAGATTGAAGCCAAAGGAAAGGGGGAGCTGGGTTTTGGATCCCAAACACCCAAGGAACGAACCAAAGAGAGAGAGTGCGATTTGAGGGCATTCTAAGAGTGGAATTGGAGGATTTCTTCGCCTTGGAAGCTTGAGGAACACGCCCGGACTTGAAAACTAATCATCTGAAGATTCTTACTGCAGTCTCTCTCTTCTCTATGGAGTAACTTTCCTTCACTTAGGTTGACACGCCCCGACTCTTTTTGAAACCAAACCATAACTCGAACCGAGAACCGGTTACTCCGGAGCAACCAAACCACTTTTTAAATAAACAAACTGACATTATTTAAGAATTTCAAACAAAAACCCTAACACTTGGACAATCAAATCCAAATACTTAAAACAACTTAACCCAGAATCTTGAACATTGAATCTCCAGTACGTATACTCATAACCATGGCTAAAATAACTAAACTAACTATGGCACTAACTCCTTGCTGATTCCCTGAGGTCTCGTCCATGCTGGGGTGACAGCTCGCCTCGTCTTACTTCTTCCCGGAAGCGTTACTTCCTAAGGTCTTACCCTAAGCAACCTCCTTAGTAAAACACGTTATTAGCGATTCCTATCCTTAGATGAAAGTCGTTCTCACTTCCATCCTCAATAACTCATTTAAACTTTAACTCATAGAAGTTCTCAACTTCTATCCTTAACTCAAACACATAACACTAGGACCACCGCGTTACGTCTCGCCGTCCGGTTGCATACCCAAACTTGGCAATGGCACTGCGTTACGTCTCGCCGTCCAGTCCATATCCGTCAACTACTGTGTTACGTCTCACCGTCCAGTAGTGACCCGACCATCTACCGCGTCCAGTGGTGGCCTAACTGCCCGGGGGTTCAATTACCATCATCCATACATCATAAACACACACATACATAGCACAACGCGTGCCTCCACCTTAATTAGGCGGTGGGATGCCTCACACACATAATCGCGCTTACTTGAAAATTTAAATAACATAACTGAATTTAAAAGGCATAAACTAAAAGACCTCGACGGAGATTTTAGCCCCTTTACACTCACCTTATATCCGTCGAAACCGAATCTGATTCTGCTCAAAATTTCCATACTCTCTCCAATTAAATTCTCCTCGTTCTCACAATTCCGTAGGCGCCGACGGTTCCTCATTTGGACGTCAATCGATCGAGTTATGACCAAAATAAAAATCCCGTCAGTTTAGAAGTACCAAGTACCGAAACTGAAATTTTCCAGTCAACATAGTTGACCACGACCGCTCTGGCAAATTACACATTTAATCCTCTAACGTTTTCGAATTTCCAAGAATGGTACCTGATCGTTGACACATTCTTCCTCAAACTTGGGAGACTCGGTTCTCCCTCAACCGACGTCCGAATTTGATTTCGTCGACACCGTAACGCTCCTGAGATCGCCCTCTACGCAACCTTACTCACTTTTCTAAGAATGGTTGAAGTTGATTTTTTTTCCAGAATCTGGCGACACTCCGGCGAGACGTCGATGAAGGTCCGACGAACCCCCAAACGACCACTAACTTGAATTCTAACTCTGTGGAACGAAATCTGACCTTCTCCCGACCAAAACCCAGTGCCTAGACTCTTTCCTGTCTCCCTCATTTCCTTACTCTCTTCCCTCATCTTCTTCTCCGACGTGCAACAACCGAACAGGGGAGGGAAAAGGGTCGATGGATGGTGATGTACCGCTTCTGATCGCGAGGGCAAGAAGGAAGGGTGATCGACTTCTGCTGCTTGCGAGGGGAAAAAGAGACGTCGGGTGGGAGAGGGTTGGTGAAACGGGTGAGGATTGGGAAGGCTTCCTTCTCATTAAAAAAAAATGAAGCTGAGCATTATGGGGAGTTAATGCTTTTGGTGAACGTCTGCTCGGGGAGAAAGAGAGCCGAGGGAGTTACTGGTTTTGGGTGTTATTATTTTTATTTATTTATTCCATTTTTGTTTCCATCCTTTTAGTTGCTGGGGACGTGTAAGTGATGATGATGATTATAATAATAACAAAAATGTGTTGTTATTGATTGAGGGAAATGAGCTGGTGATGGTGTTTATGATGATGATAATAATAATAAAAATTATTATTATTATTATATCTAATCTATGGTTGAACCCTTTGTACGTAACCGTCAATTGAACCGTACGGTCGAATCTAGACCTAAATGTTGGGGTGTAACATTTCCTCCACCCTTACAAAAATTTCGTCCCCGAAATTTGCTTGAATCTCATTCCTCTGTCAACACCATTCTTGTAATTCCTTGCCTCAAAAAATTTACTCTCGCTATATGAACCTTGATGATGTCTGTTGCTTGTCTCGCATTGTCTACCTCCCTTCTTACTTTTCCTCTTGGCCACAAAAGATATTCTCCCCAAACTCGTTAGCATCGAGTAGCTTTGAGTGGCTATTTGTCCTTTTAAATCCTCGAACTTGCACCCCGAGACAAAATTTCACTTCAATTTATTTGTCCGGCTCACCTAGTACTTGCTGTAGGACCTTAAATCGAAATCGAGGTATCACATTTCCTGCCCCCTTAAGAAAAAATTTCGACCTCGAAATTTGTCCCTCGCGACTTTCCCAAGCCTCGTTCCTTACATCGTCTATCTCGTTGAATGGCCCCACCTTGCCAACACTTGTCGCCGGCTCCTTGAAGACTTGTCGGACTCCTTAAGACATATTCTAATTCCTCCTTATATGCTCCCATCGTTACTCAAAGTCTAACTTTCCACTGCTTCCTGATGTCACACCCTAAGCTCGATCATCTTGATCTTAGCGAATCCTCTTTGCATCCTTTCCTCTCGCTGATGGCCGCCATTTGTCATAACTCCTTGACCCTCCTCTTCGCACTTATGAAGGGGTTTCACTAAACGATCCTCTAAGGATCTGCTGTTTCTCCTTCCCGAGACGTATCATAGTCACGCGAGCCTAATTTAGCTATTTTCCTAATCACAATTAGAGTATACTGGAGATTCCAAAAATCCTTAAAAGAAACCCTGACTTGTTTGGCCAAACCTTTCACCTGACACCTTTTTTCCTTTCCTTTAAAAACATAAACCTTCAAAAACTCAGATCTTCACTCCAGTATTTCTTGGAGACCAAGAAACAGAGAAGTGCCGGCTCTGATACCAAAATGACACGCCCGACTCTTTTTGAAACCAAACCATAACTCGAACCGAGAACCGGTTACTCCGGAGCAACCAAACCACTTTTTAAATAAACAAACTCACATTATTTAAGAATTTCAAACAAAAACCCTAACACTTGGACAATCAAATCCAAATACTTAAAACAACTTAACCCAGAATCTTGAACATTGAATCTCCAGTACGTATACTCATAACCATGGCCAAAATAACTAAACTAACTATCTCCTTGCTGATTCCCTGAGGTCTCGTCCATGCTGGGGTGACAGCTCGCCTCGTCTTACTTCTTCCCGGAAGCGTTACTTCCTAAGGTCTTGCCCTAAGCAACCTCCTTACTAAAACACGTTATTAGCGATTCCTATCCTTAGATGAAAGTCGTTCTCACTTCCATCCTCAATAACTCATTTAAACTTTAACTCATAGAAGTTCTCAACTTCTATCCTTAACTCAAACACATAACACTAGGACCACCGCGTTACATCTCGCCGTCTGGTGTCCTACCCTAGTATGCCAACCGCGTTACGTCTCGCCGTCCGGTTGCATACCCAAACTCGGCAATGGCACTGCGTTACGTCTCGCCGTCCAGTCCATGCCCGTCAACTACTGCGTTACGTCTCACCGTCCAGTAGTGACCCGACCATCTACCCCGTCCAGTAGTGGCCTAACCGCCCGGGGGTTCAATTACCATCATCCATACATCATAAACACACACATAGATAGCACAACGCGTGCCTCCACCTTAAGTAGGCGGTGGGATGCCTCACACACATAATCGCGCTTACTTGAAAATTTAAATAACATAACTGAATTTAAAAGGCATAAACTAAAAGACCTCGACGGAGATTTTACCCCTTTTACACTCACCTTATATCCGTCGAAACCGAATCTGATTCTGCTCAAAATTTCCATACTCGCTCCAATTAAATTCTCCTCGTTCTCACAATTCCGTAGGCGTCGACGGTTCCTCATTTGGACGTCAATCGATCGAGTTATGACCAAAATAAAAATCCCGTCAGTTTAGAAGTACCAAGTACCGAAACTGAAATTTTCCAGTCAACACAGTTGACCACGACCTCTCTGGCAAAATACACATTTAATCCTCTAACTTTTTCGAATTTCCAAGAATGGTACCTGATCGTTGACACATTCTTCCTCAAACTTGGGAGACTCGGTTCTCCCTCATCCGACGTCCGAATTTGATTTCGTCGACACCGTGACGCTCCTGGGCTCAAGATAGGGTGCATAACCCGGGTTATGCACCCATCAATAACCAAATCTGAACCCTTCATTTAGAAAATCCAGATCTAAGGATGGAGAATTAAAGGCTATTTTTATTTTCACTAGCTTTCTTAATTGACTCATATCTTTTTCGTTTTAACTCGGATTTTAATTTTTTTTGCACAGATGGAACGAGTTCACCGTGCTCTACAAAATGAGATCAATTTTCAATATTTTTTGAGGAAAAAAAAATTCTGGCCTCTCGGTACCACTGCATACCATATGGTATCTTCTTCGTTTTTAATTCGTTTTTGAAAACGTTTGCACAACAGGGACGAGTTCATCATGATCTACTGGATCTACAAATTTCTGGGTGAACAAATTACAGGACCAAAAAATACCACACAATACCATACTATACCACCCTGGTACGGGGTGGTATTGTATGGTATCTTCTTCGTTTTTAATTCGTTTTTGAAAACGTTTGTACAGAAGGGACGAGTTCATCATGATCTATTGGATCTACAAATTTCTGGGTGAACAAATTACAGGACCAAAAAATACCAAACAATACCATACAATACCACCCTGGTACGGGGTGGTATTGTGTGGTATACAATGTTAAAAGTCGTAAATTACAATTAATATACTTCTACTATCATGTATTCAACCATATTACAGTATTGGTTTGTTCATACCACCATGGTACGTTTTTCAAAACATAGGTATGCTTTTATTTCAATACCAGTCAATACCATATGGTATCGGCTGGTAAAAAATGGCTCAATTTTTTTTGTTCGAAAAATATATTAAAGTGGATATCATTTTGAAGAGCACAATTAATCTGATCTAACTGTGCAAAAAAATTAAATTTCGACTTAAAATGAGCGAGAAATCGTCCGTCAAAGATTAAAGAGGGAAAAATTAAAAGCTTTCCATGAGAGAGAGGATGCTGATGTCATGCTGATGTGGACGGGTTACTCATGGTTACTCACCGTAAGGTTACTCACCTGATCCATTCCCTCCATCTGAAATTCCCATACGAAATCACCTCAATAATATATGTATACAGAAGAGGAAATTAATTCCTACAACGACTCTTCTCTCTAACTACGTCCCTCTCAGGGCGGAGCTAGAATTTTGGAATCGGGGTCGAAAATGTTCCGTAGTATATTAACCTAATTAGACAAAAAAACCAAAATAATTATATAACTATATAAACAAATTAAAATGTACATAATGTTTTGTCAAATAATTTTTTTTTTATAACTGTTTTGTCAAAATAATTAGATTGGTTCAAGATGTAATATATTATGATATCTTCAATATAAATGAGTAAAATATCAACAAATATCTGTTTCAATTTGTAGCAAGTTATTTAATATTTTATTTTTAAAAGAAAATTATCATTTATGTATAAAAAACTATCTAAAATTTTAATTTGATAAATTAAGAAAGGCATTAAGTTGAAATTTAAATGATTAAGAAATCTAAGTATAAATTTTAAATAACTAGATTGATTTTCCATAAAAATTATAGTTAAACTTATCGGAATAAATTTATCACTAAAATAATTTGAACAACTTAAATTTCAAACTCACGAAAGTAAAATATATAGAGTTAGAAACTAAATTAACTTTATATCAAGACTATAACTAATAACCGCAAACTAAGAATATGTGAAAAAATAAAAAAATAAAATTTAAACCTAACGTCAGTGAACCATCAACTGATTGACTGCTAGACTGTAGCATGCATACGGCTCCGCTAGGTTAAGTAACTTCATTTGATAAATTATTGCATGGATCTTATTATTATTTACGTAATTTTCGAATACCCCGAACATTTATTCGTGATTTTCAAAATTCTGGAGGGGGCCGGGGCCCCTCCCACGCTTGTGTAGCTCCGCCCCTGGTCCCTCTTATTCTCTTCTTTCCTTTACCAACTTTTTGCATTCTTTGATTTCTTTCCGTCAGTTCCTCTCTTAGCCTCTTGATTTGTCGATCTGGATCCGAATCGAGAAGGAGCCCGCTGTGAAGGGAGAGAAGGGGGTGCCGAAAGATGCGTCTGGAGGGATTCAACACTTAAGAAAGCTTTGGTTTGGGGGCATTTAGTCGTGTTCTCAACGAAAGGTGTGGAAAGCTCCCAACTCATTCTGATTCGCATTTGGGAATTTTTAAAATTTTTGCAATTAGATGCATTGAGCCGACTGTCCGGTCGCCCGGTTTGAGTGGCTAATCGATTCAAACTAGCATCTAACTACCCTCTCGAAAAAGGCAGCTGAATAACTTATTAAAACCAAATAAGTGTCCGGGTTCTGATTTTATTAGTCGGATGTACTGATTTAGTTTGATTTTAATAACACTGATATATATTGATAAACTGATAAAATAATGAGGGTGAAGTTTTTTTATAAGTTATTGGGAATTACTCAGGGCAATTGCAGTGTATTCTATAAATGCATTACAAAGATGTTATCCAATAGATTGTCTAAGTGTCTTAACTAACCTTATTAATAAATGTCACTATGTTTTCGTTAAAAGGAAAAGGCTGTGATAACATCTTTTTGACAGCTGAGTTAGTTAATGGATAGAAAAAATAAAATATCTTATAATGGAGATCGATGACACAAGTTAGGCTTTAACACTCAATTGTTAGCATGGCGCTAACATTAGTTTCAGGCAACAGAAATATTTCGTATTATTGATTTTTTATTCCAAGAGATTTATCACAATTAATTCCTATTTATAAAGGGATGAACATGCTTGTCGTTATTAAAAATAGGGGGGACATGATAAAGCACCAGCGGGGTGCTTTGTGATCAGAATTACGTAGCAACGAATCAATTCAAAGGTTGAATTGATTAAACGGAATTTCGAACCAAAACAAGGATGTTCTTGGGTGTTTGGATAAAACGGAATCAAACGTGCAATCTTTCACGTGGAAGAAAGCTCGAATGATATAAAGGTAGATACCCGCCCACGATCAATATGGTTTTGATCGATACAGAGCTAAACTCGAGCTTGGAATCCACCAGAACTCTCACAAGTACGCAACTTGCACAAAACCTAAAGGTTTCTTTTCTATTAATCAAAGTCTGACAATTACAACGTAAAAAGATGTTTAAATAGTCTGAGCTAGGTTAGTTCTCGACCACATAAGCCCTAGTTACAATCTAACACGAATAAGAACTAAAAAATAGCAAAACAAATTAATCCTAATTAAACTAGGAAAACCAATTCTGTTTTACAAAGGCAGAAATTCTGTGATTTCGTACTAATTTCGTGTCTTTTGTTCGAAGCCTTCCAGAACTCAAATCCTTCATCCAATTCCTTCCCTTTGTATACAAACATACCTAGTTTCATGTTGTGGAAGCCTTTGGACTTGAATCAGTCCCATGCTCCTCGAATGGAGCTCCAAAGTAGGCTTCACAAAACAGTTTCCAGACTTGTCATTTTCAGGCAGTTTTCAGTTTTTCATATAGCATCTATAGACGACTGGAAAATGACCTTCTGGACTTCTTCTTGGGCTACCCAACATACCAAGGTGTAGATAGTGACTCCATGTTCAATACAAGCTATTAATATGAAATTTCCATTGAGCCAAATGTGAGAAACATGCCTCCAAAGTAGGTACCATGAACTCGAAAAATAACTTGGCCAAATTTTATCTTTCTTCTTCCCAACTTCGATAGCTTCTTTGTCAAGTAATTTTGGCTCGTTGATTAACCGATTTGGGATCATATCAGGACACAACTACTTCGTCATGACCTCACCACAAGTATCATGAAACATATCACAAAACACATACCAGAAATAGAACAAACCACACCACAAATAGCGTAAACTAAACCAGAAAGCTTTCATAAAGTAGACCGGTAACCTCAAAGCATACCACAAGTTTCTCAAAAAAATTCCAAAAAACTCAAAAAGCATATCACTAGTTTCATTAAAGCATACCCCAAATCTTATAAATTAGACCACATGTTCCTCAGAACAGACTAGGAAGTAGAAACCTCATAAAGCATACTCCAAAGTCCTCTTAAGCATACCACAAGTTTCTTAAAATAGATCATAAGTTTATTACAACATACTGCAAGTTTCTTAAAGCATACTAGAAACCTCGTAAAGTATATCACAAGTTCTCTTAAGCATATTAGAAACCTCAAAAAGCTGATCACAAGTTTATTAAAGCATACAACAAGTTCATTAAAGCATACCAGAAACCTCATAAAGTAGATCACAAAGTTTTCTGAAGCACCAGAAACTTGATAAACATACTACAAGTTTCTTAAAGTATACCAAAAACCTCATAAAGCATGTTAAAAGTTTCTTAAAGCATACCAGAATTCTCATAAAAGCATACCACAAGTTTATCAAAGTATACCAAAAGTTTGTTAAAGCAGACCAGAAACCTAAAAAATGTGAATCTATTTGTAAATATAAAAATTTAGGTATCAACATGTAAGGCATAACGGACTCACCACGGATACACCTCAAAATATCCACCACTAGTATCGAGCTCAAAAGAACCTTGATAAAAAAAGGAAGCCACGCTGACGTTATGGTCTGACCTGGATCAGTTGGTGCGACGGGCAATCCTGCTTGAGGAAGCATTGGCTACCAATGATCGAAGTCACCAAGGACGCCCTCGAACCGATCCCCAAGAGCGTGGAGACGCTCGACGTGGGAGGCTCTCCCCGGAGCAAAAATTATATCGCAGCAGATACACGAAACGCGACGGCAAAAGGGAAGTAATTTCTACTGACCGTAAAAGTGGAAGAGAAAGACGAAGAGGCGGGAGGAAACATGAGACGTCCTCCGCCGAACAAGAGCCGCAAGATGGAAAGAAGTGGTGCGACTGGCACCAAATCACTACCCATGACACCACAGAGTGTAGGGAGTTCAAAGCCAGTCTCAGATATTTGGCGCCGGGAGACCTACGAAATAGCCTCGAGACACGACGTCCTCATCGAGACCACTCTTAGTAAAGGCGGGAGGGCTCCTATGGTCCCAAAGTAGACAAAGAAAGAAGGTCGAGGAAGGAAAGGTTAAGATCCCCTTCAAGAAACAAGGTAATCTCTCCCCAGAGGTAGTATCCCCCCTACAGACCCCTGTGCAACGATGATGACGGAATGGAGATCATAACCATCGCAGGGGGCAGAAAGCATCCCAGATCGGAGGGAGACCACATAGCCCACTGCCTCAGCGTCCAACGTAGAGTGCCCACAGAAGTAACCTTTTTGCCGTCCGAATTAGCCAAGGAAGAAAATACAGAAGACCCCTTGGTCGTCTCATTCAGAACCGCCAAATTTAAGGTGACCTGGGCCCTCATAGATAACGGAAGCTCCGCAGATATCCTCTTCTACTCAAAGCTCAAAGGCATGAAGAAGAGCGCACAAGACCTCAACCCCTCCAACACCAGCTTGGTAGGGTTCTAGCTTGGTAGGGTTCTTAGGAACTAAGGTCTCCGTCCTCGGGTCAATCACACTCAAGGTCACCATATGCGAGGGTTCCACGTAGCGGATTGTCCTTCAGCGTACAACGCCATCCTAGGACTCGGTTTCCTTGCTTCATTCGAAGCGGTCGCGTCCACATGCCACCAAATGTTAAAATTCCCTAGCGGAGAACAGACGGGGCGCGTCCGAGGCAACCTAAAAGAAGCCAAGGAGTGCTATCAAGCGACCATTGAGCATCTCGAGGTCGACATCGTCGACGCATGAGGGGATGTCCTGCATCCCGAAGCTTTTGAGGGAGACATAGCACTCGCTCTAAACGAAGAGCGACCAGACAAGATGGTTCGCATTTCGGCACACTTGGCCGCGGAAGAAGCTCAAAAGCTGCTCACGCTCCTTAGGGAGTTCCAAGACCTCTTCGCGTGGGGACCGGAGGACATGCCCGGCGTCCCCAGCAGGGTCTCCGAGCATCGCCTCTCCGTCAAGCCCAAAATGAAACCAATACAATAGCAAAGAAGACACTTGTTAGTAGAGAAGCAAATGGCTCTCAAAGAAAAGGTGCGGCGGCTACTCAAAGCCGGCTTCAACAGGAAGGTAAAATACCCCACATGGCTCTTAAACCCGGTCTTTGTATGCAAGGCAGGGGGCACCTGGTGGATGTGTATTGAATTCACCAGCCTCAATGCAGCATGCCTCAAGGATGCATATCCCCTTTCCCGCATTGACCAACTAATCGATGGAACCACCAATTACGAAGCACTCAGCTTCTTGGATATGTTTTCTGGATAACATCAAATCAGAATGGCCGAATGAGACCAAGAGCTTACCGCTTTCATGACACCCATGGGCAACTTCTGCTACGTGGTCATGCCCTTCGGTTTGAAAAATGCAGGAGCGACCTAGCAAAGTATGGTTGATGCGGTCTTCAAAGACCAAATGGCAAGGAACGTAGAGGTATACATAGACGACGCTTTAGTCTAGAGCAAGAAGGCTAGCGACCACCTATCCGACTTGCGTGAGACCTTAGAGAATCTACGAAGGAGGAGCCTGAGGCTCAACCCACTCAAGTGTGTCTTCGGAGCTAAAGCGGGAAAGTTTTTCATGATCACAAAGAGGGGCATTGAAGCAAACCCAAAGCAAATTGAGGCCATTCTCCACTTAAAATCGCCCAAGTCGATCAAGGAGATCCAAGCATTCAACGGCAAGATGGCTGCACTCGGGAGGTTCATCCCGCGGTCCGCATACAAGTGTTCTCCTTTCTTCCAAATGCTAAAGAAGTCGGCATCAAGTCTCCAGTGGGGCGCCGAGAGAGACAAGGCCTTCGCACTGCTTATGAGCCAACTTAGCTCCCCACCAGTCTTGAGCGCCCCCATCGCCGGAGAGCGCCTTTATCTCTACCTGGCTGTGTCCGAACAGGTAGTGAGCTCACTCTTGGTGAGAAGAGCGCAAGACGGCGCCGACACACCCGTCTACTATGTGAGCAAGGCACTCCTCCCCGCGGAAACAAGGTACATGGCGGTTGAAAAAGCGGTTCTCGCCATAGCTTCCGCGGCCGGGAAATTAAGACCATATTTTCAAGGGCACCCCATCACGGTACTGTCCAACCTCCCGCTCAAGAGTATTATGCGAGGAATGGACGCCTCAGGAAGGCTGACCAAGTGGGTGATCAAGCTTAGCGAATACGATATCGAGTACGCCCTAAGACCGACCATTAAGGGTCAAGTCATGGCGGACTTCATCGCCGAAGGATTCTGCTCGTGGCCACTCCCTTAGAGGAACGCAGTCAAGTCAGGCGCTTGTTTATCGACAGAGCCGCGGACAAAACCGCCTCAGGGGCAGGAATAGTCATAGAATCACCAGACAGATTCGTCCACGAAATCTCGTTGAGATTGAAAGACATCAAAACCAACAACGTCACTGAATACGAGGCTCTCATCAATGGGCTCAGGATACTCTCCAGTTTGGGTGCGTCCGATGTACAAATTTTCTCCGACTCCCTCTTGGTGGTGAAACAGGTACACAAGGCGTTCAAGATGAAATTCTAGCCATGCTAGCTAGAAAATTTCGAAGAACCGTGGCAAAACTAAGCTCCTGGAAGCTTGACCATGTCCGGTGGGAAGAAAATCATCACACCGATGCGCTATCCAAACTAGCAACCGCATTGGACTTTGAAGGAGACCGAAACGTCACCGTCACCAAGGAATGCGATCACCTCGATGAAGTCATGAACATCGGAGATGCCTCAGACTGGAGAGCTCCATTATTCCAATATTTGGAGCACGACATCGCTCCGCAACACGCAGTCGAGCGGAAGACGCTCAAATGAAAGGCCGCCAGATACACCAAGGTAGACGTCCAGCTGTGCAAGAGGTCGTTCTTAGGATCATATTTGAAAAAGAGGCGCAGTGGACACTAAGAACGATACACGAAGGGACGTGCGCCACACACGCGGGTCCTCGATCACTCGAAAAGATGATTCTACTACAATGCTAATACTGTCCAACGATCAAGAGAGACGCATCAGACGTCGTCCACAAGTGCCATGCCTGCCAAGTGCATGCCTCAAGACACCACCTTCCCAGCTCCGAGCTCCAAAGCTTGGTAGGGCCATGGCATTTTGCTAGGTGGGGACTTGATCTTTTGTGACCCTTTCCCACGGCTCCACTTGGAAAGAAGTATCTGGTAGTAGCGGTCGACTACTTCACCAAGTGGATCAAAGGAGAGCCACTCGAAACAATCACAAGCGCTAGGGTGCAAATTTTGTGTTCAACAACATCATGATCCGCTTCGTTATCCCACAGTCAATCGTCACCGATCATGGTACACAATTCGATTGTAGGCCATTCGGAAAATTTTGTGCTAGAAACCGCATCATGTGCACCATGGCATCAGTGGCGTACTCACAAACAAATGGCCAGGCCGAAGCGTCCAACAAGTTGATTCTCCAAGGACTGATATAGCGTCTCAAGGACGCCAAGGGGGCATGGACAAGTGAGCTCCCGCACATCCTATGGGTGCATGGCACGACCCACAAGACAGCCACGAGCGAAACTCCTTTTTATCTAACATATGCCTCCGAGGCGGTCTCCCCAAAAGAGGTGAACCTACCATCCCTCCGTGTTCAAACATACGATCCAGAATCCAATCACAAGAAGCTACTGGAACAATTGGACATGGTAGAGGCACGACGCGATGCGGCCCTGGAGCGAATCGTAAGCGAGAAGGAAAAGGTAGCTGCCTCCTACAACAAAAAGGTGAAGCCACGGCCCCAAGAAGAAGGAGACACGGTCCTCAAGCGGTATTTTCAGAGAAAAGATGAACACGACAAGCTTGCTGCAAACTGGGAAGGCCCATTCCTAATCGGGGGAAAAACAGGTCCCAACACCTTTCGTCTCGCAACCATGGGAGGCGTCCCAGTCTCCAAAACATGGAATGGTATGCACTTGAGGAGGTACTATTCAGACACGGTCTAGAGTACATCATATCGTAGCAAGGATATTTTGGGTGGACAGAGTACTACTCCCACCACTTGTAACAGTGTATTGGTCGCTACTAAGCAACCGTTGTTGCCCAAAGTAATACACTCGCATTTTCTGCCAAGTTTGCTAGTTGCCACCAGTTCATGATTTTTCAAAGTTCAGCTAGCTCATAAGTAATCGAGGCATACACGCACTAGGTCTTGGAGCACGCCTTCCGAATTAAATGATGAAATCAGTCGCACATCAATGCAATCACGCCTAGCAAACTGCGTAAGCATTCCACCGCGCTAGGGCGTATGTACAAACTTCAACAGGCCTACCCGCTTATCACAAAATTCATCGTCCCTAAACACGATCAAATGATTCTCACCTCTCACGCAAACAAGACAAGTCAATAAGGCAATGCAAAGCGGCTCTGACATAAGAAACATTATAAAACTCGCTTTCGCTAAATAGCAAGCAAATCGTTCAAAAACAAGGGATGCCCACCGCTCCCAAAAATCATGACTTAAAGTCAGAAGCTACAAGTCTTCAACTGGACACTAGATAGCTCAAAAAACAGAAAACAAAAGCTGAAATTGTTTGCATCCAAACAAAGGACCGCAGACGACCCATCACAAAACATAGGGGCAATAGTGAGCAGCCTCGGACGCTTTGCGACCACTCACTCCCATTTCCGCCTCCCTCCACATCATCAGCATCGTCATCTCCCTCTTCATCAGCCTCAGAGTTCACGTCAGCATCATTCTGGCTGCCAATCGCATCCCAAACCCGGTTCGTGTCCCTCACCGCGTCAGGTTGTTCGCAACGGAACAAATGACGAATTGCGGCCATCACATCGCTGACTATTTCTTGTACTTCTCCTTGTCAAGCATTTGAAACTCGTCCTACCTTAAGTAAGCGGGACCCGCCTCAGTTTGCACAGCGGCCAAGTCTGACTCACGACCCTCCATCAGAGCGGTCTTATCTTGCTTGAGGGCATCTATCTCCTTCTCGAGCGACTCTTGCTCCTCCAATAGGGTCTTCCCTATCTCTTCAGATTGCAGAAGCTTCTTTTGGAGCCTATCTCGCTCCTCTTCGATCAATCTACGGGCTTCTTTCTCCCCCACCAGCTCTTCCCCTTACCTGGCTAGGCAATCCTCGAAACTGCGTGCCAACTCCGGACGCACTTCCTCTATCAGCGTGGCATGCCCTTCAGCCACACTCTTCTTCAGCTTAGCGATCTCAACCGCATTCTCGTCGACAGTCTTAGACAGGCGGTCATTCAACATGATAATTTGTGAGAATCCGATTTGAGCCTGAAAGAAAGTGTCGATAAGTCAAGTCACAACTCACAAGAAGAATCAACTCAGGCATACACAAACACTAACCCAGAAGAAGAACTGGGTGTCGATCCCAGCAAGCCGCTTGTTGCACCCCTGAGAAGTGGAGATGTATTCCGAAGGCATGACCAATCGGTCACCCACAGTGTGGAAGGCCAGCTCGGCGGCCTCGGTGTCAGTGGCCGCCAGGGGAGACACCACTATGGAGTCTGGCTGATCAGGCTATTGCACAACCTTGCCACGATGCTCCCCCATCTTCACTTGAGAAGCTCCCGCCTTGGCACGCTTGGCGGTCACAATAGGAATGCTCTAATCCAGAGGCCTCTTCTCAGCGCCCCGTGTCAGAGGCACCGAGGCATCATTCATCATGGCAGGAGGATCAGTGGTCAACGAAGAAGCGACCACGGGTAAAGTTTTCCCCGCAACCGCCGGTGAGGAAGACGCAACACCAGTTTTCGCGGTCTTCACCTCCCTTTTCTTCGCCTTTGGCATGTTAGCATCGGCCAACTCCCTCAAACTTGGAATAAAGAAGCATAAGTAAAATCACATGAGAAGGAGGAAACATAAACACTTAGACAAATTTTTCTTACTAACATAAAAACCGCGAACATGGTAGTATGCACTCTCAGGAACGTTATGTAGCACACGCAACTGAAAACCCTCTACAATGCAAGCTACATGGTCTTTCACAGACTGAGGAAACTAAATGGGGGGACACCAAACGTCCTTGGACCCAACCACATAACCCGTTAGCGGTTCCAAGTTCCCCGAGTACCATTTCCACGATGGACGTGCGAAAAAGTATTCCTTGTACCATGGTGAATCCAACTTGGGCGCCCCTGTAACAAACCCCACGGAATTTTCCTGCCTCCCAATTGACAAGAGTTGGTCGAATCACGAATCTTGTAGATAAAACGGAATGCATCAAAGGAAGGATCTTCGTTGAGGCAGTCACACACCAACCGATACATCACGGAATGAAAGATGATGGTGGGTGACAAGCACCCCAAGGTGCAGCCAAGCCAGTGCGGAACCTTCGTCAAAATAGGATCAAGGGGAACCCGCAACCCCAACTTTACCTGTTCAACATGAATAGGAATCCAACCGATCGGGCATGATCCAGAACGACACACCTACGAAGGAGTCGCATAATGTTGATGACTCGATATTTGCACATGTTTTCCCCTTTGTTTCTTGATCATTTAAGCTTGCATTATCGCTTCTTTGGCCTATTTTACGCTATTTTGTGTTCCTTTGTTACATTTCAGGTCCTAGCACATAAAGTGAAGCATAGGCGCAAGTTTCAAATCAATCAGAGATCAGTTGGCGATTCGGGAGAAGAAACTCGGGCATGACTTGAAGAAGAACGTATTTCTACCTCACTTTATGGATAAATAATCATGCAAATTTATCATGAAAATAAATAGGACGAGACTACGAACGTCTGGGATCAAACGGCGACTGATTCGGAGTCAGAACGAGGGAGAAACAAAGCATTGAATATAGGGGAACAGATTCGGCAGTAAAAACACGGGCTGGCCTAAAGCAAAACACGGCCGTGTCCATATTTAGGCACGACCGTGTTTTGGCCTACGAGGGCTGCTGGGGGCAAAACACGGGCGGAAAAGGTAAAACCACGGCCGTGTCCTCGACCGTGTTTTGCCCAGAATCGGGTTTTTGAGGCAGATTGAAGCCAAATGAAAGGGGGAGCTAGGTTTTGGATCCCAAACACCCAAGGGATGAACCAAAGAGAGAGAGGGGGATTTGAGGGCATTCTAAGAGTGTAATTGGAAGATTTCTTCGCCTTGGAAGCTCGAGGAACAAGCCCGGACTTGAAGACTGATCATCTGAAGATTCTTACTGCAGTCTTGCTCTTCTCTATGGAGTAACTTCTCTTCACTTAGGTTTTGAGGAACCCTAGCTATGTTTGTTTGATTGGATGATTGTATGAGTACTCCTACTTGATAATCTGGAGTTCATATTCAATCTATGCACGTTTTCATGATTCAATTCTTCTTTAGTCGAGATTATTGATTCTGCTTTGATCCTATGAGAGCGAATACCTGATTAGGTCAACAAAGCACCATAGATTGATAGTATTGGATCGATTGCTTTAGTCGAGGGTCGATTAACTGCTTTGTATCGGTTGAGAACCTCATTCGATAGAGGGAGTCTATTTTAGAATGCCTTGATCGGTTGTTCTAGAGAAGGATACGTCCCTCTAGGCAATCGACTCAAGAGGGCCTTGATCCTTTAGTCGAGACTCAAGGTCTAGTTAAGGATTCTCCGCATTGTGAATGAAAGTGAAACAGGTTAGAGATCATCAATCATTAATCTGGCTAGTGGCTAGGGGGAATCATAACTAAGTGAGTTCCCAACCTGTAATTAGATTAACTTTAACTGTAGTTTGTTAGAGTAGTTTTAGTTCTTCCATCTTAATCTGGTTTGCTAGATAATGAACTGAAGCTGAGTAATAGTAACTCTAGAGACCCGTGGATTCGATATTTATTACTTGAGCCACTATACTGCAGTCCCTTTCATTGGTTACACTTGGCCATTGTAAGGAGTTGTGTCTTAGCGAGTCAAATGTCAATCAGGAGTGAGATTAAGAAACGTCAAGCGATAGAGTACCTGCTCAGACTTAAAAACCGCCAAATGGTCTGTCCCCAGTCCAAACACCTCAGGCGGAACTGGTTGACCGCCCCACATCCCCTCGTGGTGAAGAAATGTATAAACAGAATCCGCAATAGCGAGTGAAAGAGGTTCCAAACCCTCTAGCTCCACTATCTCAAAGGAAGAAGAGGTACTCGGAAGCACCTCTAAGCGCACACCCTCACTGTCAAGTGCCTCGTCATCATCCAAGGAAATACAATCTAAATCTAATCGCTCAAACTCACCAATGTTATTCCCAATCGCAAATAAAGTAGCCATAACTCCAGCTGGTACAGGGCGAATGATAACCCCCTACGAGGGTGTTTGATCCTCTGGATGAAGCTTGAACTCTCAAGCTCTGAATTCTGTCAAAGACTCCAATACGCTATGAAGAAGAAAGAGGTTCGGATGGAATTCGATGTGCAATCCTACACTTGGAGGAAGGATCGACGAATATGATTCGATGCTCGCCCACGATCAAGGGGGATTTGATCGATTCAAGAGCTCAATTCGAGCTTGGTTTTCTTGGCCAAACTCTCAACCAAAAAACAAGTAACATGACTTGGTTTTAGGGTTTTCAATTGCTATTCCATAAAACATGAATGAAAAACAAACCCTACGTGCTACTTAAATACAAACTACCAACAATCCCAAATCGATAATGAAGTTAACCTAAACAAGGAAACAAAATAAACTTAGTCTAAATAACATTCGGATTCAAACTTTGCCTCTTCTCACAAGTAACCAAAACAACCTTGATCCCATGTTTGAGCCTCTCGATCAAGGCCTTCCAGGTAAGTTTTGCCTCAACCGATGCCCTGTCTATGAACTAGAAGTTGCATATTTTCATGTGGAATAAACGTTGGAACTCGTCTCTCCTTCCAACTCTTCAAAACTAGCTCAAAAGTGCCTTCCTACACACACTTCCTACCTTAGCCAAAATCTAGCAATTTTTCAGTGTTGACATGCACCTTTGAGCAGCTTGGAAACTAGCCTCCAAGTGGATCAACCAAGCCTTCTAACCTGTAGAGCAACACTTGATCTTCCATTCCAAACCCTCCTTGTGCATTTTCGTTGAACCAATTGGAATCTATAGCCTCCCAAAGTGAGCATCCTGTAACTGCCCACACACTTGGCCGAAAATTAGCAATCTTCATGTGAGTTGAGTTGTCTTCCTTGGTAAGTGATTGAGACTTGGAAATTTGCCTATTTGGGATCATATCAGGCTTCCCCTCTTCAAAAAGCTTTGTCCTCAAAGCTGGTTCCTTCCTCCTTGCAAAATCGGAACAGAACTAATCCAAAATGGGATCAAAAGAAGGTTGTTCCCTCTTTGATGTTTGCAAAGCAAAAACAATGTTCTTGAACAACACAATTGGAGCTTTTTTATCCAAAGGTTCCCAGACCAATCCATTGCTGCCACAAGCTTCGCCATAAGCCCAATTGATTTTCTGAACCAGTTCGGCATCTCGACCCATCACCATTCGCGTCGACCTATCCCCTTGTTTCTTCCCGCCTTCTGTGAGTTTCAAATGCCAAGAACTCCGAAGTGTAAAGTCGAATTGGGGCTTTTTAATTATGTCACCTCCAGATCAAATTGATTGATTCTACAGCTTCACAAAAGTGATGGTGATAATTCTGCAATGGCCATTGAGGTTGATTCACTTCCATGGACTCCAACCCATTCGCGCATTTTGCCTCCTTGTGCGCGGGTTTGCAGAGGAGATTCAGCTCGATCGGACACCTGCAAAACAGAAGAAACCGTCGTCAATTGATCAAAGCGCGAGTTTCCTGATGTCATAAGGAACGTGCCTGGATCGTTGGGTTGGGTCGGATTGCTCTCCACAGCTCCACCCGTTAGGCCTTCTCTCCTGCTCTATTCCGGCGAACTAGCACAGCGCCGGCGCGGTCGAGAGACTTTCAGCCTCTTGTATCCTGTAAGCATCAATCTTTGGGCCATACCATTGATTCCCTCAGCTTCCTCGGAATGTGCTTCTTCAGTTTCGCCATATGATCGCCGTCGACTGAGCTCCAATTGTCTTCTGTCTGCTCGAACTTCGTCGGGCGTTAATGGTTCCACCAATTACTTCTTCTCGTTATGCCAAACCTTGTACTGGTTCGTGTTGTCGTAATGGCAGACACCAAAGTCGAATTGCCAGGGTCTCCCCACCAATACATGGGCCGCCTGCAACGGAGCGACGTCAAAGTAAAGTTCGTCTTGATATCCTTTGATTTCAAAACACACCTTGGCCCTCTTCGTCACCCGGATTGCGCCATAATCGTTCAACCAATGGAGGTTGTATGGTTCAGGGTGTCGCGTCGTCTTCAACCGGAGCTTGGACACTGCGTCCTGGCTAATTACGTTGGCGCAACTACCACCATCCACAATTAAGGACAACAACTTACAGGCGAAGAAACACCGCGCGTGAAACAAATTTTCTCGTTGGCCTGAGTCCGGTGGAGCTTCGGCGGTGAGGGCTCTGCTGCTGACTGTCAAGAGTTTACCTGGCGGAGGGTCAGTGATTAGGATTTCCTCGTCGATTTCATCGCCCTCGGAAACAATTGGCCTGCTCTGAGGCTTCTCTTCTCCTCGTCCTCCGAATAATACTCACCATCACGTAGCACAAACGTTTTCTTGTTGGGGGCACTGATTAGCCTTGTGCCCACGTCCAAAACATTTGAAACATTGTATGCTTGCACTGGACTCCACAGGCTTTGGTTGCTGATTGCGAGTGAAGGTGGGCTTCTCTGCTTTGGTTCGCAATGGTATCGAACCAGGGAAAGGAACAATGTCTGAAGTCGATTTAGTGGCAGGGGAGAATCGTCTTCCCGAGGCGAATTTAAGCTACCTTTCCACTTTGATCGCCATGTGGACAAATTCCTCCAATTCTTTGAATGCTCGCAGCTCGACTTCCTGACAAATTTCTTGACTAACCCGTGGAGAAAACGAGCAATGGTTGCCTCACGATCCTCCCTAACGCCGGCTCGCATCATGAGCAGCTCGAGTTCACGAAAGTAATCTTCGACAGAACGTGAACCTTGCTTCAATCCTTGCAACGCCTCGTGCAATTCTCACTGATAATAACCAGGTATAAATCTTTCGTGCATAAGACCTCGTAGTTCAGCCCAGGTAGTTACCTCTAGTTGGAGATTTTGTCGACGGCGGAGTTGAACCTTTCCCCACCATTGCGCGGCGTAATCAGAGAATTCGTAAGTTCCGAGGGTCATCTTCTGAAGTTCGGTATAATCCCCACACTGGAAGAACAACGTGATTTTGCACTCCCAATCCAGGTAAGTGGAAGCGTTGTTCGTTCCTTGGAAAGTGAGGGTTGTGAATTTCATTCCGGGAGGGATCACCGGCTCTGTTTCCTGGTGCCTTCCCTGAAATTCACGCTGTTTGCAATTACGTCGCCTCTGATCCGGATCGTGCACCACCATCCGCTGCTCTATCTCTTCAATTTGAGCCTTGAGATCACGATTCTCTTGTTCCCAATCTGCCTCTGCATCTCTGTTGCAAAGAGTGTCTATATTCCTCGAAGCCTCTGGTGTCGCGGATGATAGAGCATCAAGCCTCTGCTCGATTTTATCAAACTGTGACTGGAACAAGGCACTCATCTAAGCCAAAAGCTCAACCACATTTTCCTGTCCCGCCATCGAAATAGGATCAGCTTGCTCTTCGTTAGACTCGTTGTCAGACATCAGGATGTCCTGTCTTTTTGTTGCTACGACCTCTAGTTTCTAGCGTACAGCTTCAGGGTTGTCGGAAACGGAACCCCTCGACCTTGTCCAATGCGTTGTCCCAACAACGTGCTTCTCCATCTTGTCCACTGTGTATGAAACGGGCTCTGAATACCACATGATAACCCCCTACGAGGGTGTTTGATCCTCTGAATGAAGCTTGAACTCTCAAGCTCTAAATTATGTCAAAGACTCCAAAACACGATGAAGAAGAAAGAGGTTCGGATGGAAATCGATGTGCAATCCTACACTTGGAGGAAGGCTCAACGAATATGATTTGATGCTCTCCCACGATCAAGGGGGGATTTGATCGATACAAGAGCTCAATCGAGCTTGGTTTTCTTGGCCAAACTCTCAACCAAAATACAAGTA
This sequence comes from Linum tenue, assembly GCA_946122785.1. NCBI lineage: Eukaryota > Viridiplantae > Streptophyta > Magnoliopsida > Malpighiales > Linaceae > Linum > Linum tenue. The sequence goes on from CAMGYJ010000011.1 coordinate 31,335,821, forward strand.
ACGCGACTTGGTTTTAGGGTTTTCAATTGCTATTCCATAAAACATGAATGAAAAACAAACCCTACGTGATCCTTAAATACAAACTACCAACAATCCCAACCCGATAATGAAGTTAAGCTAAACAAGGAAACAAAATAAACTTAATCTGAATACCATTCGGATTCAAACTCTGCCTCTTCTCACAAGTAACCAAAACAGCCTTGATCCCATGTGCGAGCCTCTCGATCAAAGCCTTCTAGGTAAGTTCTGCCTCAACCGATGCCTTGTCTGTGAAGTAGAAGTTGCATACTTTCATGTGGAATAAACCTTGGAACTCGACTCTCGTTCCAGCTCTTCAAAACTAGCTCCAAAGTTGTCTTCCTGCACACACTTCTTGCCTTAGCCAAAATCTGGCAATTTTCTAGTGATGACATGCACCTTTGAGCAGCTTGGAAACTAGCCTCCAAGACTTGTTCTAGATCAACCAAGCCTTCTAACCTGTAGAGCAACACTTGATCTTCCATTCCAAACCCTCTTTGTGCATTTTCGTTGAACCAATTGGAATCTATAGCCTCCCAAAGTGAGCATCCTGCAACTGCCCACACGCTTGGCCGAAAATCAGCAAACTTCATGTGAGTTGAGTTGTCTTCCTTGGCAAGTTATTGAGACTTGGAAATTGGCCTATGTGGGATCATATCAGCGGATGTTAGCATAAGAGTTATCTAAGTCTAAAGGGGTTCCGCAAAGACAGTCGTACAATTCAGAACCACTCCCAACCACTCCCAACCACTCCCAATGTACAATTCTAGCTCGGATAAATCCCACATGCACTCAGAGATGGTTCGAGTGGGAGAAGAGCGGGTCATACCTTTAGTAAGAGGAGGGTCCCACCAGAGGACCCCGCAGTCCTCTTTGCAGCGGTAGGCGGCGACGGTGGCACCACCGAGGTCATCAGATTCTGCTCTGGAACGGCTGTTGGGACAAGGCCTACTGCGGGTGCTTCGGTCGTGGTAGCGGCGACATCACTCCCCCCGACGGTGGACGGCGTCCGGTCTTCGCTCGACATCTGCCAACGGTAGCGGGATAGGCGAACACCATTTTTGCCACAAGGATCCCAACAGAAACCCCAGCACCATGCGATGGAGCCGTTTATGAGAAAAACAAAGAAATATGAGTGGTAAGAAGAAAGAATAAGACGCATGAACATAGCACGAGCAAAGCTAGAGGATTACCTTGAATCACGCTCGGGTTTTATAGAACTCGACGACGACGAAGCTCGAAGTCCCTCGCAGAGAAAAGAGAACTAAGACGAACTATTCCCTAAAGAAGAAGCGAAAATGGCAGAACCCCCCCCCCCCCCCCAAAATCTACTTAAAGCAAAGTTCAGGTTTCAAACCCCACAAGAAGTGACGTTTAGCCTGACCATGTCAGGGCGCCATAACAGATGCACGCCACGTGGCATCAAGTAAAACCGAGGGAACTAAAACCTCTCGATCTCTACAATTGGTAACCGCCCCTCAAACCCATTCTCCCTCTCTCCCAACCACCACCTACTTCACCCTTTGTTTCTCCCTCTCCACTTCCGGACTTCTACTCCGACAATGGGTGCCTCCTTGTTTTAGAACTTGCAGTGGGATATCTTTTAGACAGGTAGGATTAGGAAGAGAAGTCACAATAAACATGGTCTCTCTGCCTCTGTACCAATTCAATTACCATAAGACCTTTTTGTTAGAAAACCATTTTTTATTGGGATAATAGCATAAGTTGTCCCTCTATTATGGTTTTTTTCTCAAACAGACCCCTTTTATTAATATTTCCATCTGGATTCCATTAATTCCCGTTCAACCAGCCTGAATTTATATAAACAATTAAACATGAGGAAAAGGTCAAATTTACCCATGTGTTCTAGTTACTTCCGTACTTGTAATTCCTCTCCCCCTTTTGGTTACCAACCATGTGTTTTTCTACTTCCTCTCCTCCATTCTCTAAACCCATCTACTGTTCTCGATGGCCGTTCACCAAGCCGTCAAACGACGACGACTCATGATTGTTACTTGTTTCCAAAATCATCAACTGAAAACCCCAGCCCTTACGGGATTTGCTAGTTACGGAATTTGATCAGATACATGGTGGGTATCCCTGTGGCAGAATAAGCAAGCTGACAGATTCTCGTTGTTACTGTCGACCGGCAAGAGAGAGAGAGAGAGAGAGAGAGAGAGAGAGAGCAAGACGGACGAAGGGAAGAAATGGAGTGAGAGAAGGGCTTGTATGGTCCGGACCTAGCGGAGAGGGATGTCAAGGGAGCCAAAAAAACGATGAGATCGACATCCACCCAGTTGCCAATTTCGACAGCTTGCAAGGTCCGAACCAAGCCTCACACGAAGGCAACTACTTGGATGATGACCCCTCTCTGTTTTAACCAGATGGGGATATTGGGTCTTTGGTTGATGGAGGTAGGAATCGGGTTTTTTTTAATAGAAGTGGGAGCGGGAGGGAATGGAGGTTTTGTGTAGGTAGGTGCAATGTAGTCAAAATCCCGATTTTTATCTTAATATTTTACGATTTTATGATCCTATTTGTGGGTTCCGATCATGATTTTACTATAAAAATTTAACCTTAAAATTCCATAAAATGTCAATTTAAAACTATGAAATCGTTAAAATCTACGATTTCTACGATTTTGCACAATTTCAAAGTTCATGTCAATTGGAGCAAAATCAGGTCGATCAAGTTGGATTTTTCCCATGAACCGGGTTAACTTCACTTCCCTGATCCAACATAATGAATAACACAACCCTAACCTGATAGGTGATCCTCAATTGATTTTCATTATCTTCCTCTTTTGCAGGCAGACACCCAACTCCTTCCATCAAAAAATTCCTCCGCCCTCTCAATTAGCTCATATTTTGTTCCCACCACCATCGCAATTAGCCCAATTCTCATTTTATTGTAAGCTTTCACTCATCTCCCAAACTTTGGTTTAGGTTGCTTATTTGTTTGGTTATGTTATGTACAAGACTAAATCTTTGAATTGTGTTTAGCTAGCAGACAAACTTATCTTGTGAAGTAACTAGGTTATATGTGGTTGACTGTTATTTAGGATAAACATTGTTATTAATATCTGGTGTCTTAAGTGCTTATTTTAATTTGAACCTTAAAATCTTACGATTTTACAATTTTAATCTACGATTCTGATGTTACCTAAGTTTTTTATTTTATGTAAAATCACGATTTTGAATGCATTGGGTGGGCGGAGAAAACCAAGTACACGAGAGGCGGCATAAGAGGATGGGAGAATGGAAGAGAGGAAGTAAAAAAACACAGGTGTTAGTAACCATGCACGGCGGGGAGAAAATACATGGATGGAAGTAATCAGAAGGGAGGGTGATTCAGGCTCAAATGTACACATATTACCCCTCATTTCTTATTCATTTAGCTTAGTATTTCATCGTTGCTCGAGATATTTCAAGCTAGGTAGTACTTATTTTGATACATTTGAGGTCCTAGCACGTGTGGAAGGGTCGATGTCGAATTTTGGGATCACGGTCGGACAAGGAAGTTCACGCCGTGAACATGGACCACAAACCGTGAACATCGGGCAGTCTAGCGAGGTTCGTGAAGTTACAGACAACAAGGCAGTTCACGGTCTCTAAGACCATGAACTGTGGCCATTGATCGTGAACCCAGGAAGCAAAGTGGTGCGTCTTGGAGACGACTGAGTTCACAGACGCGTTTAGGTGTTCAAGGCCGTGAACTGGCCAACGCGTCCGTGAACTGATCACTTTCGGGCAAATATGAAGACAGCAACGGGGAGAGAGAAAGGGAAGCCGGTTTTTAGAGAAGAATTGGTTTCTCTCTCTAGGGTTTGCCCAAAAACACCAAAGGGGAGTTCTAGTGAGAGAGAGAGAGAGAGAGAGAGAGAGAGAGAGAGTGCTAGAGTGATCTTGGAGAATCATTGGAGACTTGGGTGGAGATTCAAGCCTAGAAGAAGAAGAAGATCTTGAGTTCAAATTTGTAATCCCTTTCTCTCTCTCTCTCTAGAAACTCACTCTTTTCTCTTGTGTGTTGTAGATCCCTACTAATACTTTGTAATTACTTGTTTAGATTGAATGATTGTCATTGGGTATTTTTTAATTCAATGATTGAGGTATTATTCATGTTGATTGTGCATACTTGTGCTTAGCAATCTAAGGTTTGTGCATGTTTTGTGCTTAGCATCCTAAGGTTTGTGCATTTTGGTGCTTAGAAATCTAATTAGCCACTTTAACCTAGGTTAATTTAGGGAAAACCACAATGTTGAATTAAGCAAATTGGTTAAGCGTGATTAAGCCGTCCAACCTTGAGTTGAGTGAGGGAGTAAGTCACCACCGATTGCCTAAAGCGATAGGGCCGAGTGACACGGCCTATAATGTTTATCTCGGTTTAGCAATCGAGATTGTGGTCTACGACCATATTTGCATCCCTCTGCGGTTCGGGGTTACCAGTTTGCATATAGGTTGGCTGTGATTAAGCCTCTCAAACTCCGGTTTGAGGGAGAGACCTAGGCAACCACTAGATCCTGAGGAAGAGGATCGATCCCGTGACAAATCGATCTCTGGCGAATCCATCTCGTGATAAATGGATCACTAGTTGCTCCTCCTAGCGGTTCCCCTAGACTTGGTGAGTGGATCGATCCCGTGACAAATCGATCGCTAGTGAATTGATTCTGTGACAGATTGATCACTAGTTGCTCACCCCCGCGGTTCACAACCACCTACGCCACACGACTTCATTCAATCCAACAAGTTATGGTAGCTAGTTAGGGGGAAGCAACTCCTGGGTGAAGCTCCCTTAGTTAGGATTTTCCTTCATTTACTTTTCCTTGCTTGTTTAGGTTGTAGTTCTATTAGACCTAAACCCCAAAACTGTTTTGCTAGATAACAACTTAAGCGATTGAAGTAGGGGTACATGGACCGGCCAAGGTTGACAATTTAAATACTTGCTCTATACTGCACCCGGCTAGAGTTTAAAAACTTGGACTCTAGTCGGGATTAATTTGTGGTGTAGTTTCGTGCGCGTCAGAGGGGTAAATTCGACTTTACCCTCCCCGCTTGATTAATTTTGTTCGGTTGAACTGGAGTTAATGAAACTCGGATGGAAATATTAACAAAAGGATAGATTTAGTATCATGGCAATAATAGAAGGACAAGTTTAATGTAAGATATAATAGAGGGACATGTTTGAGAAAAAAACAATAATAAAAGGGAAATTTATACTATTAATCCTTTTTGTCTTCTACATCAAAACAAATGTACTTTTCCACTTATTATGCTAGAAAAGAGGGGAATTTTGGTTGAGATGGAAGATTAAGAATGCTATCTCATTTGCCAAAGATCGCGTGAGATACTATTGTCGATTTTGGCGGGGAAGAAAGAACCGCAATTAGTGATCGTGTCGGAGGGAAATTTAGGATTTGAGGAACCTCACTAGTGATGAACAAAATAACGAGTGTCGTTGAAACAAGGATAACCAGACAATTATTGCCATCTAGCCTCATTTATGTAAGCTTCGTCATGATCAACAAGTGCATTTCTTTGGATTTGCGAGCCAAGCGTTGAACGTTTCATCTGGAGTAGTAATTGCGTTGGTCGATGAAAGGGATGGAGACATCATCAAGGTGCCAAAATATGATTATGATACCAACTTAACAAGTTGTAACACACGGCCAAAGAAGCTATTTTTTCGACAATCGAGCAAATAGGAGAAGTTCAAAGTGAGAAAGGAATTGAAGAGCGAAAAGAGAATTGAGAATAGAAGGGAAGATTGGGGAAGAAGAATAGGGAAGGAAGGAGAACTGGGAAAGAGGGGGACGAGAGAGTACAGAGAGAGCAGGGAGATTGCGAAATTCAGTTTTATCAATCGATATATCTCCATCACTTTCAGTAGCTTATTCATATAGGCATCTTACAATTCAGTCTTCCTACACAATTTCAAATCAATAAAATAATTCTCGACCATTACTAAAAAATATTGCTCCTGTCTCTCTTTATTGACGGGTGGCTAGGCTATACGGACTATCGGTGAAGCGCAGATTGAAGGTGAAGAGTTAATGATGGCGGGTGCTGCATTTCATGTTTTTTTTTATTTGTGTTTTGAATTTTTTATGATTAATCTGGTCAAAATGATGGTGTTTAGTTGTGGCGGGTAATCGGTCAATCCGATCAAACCAGCTAGTAGTTTTGATCGGCTTTCGGTTCTAAGGCTAAGCGACTTTCTAGCAACTAGTTGCGAGGTTGGTTTCAGTCATACCAGGCCCAACTACCTGCCGACATGGTAAAGGAAACCGGATCGTACCGTCTGGTTGAACCGGTAACCGGGGCCTGGCCGATACGGTAGCTGTTTTGTAGTGAAAGAATCGTTCCGACCGATTTTCCCGGTAAAATCGGTACAATTTAAAAAACCGCCCGGTTTTGTTCTAACTGGGGGTAAGCTGATGGAAAGGACACGGCATCGTTTTGGCATTAGGGAAAAAAAAAAGAAATCGGCCGAAGCCTCAAAACCCTAAATCATCAGTGACTAAGCGGAGCGCAGTCTTGGTTTTTCGTTTCCTGCTGTTGGCGACCAGGCAACCAGGACAGCGATCCTCCTCTTCTCGACCGGCGACCAGGACCCGGCGATCCTCCTCTTCTCGACCGGCGACCAGGCCAGCGGCTGCTCCGCGGTTGCTCCGCCTCTACTCCTTCGCTGCTCCGCGCTCTGCCACTACTCCGCTGCTGCTCCGGCATGCGTCTCCAGCACGCGTCTCCCTCCCCTGCTCAAGAAGAACACGGCGGCAGCAGGTATGTTTCATAAAACTTTCATTGTTTTGAATGGTTTGGATGTTTTGACTAATTTTTAATTATAATGCTGAGATTTTTTGTTTCAATGTTCTGCCCTTTATTATAATGAGAATTTTGGCTGTTTTGACAGCAATGGCTAGTGAAAAAGAAGCCGGATCGGTTGATAAAGGAGCAACTCCTAGTAATCCAAAGGTTACCGCAAAGGGTGTACGAAGCAAAAGTGATCCAACTTGGGCTCATAGTTTCTTGCATCAGGATGGACAAGTGGAGGTACTCACTTGTCTCTATTGTCAAAAAGAATTTAGAGGTGGAGGAATCACTAGAATGAAAAAACATCTAGCTGGTGTTAGTGGGGATAATGCAATATGCTCAAGTGTTTCGGAAGAGGTGAGCCAAAACATGCAGAAGCTATTGACTAATTATGAAACTAGTAAGAAGAAATCTAAAGTTGTCAAAGTTGGATTTAAAGAACCTCGTGATACAAATTCTTCTAGTGCACAAGATGATAATAGTGCTAAAAGAGTTGCTCCTAATGTGTCTACGGGTTCGGTTGACACTTTCTTTGCTCCACGGTCATCTTCCGGTAGTCAACCGGGAATAAAAGTGCCTTAGCAACTAAAGAAGTTGTATTGTATGTGGATCGAGCATGGGCTAGATGGTTCTATGATGCATGTGTTCCTTTAGAAGCAATTAAATCTCCACAATTTAAAATAGCATTGGATGTTTCTATGACTCTTGGTCCTGGTTATGGCGGTCCTACATATTATGCTTTGAGGTTTACTTTGTTGGATAGCATTGTGAATGAATGTCACCTATTGATTGAGAGTTTGAGGTCTCATTGGAAGGAATCTGGATGCACTATTATGGCAGATGGTTGGACAGATAATAGGCGTAGATCCTTAATCAATTTTCTTGTGTATTCTCCTGCTGGAACATGCTTTGTGAAGTCCATTGATGCTTCTGGTTTGGTCAAGAGTGGAAGGAACTTGTTTAAGTTATTTTGTGAGGTCATTGATTGGGTTGGAGCGGAGAATGTTGTTCATGTTGTGACCGATAATGCATCCAACTATAAATTGGCAGGGACAATGATACATGAGCATTATGGTCATATATATTGGACTCCTTGTGTTGCTCATACCCTTAACTTGATCTTGAGTGACATTGGATCTATTCCTCGTGTTAAGAAGCTTGCTTATCGAGCTACCAAGGTCTCCAAATTTGTTTACAATCATGGTCCAATTTATTTCTGGTTGAAGACAAAGGAGAATTGGAAAGAAATAGTGAGACCTGGTGCTACTAGATTTGCTACTACATTTCTGAGTTTGCAAAGTACTTTTGAGCACATGCATGATTTGGAGGAACTAGTGATTAGTGAGTTCTTTAGAGAAATTAATCTTTCAAGTACTAAGGATGTAAAGGATGTGAAGGCAATTGTACTCGATCAACAGTTTTGGGCTGATTGTGACTTCATTGTTAAGTTGACAGCTCCAATTGTTAAGTTGCTTCGAGTTGTGGATTCAGATAGTAAACCAGCAATGGGGTATGTGTATGATGGGATGACTAGAGTGTCAAATGATATTAAGACTGTTTGTGGAGATAAGGAGGAGATGTACAAACCATACATGGATATCGTTAATAGGAGATGGGATAAGCACTTGAGCCGTGATTTGTTTATGGCAGCTCACTATCTTAATCCGGCTATTAAGTATGCTGCTAATTGGACAGAGGATAGGGCAGTTACATTTGGACTTCTTAATCTTCTTGAGAACTCGTCTTTATGTCCTGATAATAGTGTGGTGGTGGCGGAGATGAATTTGTATGATGAAAAGGAAGTAAACTTTGGGAGGAAGATGGCAATAGATTCTGCACGGAAACAACAACCAGGTAATTGATATCATTTGCATTGAAGTTCTTCTATTTATTACGATATTTAAGAAACTAACATTTATGTTTTATATGTAGATAAGTGGTGGAAATGGTTTGGCATTGATGCTCCAAATATTCAGAAGTTGGCTATTCGAATTCTTAGTCAAACTGCTGCTTCTTCTGGTTGTGAACGTAATTGGAGTATCTTTGAACGTGTGCATACCAAAAGAAGAAACAGATTGAAGCATAAAGTGCTTAGTAACTTGGTGTTTGTGAATTACAACTTGCGATTGCAGAATAGGTAATGATTTGAATTATAGAACTTGTGTGTTTAATTCATACTTTCGATGCTTACTATTGAATTGAATTATTTTATGTTTTCTACTTTGGTTAGGGAGTATTATACCAAGAATAAAAAAGATTCATATGATCCCATAAGCCTTGAAAGCATTGATTCTACTGTTACTAGTCACTGGTTGTCAGAAGGGGAAGAAGGTTCATCTTCTAGGGAAAAGGAATTGGATATTGATGAGCTGGATCGAGCATTGGAAGAGGAAGGTTTGTTTGTAAATCAATTATGTATGATATGAATCCTAATACTAATAATTGATAATAATTCATACTTGTTTTCTCTTGTATTGTAGTTGGTGATGAAGAAGATGAAGGGGACGACTTGCAGAATGTAGACTTATCTACATTTGGTGTTGTATGAAGATATGAAATGTTGTTTGTGAACGTTGTAGTGCTTGCTAGTTTGAGTTTGTGATAGTTGTGAACTTGTGGTTTGAGAATATTGTTTGGCTGTTTTGTACTTTGAACGAAAATGAATGTTGTTTGGTTTGAGAATGTTGTTTGAACTTGTGGTTTAAGAATGTTGTTTGGTTGTTTTGTACTCGATCGTAAACATGCATTTGAACGATTATGTAGTTAATTCAGTAATGTTGTAGTTAGTTGATTGTTATATTAAATATGCCTATTTAGTTTATTCAGGTTTGTTATCCGGTATATTCCGGTTTTATTCCGGTATTATTCCGAAACGGTATCCTGAATCTGCCGGTACGATTTTTTAACAAAAAAATATTTTTTAATTACAAAAACGGTATTTTGCCGGTACACAACGATTGAACCACGGTAGTACCACAAAACACCTACCACTGACGGATCCGATATGACTTCTGGTACGGTTTCCTTTACCATGCCTGCCGGACTAACTGTTTAACAACAGGGTCGATCCAGTTTGACCCAGATCCAATGAGAAAAACGGACGCCACAAACCCACGAGTCGACCAGCAACATGGTTCTCAGTTTGGAGGTCACATGACATCGTTTTTCCCTTTGTTCTGAGAATATATTTTTCGGTTTTTCTCTTAGCATAATCCCATATTTGGAATTCTAAATTGAAATATTGATGTTATATGAATTTGTTTGAATTTTCGTTATATGTTGGTTCCAAGTACGAATTAGTATTTTGATGTAATTTAAAATGTTTACCCATATGTTAGATGTAATATAATATAATTTATATATGTATGAATAATATATTTTTTTCATATATTCAAGCTAAATAGAATTAAAACGAACGAATCATTAATTCTCAACTTACTAAATCATAGGGGTGGCTATACGGTCCAGTCTGGTTAAGCTAGTTCAAATTGACCCGGTTCCGATCCGGTCTTTTTGAAATTATGAGGACCAAAGATTAGATTAGATTAGATGCATTATGGTTTTGACCAGGTCCGGTCTCTATCCGGTCCCGCTCTAGTTTTTACCTAAAACCGGATTTCTCCGTCCCCTTCTCTAAAACGCCATCGTTCAGCTCTCCTCCTGTGAAAAAGCTCAATGAGCTTAGGCTTTGTAGGGTTTGTAGAGAGAAGAAGAAGAAGATGGAGGCGGTACAAAGTGGGAAAACCCGCAAGGAGTGATTCTCCTATGCTATTCTATATTTATACTAAAGTGAAAGGTAAAGTTTACAAAACAGTGAAAATGGAAGCAGTCCGTTAAAACAGAAATTCAAAAAGCAGCAAATAAATCGTGCCACTTGTATTTGTTTGATTGGCCTTCGTAACTCCACCTAACGTTACATTGAATACCACCACGACGTCGCTTTAGCATTCGTTCAAACATCAGATGGAGGGGAAGGCAGAAATGAAACGTTTCTGCCTGGTTCGTTTCTTCTTCAAGTTGCCGCTTTTTGCAGTTAGCCGTTGAGAATCACTCGTCTTCTTCCTGGATTGATACGCCCCCGCAAGCTGGCGAGTAGGCATTGAAGACTTTCAGCTTGTCCAAGAGAAACTTCAGTCGATAGCTAGTGACGCCTTTGGTGAAGATGTCAGCAATTTGATCATCAGTTCTCACATGACTCAGTTTAATCAGCCCAGATTTCAATCTCTCCCTTGTAACGTGGCAATCGATCTCGATATGCTTTGTTCTTTCGTGAAAAACGGGATTTTCTGCAATATGTAAGGCTGACTTGTTATCACAGAAAAGAGGAATTGGAAGTGGAACCTGAAATCCCATTTCCAGTAACAAATTCCTGAGCCACTGTACTTCACAAACAACTTGTGCCAATGCTTTGTATTCAGCTTCAGAGGATGAACGAGACACAGTTGTCCGCTTCTTCGTCTTCCAGGTAATAAGGGATGTTCCCAGAAAGGTGCAATAACCAGTCAGGGACCTCCTCAAATCAGGGCAGCTTGCCGAGTCTGCATTACAAAACCCTGGCAATTCCAATTTCGAGTCATACTTAAAAATCGGACCTTGCCCTGGTGTGTGCTTCAGGTACCTGATAACCCTATGTGATGCTTGGAGGTGTTCAACAGTTGGTGTGCCTTGGAATTGAACCAACTGCTGGACAGCATAGGTGATATCAGGCCTAGTGATTATCAGATAATGGAGTTTACCAATCAATCTCCTGTAAACTGTAGGATCAGGCAAGGCTTCTCCTTGTGTAGCTGTTAGCTTCAAGTTGTAGTCAACAGGAGACAAATATTCTTTTGCTTCAATGTACCCTGCATCAGTAATCAATTCCAGACATTACTTCTTTTGGCTCAAGGAGATCCCTTTATGATCTCTAAAAACTTTGAAACCCAGGAAGTAACTCATTTGGCCAAGGTCCTTGACCTTAAATTCCTTCCCAAGGAACAGTTTCAACTGTTCAATATCACTCAAGTAGCTGCCTGCAATAAGAATATCATCAACATACACAAGGACAACAACAATCCTGCCCTGAATCCATCTCACAAACATGGAGTAGTCTGAAGATGTTTGAGAATATCCATTCTTCATTAATGCAGTGGTCAGTTTGGCAAACCATTGCCTACTGGCTTGCTTGAGCCCATAAAGAGACTTCTTAAGTCTATAAACAAGACCCTGCCCTCTAGGAACATTAGCTCCAGGAGGTATTTCAAGATAAACTTCCTCTTCTAAGTCTCCATGCAAGAATGCATTGGAGACATTCATTTGGTGAATGTGCCAGTCTTTTGAGGATCCTACTGCCAGCAAAGTTTTCACATAATTAATCTTGGCAACTGGTGAGTAGGTGTCTAGGAAATCAATCCCATAGATCTGTGTATATCCTTTGGCAACAACTCTGGATTTAAATCTCTCAATAGTTCCATCAGACTTGTGTTTAATCTTGAACAACATTTGGAACCTACAGCTTTCTTACCCTTAGGTAACTTCACAACTTCCCAAGTCTGGTTCTCTTCCAAAGATGCCAATTCTTCATTACAAGCCTGGTTCCATCTTGGATCCTTACAAGCTTCAGCATAGGAAATAGGTTCCACATTCATCATGACACTGAATGCAAAAGATCTCTGTGCAGGAGTAAGGTTTTCATAGGAGAAGGTTTTCCAGATGTGATGTTTGGAACAAGATGCAGCAATGTTAATATCATAGTCTTTGTGCCATGGTGGGACCGTTCTAGTCCTAGTGGATTTCCTGAGTAATTCAGCCTCATCAGTATCCTTATCATCAGGGAAAAATTCTATCTCAACCTCCTCCCCCACAGAATGCAAACCAGGAGACTCTGAACATGAGGTGTGTTTGGAAGAAGAAGAAGAAGAAGAAGGAGCTAAAGGTGGAGAGAAATTATGAACAGGAGAGGGACTGGGAGCATTTTGGGAAGTAGGTGTGGTAGGTGATGGAGCAGGAGTGGAAGCATGGAGTTGAAGATCTGTAGGAATGGGTGATAAGACAGGATAGATGGGATCTAAAAGGAGAGTAGGAGGAGTATAAGAGGTGGAAGAAATGTGAAATGGTAGAATAGTCTCATAGAATGTAACTTCTCTAGAGACAAAGAAACTGTGGGAATTCAGGTTTAAAACCCTTAATGCCAGAAGGGAATCCAAGAAAAATGCATTGCCTTGCACGAGAATCAAACTTGGTCCTATCCCTATGCAAGGTAGCAGCATAGCACAAACAGCCAAAAACCTTTAAGCCAGAGAGACTAGGTGGTTTGTGATAGAGAAGCTCATAAGGTGAAGTGTTGTTAAGGGCATAAGTGGGGATTCTGTTAATGAGATAAACAGCATGCAACACACAATCACTCCAGAATTGAAGGGGAACTCCTTATTGGAACCTTAAAGATCTTGCAACATTCAGGATATGCTGATGTTTCCTTTCAACCCTGGCATTCTGTTCAGGGGTCTCAACACAAGATAACTGATGCTCAATCCCATTAGCAGTATAAAATTCTGCCATATGAAACTCACTTCCCTGATCACTTCTAACAACCTTGACATGTTTTGAAAACTGCTTAGACACCATTACACAGAATGACTCTAATAGTTTGCTAGTTTCTGACTTGTACTTCATTAAGTAGGTCCAAACACCTCTTGAGTAATCATAAAAAATTGTTAGGAAATAGGAGTAACCATCATGAGATTTAACAGCTAGTGGACCCCAGATGTCCACATGAATAAGGGAAAAAGCATCTCGTGCATGGGAAGAACTAACAGGGAAAGGAAGCCTTTTATGTTTGGCAAAATGACAAGTTTCACATTGTAAACTGGAAGTCCTATTACATGGTACTAATAGTCTTTCCTTTTCTCTATGAAGATGTCCAAGTCTCCAGTGCCACAGTTCAATGTTTTGAGGAGAGAAGTTGTAGATGGCTGATGTCTGAGGTTGTGTTTGAAGGGATGAAGAAGGTGGGGAAGTCTTGAAGTTTAGTTGGTAGAGGCCTCTAATCTGCTTTGCCAAACCAGTCCTGTTGAGGGTCATTAGGTCCTGAATTTGGCAAGAGTCAGATTCAAAGTGTAAGGAGATTGGTAAGTCATTTGTAAGCTTGCTCACAGAAACAAGGTTAAATGAAAAACTGGGCACTAGGAGGACATTGTCAAGTACTAGTCCTGAAGGCAGTTTAACTCTACCTATATGACTCACAGCAACCTTAGTGCCATTAGGCAAATACACAAACTGGTTCTCAACTGGGGTGGATTCAAAGAATGACTCAAGGCTGCAGGCTATATGGTTAGAGGCACCAGTGTCGAGTATCCATATACCAAGCAACCCATTAGAATGTTGCGAAAATAAGAAGAGAGAATGTATTTACCAGCATAGTTGAAAAAATGAGGAATGTGCTGAGCAACTGAGAAAGCATGATGATTAATGGAGGGAGACGCTGATGGAGATGGACTTGGTGAGGATGAGACTGAATTCAGGAGGAACTTCAGCTTATTTAACTCTTTAGATGATAACCCAAAGCTGCCACTAGGAGTTCTGGTGTCAATGTTGAGTTTAGTATCTGAACTGGCAGAGTCACTATTAGTAGAAGAGTCACTTTGAGAAACAACTGCAACCATGTTCCCTCCTGCCATCCTAGCCTTCTTTCGTTTTAGACTGTAGCACTCATCAATGGTATGCTTTTCTTTCTTGCAGTATCTGCAAAACTTCTTCCCAACTGAGGTATCCATACCCTTCTGCTGATTACTTGAATTCCCTGAAACAGCAAGTGATACAGTTTGAACTCCCTTTGTCACTCCAGCCTTGTCACCCTTGATCTTTTGTTCATGCTGCGGTAAGCCATTAACTGCACTATCCACTGTAGGAAGTGGCTTCATCATCAGCAATTGTGTGTGCACAATCTCATATTCAGGTCTTAACCCTTTCAGAAAGCGGATGAGATACTCCACTTCCTGCTTCTGCTTGAAAGCTTCCACAACTGCACAGGGTCGAGTGTGTTGTGCTACGTACACAATCACACTCGACGATGGGGTTGAACTGCAAATTCTCCTCCCATAAACCCTTGAATGCTGTGTAATACTGTGTGATGTTCAAGGACCCTTGCTTACCAGCAATGATCTGATTCTATAGGTTAGCCAACTTAATGGCATTTGGGAGCCCAAACCTCCTTTTCAGTTCCTCCAAGTGAACCTGGGCATTCTCATGCTGCATAACGCTTCTCCTAATTTCCTTTTCAATTGAGTTAAGAATCCAACATAAAACCAAAGTATTCGAAGCATCCCACAAACCAAAATTGGGATCTCCAGTAGTTGGCATAACAATCGTACCATCAATGAATCCTATCTTGTTTTTAGTCTTCAATGCCATACGAATTGATCGTTGCCATATTTCGTAGTTTTAACCATCCAGATTTTCAGAAATAATCGACTGCGAGATGTTCTCATTTGGGTTTATGTAAAAGGGGTTACCAAATTGAAGATTCGCTCGTCCATTATTGTTGTTGTTGTTGTTGGTCGTGGTGGTGCTGTTGTTGCCTCCACTAGACTGAGCGTCGAAGGTGCCAAAGGGAATAGCTCCAGCATTGAGCGGAGTACCACCAGGAGTACCTGGGCGAGGGGTATTCGACATTGTAAATCACTGGATCTGTTCCAGCTCTAATACCATGTGAAAAAACTCAATGAGCTTAGGGTTTGTAGAGAGAAGAAGAAGATGGAGGCGGTAAAAAGTGGGAAAACCCGCAAGGAGTGATTCTCCTCTGCTATTCTGTATTTATACCAAAGTGAAAGGTAAAGTTAGAGAATAGTGAAAATGGAAACAATCCGTTAAAACAGAAATTCAAAAAGCAGTAAATAAACCGTGCCACTTGTCTTCGTTTGATTGGCCTTCATAACTCCACCTAACGTTACACTGAATACCACCACGACGTCGCTTTAGCATTCGTGGAAACATCAGATGGTTTCGTTTCTGCCTGGTTCGTTTCTTCTTCAAGCTACCGCTTTCTGCAGTTAGCCGTTGAGAATCACTCGTCTTCTTCCTGACTCACTTCAATTTCGTTGGAGGAGACAGAATTTCCACCCAAAGTCAATCAAACCCTCGCCGCCGCCACCGGAGTCCTCATCATCGAGCCAAAAGAGAGAAGAGTTAAGCGGCAGAGAAAGAAGAGGAAGCGTCTCTCACGCTGGTAGGCGATCGCACTTGGGGCGGAGTCAGTGTCACGGTCTTGCGGAGCGGAGGAGGATTGGTTCGCTGGTCGACGATCGCTGGAGCAGAGGCGTGGAGCGGGGACCAGAATTGCGAAGGCGTGAAGCAGACGTCATATTTGCAAAGCTGCGGGTCATGGTGCTTGGCTTCTCACGATCGTGAAGTGAAGGGAATTAGGGATATTGAGGGAAGTTGCTTTCCTCGCTGCCTCCAAAACATAAGGGGCGGCAGGTGTGGGCTCAGGCTGAGAGAATGAGCCAGAGAGGGGAAGGCTGGGCTTGGGTGTGGTGGCTGGTGAGCTCTAGGTAGGATTGGCTTACAAGGTCTGTTATCCGATTTTTCGATTTTAACCCGGACCGGATTGATTCGAGTTTTTTTTGCTATTTTTGAAACAAAAAACATGATTGAATTGTTTTACATCCGATTCCGCTCTCAAAACAATCTGGGTTATACGATTCGATTTCGGATTAAACATGAAATCTGGACCAAATAGCGAGCCTTACTAAACTGGGTTGACAACCTTCTTTAACTGAATTTCTATTTGACGCCCTAACAATTTAAATTTATTCCCTAATTTGTACTGAATAGACTATTTAGTCCCTTAACATAAAAACCAAGCTAAAATGACCTGCCCAAAATTGACGTGGTCTATCCCATTCCCCCTCTTTCTTCCTTGCCAAAAATCCACCGCCGCCCTAACTTGCCGACCGTCGCGCTGCTCTTGACTAAGCCCACCGATCGACCTCTAATTCTGATTTGTCGGCACCGAACTAGCAAACCGAGGCGAGAAGAACGAAAGACAAGGCAAGGAGGAAGAACGATGGCTGCTATAGACCTCCCGCCCACCCATGCCTCACCACCTACTTTAATTTCCCGCCGCCCAGCTCCGTCGAAAAAAGGAAATAGAGGAGAATAGCCGCCTTATTTTATTTTTGCTGGGTACTACTCGTCAGGCGGGTTGAAATCCCGTCGCCGGCGACGGAGTCAGTGGACGGAGTAGAACCAGAGGTGGTCGGCGAGACAAAACCAGGCATCAGAGGTGGCCGGCGGGGCGGGATCGTTTCCTTGCTTCTTCGTTAGCAGAGCGGCGCAGCGGCAGACCTTCCTGGCGGCGACGGGTGCACCGAGGTTAGCGGCGGTAGTGGGCGAGGCAGAACAAATTCTTTATTTTCTTCTTCTTCGTCGGCGCAGTAGCAAAGGCGGCGGCGTCGACGAGTCGGAGTAGAGCAAAGGTCACGTTGATTTAGGGCGATGGTATTGTTTTTTTATAATAGGGCGATGGTAATTTGGATTAGGGTTAAATATGTATTTTCAGTCTAATAGCCCTTGGTCGCTGGCACACATACCAATGCTATCTCCGCCTACTCCCTATAGCACATTGACCTCCCACTTCCGCATCAGCAGCTTTCGTTGTTGTGGACTTCGCCACTTTCCATTGAGCAGCAGAGGGCAGAGAGGGAGCGACGTAGACTTCCAACAACAGTTTTCAGAACTCCGAGGCCAAAATCTTGGATTGAATCAGGGCAGGCAGCGCTTCTCTACTTCTTTTCTTGTTGGTGAGCGAGCAAGGTAGAAGATTCCTTGATTTGTTTCTTCTTTGTTCTTTTTCTTTACCGCACGGCATTGATCGATGTGACTACATTCCCAAAATTAACTAGGGATTTTGAAATCTTACAGAGAAACGAACAGGAAGGGACTGCTGCAGATAGAACGCAGAGCGGCATTACCGAGCGGGAACTTCGAGGTTAGTGGCGCTTGTGCTTTGTATCTTGGTATGCTGTGTGAGGATTTAATTTGTTTTCCCCATTCTCAATTTTCTCTCATGGCATGACAATCTGGAACCTAATCCATCTTGTCCATTTTCTAAGTTCTTCATTTTCACACAAAAATCTGGAACTTGCCACCAGACTTTGGTGGTTCTTTCTGGGCAAGTTATTTATCTTGGCACCAAATCAGACTTACTTGCCATTGATGTGCCAAGTGACCAAGTAATAAAAAGGATGCTAATGTGGAAATCGGAGCATTGTACACTTTTCTATGATCTAACAATAATAAAGAGCGAGATGCGTTCTTTCTTTTGTTATGATCACTTCAAGGCAGGATTTCCTCTTGCATCCTTTTTTATTCTTATGACGAGGTTGACAACTCCAACCACCTGATTATTGGTTTTGTCCTTAAGTTTGATTGCTCACAGCAGGAGAGAAAACCAACCAGATTTGGGTTGAACTTGCTCTGGATTTTACAGTGGATGAAACATCAATGCATTATGATTTTCTTATGGTGTGTTGTAGTTTGAGGTCTTGACTCCAAGATGTGTTCTTTTTCCCTCTTGTTATTAGGTTGAGAGGCCAGGAGTTGTGTGTGGAGGTCCTTGATATTCATAATGGAAGAAACAGGAAATCCACATCCTTATGTGCCCACAGATCTGCTACTCCCCGATTATGTGCCTCCGTTTCTCTCTCAATCCGCCATCCTCTGCATTTACGGGGTTGCCTCTCTCGTTGTCGTTTCAACTGTTTGGGTCTCTTCTGGTTTGCTTTCAATCTCTAACCTCCTTCTTCCTTTTCAATCCTTCTGCATGCTGTAAATCGTTCGATATCATTACTGTAAATAGATCCTAGTCGCCTACATTGTCACTGCTCGCCCCTCAGTTCACGCTTAATTGATGGCTTGATTGAGCATTTGTCCAATCACTTTGATTGCCTTTGGGGTCTCTTTTTCCTCTACCGTGTTGGCTTCTTGGATTTTGGTTGTCTGCCATACACATAGGCAAATGCTTCAGACAGCAACATTCCCCTTTCTCCCACTTCCCAAACCCTAAACTTCAGATGCAGCTGTGTTCTTAGCCTACCCCACTACTAGTTTCCGTCCCTTACTGGTTTCTTATAGGTCCAACTGATTTTCTTCTTTTCGAAACAGGCTTCTCCCGGAAAATAGCTAAACTTGACAGGCTTCTCCTTTGCTGGTGGGCTTTCACTGGTCTCACACACTTGATTCTCGAAGGATATTTTGCTTTTGCACCGGAATTTTACAAGGACAAATCTGGGTTCTTCCTTGCTGAAGTTTGTGAGTATTCTACTTATGTTCAATTGGCCAACAGTGCTTGTCGGGAATTGGTATGACTTTGCTGGAGTCCTGTGCTATGTTTCCACAAACAATAATCCAGTTTGGAAAATCTTACAGGGAAAGAATACAGCAAAGGTGATTCAAGATATGCAGCAAGAGATTCTGGAGTAGTTTCTGTTGAAGGATTGACAGCAGTCTTCGAGGGGCCCGCCTGCCTTTTAGCTTTGTATGGCTGGCCGCGCACTGCACTTCTCCTTCAAAAACTCTGAATAGAATTATTGGTCTCTCAACTCTATTCTTTTTATCCTAACTTCCTTTTCCCTGCACTTTGCCATGTGCAGATATGCTATTGCTACAAGAAAGTCATACAGCTACATTCTTCAGTTTGCTATCTCCCTGGGACAGCTCTATGGAACTGCCGTGTATTTCATTACTGCATATCTAGAGGGCGATAACTTTGCTGCCAGTCCGCATTATTACTATGCCTACTACATTGGTGCCAATGCATCTTGGGTTGTCATACCCTCGTTGATAGCCTTGCGCTGTTGGAGGAAGATTTGTGTGGCCGTGAACGTTGCAGACCAGAAAAAGACCAAAACAAAAACCCGCTAAGTTAGCAGCTGACAAGAATGCCCGACTCCCTTTGCATCGTTGATGATATCTCGCTTCTCGCTACTTCTTGTTTGGTGGTTTGGTTTCTGCAACTGGAAGCGTTGGAAGCATTATTAATCAGGAGAGATTGAAAACTTTGGATCATTCTTTTCGAATGTGTTCCTAATGAAATTATGTATTGTCTGGATCGATTGGAACATGTGCTGTGTCTCGGCAGAGTGCTTTCTACTGTGAACCTTTGAATTTTCGATTTCATGTTCGTGTTTGTTCTTCTCTCACAACAATATCAACCAACTGTTTCAGTCAAGGCATGGACTGCGCCAGAGAGTAGGGGCGAAAGCCCCAGCCTTTGTTACTTGTCTAGCTGCTCTTGGATAGAATAAATTTCATTGCAGGGTTGAGAAAATTTAGGGTATTCTTGCACAGTGGAAAAAATTAGGTTCTTTTTTTGTTGTTGTTGAGAAATTAGGTTCTGGTATGGAATATAAATTTCAGAGGCCACCCAATCAAATTGCTAAATATACTGCTCTGGATAGGGTGTATAACTCTTGGTTGGGCAATAATCCAACAACTTTTTCGGGTAAATGTCGGTCACTGGGATTACTTAATCGTGTCATGTTTAGTCACTAGAAAAATTTAATATCAATTTTGGTCACTCGAATTACTGAAACAGGTCACATTTAGTCACTCTCCCATTAGTTTCCGTCCAATAATAGAGTTGGACGTAAACTAACGGGAGAGTGACTAAGTGTGACCTGTTTCAGTAATTAATTCGAGTGACCGGAGTTGGACGGAGGCTAACATGAGAGTGACTCAATGTGACATGTTTCAATAATTCAAGTGACAAAAATTGATATTAAATTTTTCTAGTGACTAAACATGACACGATTTAGTAATCACAGTGACCAAATGTGACATTTACCCCAACTTTTTGAGTTGAAAATGCTACAAATGGAGGCAACCACCCAACAACTTTTTGAGATGAAGACTTTCACAATCTCATAATCAGTAGTAGCTGAAATCTTTGAATGTGATTGGTGCACTCTTGCATAACTAGGTCTGAACCTTCCCTTTTTAGTGGCCAGAAAAATCATATATAATTGTTGAAAATTAAATGCATTTTATTTTCTTTAGTTTTCTTAATCGATTTTTATCTTCTTCATTTTAAATTGGATTTCAAATTTTTTTTTTTTTGCACGGATGAATAAAGTTCGTTGTGCTCTACAAAATGATATTCATTTTCAATATTTTTGAATTTTTTTCTTCGTAACTCTTGTTACCAACTCCATACCATATTATATATCCTTCTTTTTTAAGTTGTTTTTTAAGATTTTTGCACAGAAGAAAATGAGTTAATCATGATCTATTAGATCTACAAGTTTATGAGTGAAAAAAGATAAAGAACAAAAAAATACCACATTATACCACCCTGGTATGGAGGATGGTATCTTGTGGTACAAAATGTTGAAAGTCGTAAATCACAATTGATATACTCCTACTATCATGTATTCAACCATCCTACATTCTTGATATGTTCATACCACCATGTAGGCTTTCATACCATCTGGTATGCTCTGATTTTAGTACCAATTAATACCACCATGGTATAGATTGGTAAAAAATGTCTCAATTTTTTTGTTCCAAAAATATATCAAAGTGGATATCATTTTGAAGAGCATAAGGTTTTAGTACCAATTAAAACGAGAGAGATATCGTCCGTTAAAAATTTTAAAAAAATCAAAGGTTTTTTTAGGAGAGAGAGGGGGTTGATGTGGCGGATTCCACTTGAATTATGTATCGTTATTGACATGATCCATTCCCTAAATATACTAGGGTAGTGATGGAAGTGTGGTTTGTGGTTTACCAAAAATTGTGTCGGATCACATGTTGTTTGTTAATAATACTCATATTTTGGGCTCCAGGTGTATAACCATGAGTTATGCACCTATAAGTAACTAAATATGGATGTTTCTTTTTCAGTTTGCCCAGAAAATCTAGATCTAAGAGTGAAAAATTAAAGACATTTTTATTTTCCCTAGTTTTCTTAATCGGCTCATATCTTCTTCGTTTTCACTCGAATTTCAAATTTTTTTTTTTTTTTTTGCACAGATGGAACTAGTTCATTGTACTCTACAAAATGATATCCATTTGCATATGATATCTTCTTCTTTTTTAAGTCATTTTTGAAAAATTTTGCATAGAAGAAACGAGGTCATCATGATTTATTGCATCTACAAATTACCGGGTGAACAAAATACAAGACCAAAAATTACCACCCTAGTACAGGGTGGTATCTTGTGGTACACAATGTTGAAAGTCGTAAATTACAGTTAGCATATTTCTACTATCATGTATTCAACCATCCTACAATCTTAGTATGTTCATACCACTATGGTATCATATGATCATTTTAGTTTCCATAATCCCCCAAAAGTGGGCCGGTTTCTTTTCACTTTGCCGGCAATTATTACTTTATTAGTATGATTGGGCCCAATTACAAAGCCTAGTGCTTAGTCCAAATCGTTACAA
Source organism: Linum tenue (assembly GCA_946122785.1). NCBI lineage: Eukaryota > Viridiplantae > Streptophyta > Magnoliopsida > Malpighiales > Linaceae > Linum > Linum tenue. The sequence goes on from CAMGYJ010000011.1 coordinate 31,358,077, forward strand.
AAATTTAGGTTGGTATGAGGTTTTTGAAAAAATTAGTAACTAATTTTTTTGAGATTGCTAATTCTCGCTCTATATCTTCAATTGTAGACATGTCGCTCATGAAGCCTCCGTAGCCACATAGGTAACCGCATCGAGCACCCGCTTCCGCTTGTAGACATGTCGCTCATCAAGCCTCCGTAGCCACATAGGCTCCCGCAGACTGATCGAGATACCACTCACCAATTCATTACTTCTCAACGCTAGTCGACTTTGTCTTAGTTGCATCTGTCAATTCTCGACGCAAGCCCACAAGCCTTAACAGGCTGCTACCATCGCTACTCGGGACAAACAAGTCGCTCTGAATTTCCAGGCCGGCCGGATGCCGCTTAGCTATTTCCCCCTTTCAGACGTCTAAGTGTATATATATTGCTCCCAAATAGGGGATGCTTGCTAAAGTTGGATTGCATTTGCACGTTCTGGGCGGCGGAGAAGATTTTGAAGGGACGTCGTTCTTGTTGAAAGAAGATGGAGGATTAGGATTTTAGGGGCTGTTTGTGTTGTTGCTTTCGGTTTGATTCAGGTTAATTTAGTAATTTTATATTTTAAGTTAGGGCGATAATAGTAAAGTTAAGGTGATATTTAGCTATTAAGATTTTTTATTTGTAGTAACTACGACTTGAGTTTCAATAGGAAAATTATAAGTGCAAGATGTTTGTTATGAAGGGAATTGTGTATAGAAACTTAAATCGCTAATTCAACACCAAGTTTAATTACTAATCAAATTACTTATTTATTTATAAGCTTCGACAATGTTTAATAAAATTATTAAATAGATAACAATGAATTAGGTTTAACCTTTCATCTAAACCTATATATAAGTTGGAGCTTTATGAGCACTAGTTGTTTTGCCTGCGATTCATCGCGGTATGAAAGACATACGTAATACATTCTTTAATTGATACATTTGAAATAACTATCTTTTGATAAGGTTTATGCAACGTGTTCGTAATTTACGTAATTTTTATAGAATAGTGTTACATAAATCTTCTGTAGTGTGGTCTAATAATAACATCAAGTTACAAATTGAGAGAAGTCTCACTTTGATTAGAATATTATGTAAAATTAATAATCTTACGGAACCTTTGCTTAATACAAATGGATGAGATGATAAATATTATATAGAATAATAAAGAATAATTATAATAATAAATGAATTGAGTTACGAAATTTATTTTTATTAACTTGTTATGCAAATTGATGAGATGATCAACAATTTAGTTAAAAATTTAGGAATTTCATTGAAACTCATATTATGAAAGACATACAATTGATACATATGAAATAACTACCCTCGGTAAGTTCTATGTAATATACTTATAGTTTACATAATTGTTATATAATATTTTATGTCAATCGTTCATACTGTGTGGTCTAATAATAAAATAAAATTATGTACAGTATGATACTATGTAAAAGTTAACTATTGCCTTAAATATATAACTTTTGCGTTAGGAATATTAAAATGAAGTAATAATTGTGGTAACCATCTTTAGCATGTTTGATTATTTTTTTTTTTTTTATAATGACTTTAACATGTTTGATTTAGATGGTTTAGTTTGATTTAGATAGTTTAACATGTAAAACTTCATTCAGACACTACTCAAAAGTAAACCATTTCTCCTTTTATATCCAAATTCGCATCTGGCAGTACTTCGTTTCCCATTAAACACACCTTTAGTATCTACCTTGACAATATTAACATAAAACACTAATATTAATCAACATTATACATAAATTGGTTTTAGAAGGAAGAAGATATATACTAACTCCAAAGATGATTTGCTTCTCCATTTTAACACCTTCAATTCTCTATAAAAACTTCAAAAATAATTTGTTTTCCCCAAATCTCAACTCTCCATTTTAACACCTTCAATTCTCTATAAATAACTTCAAAAATAGTTGTTCGTCTCTTCTCGTTTTCGAGGGGATAATTGAAAATCCAAACAACAACAAAGGATTGGGACTTAAGAAAAGAAAAAAAGCCCTAGTTAGAAGAAGAAGAAGGAATTGACATGTTTATCAAGTTGCATAGAGGAGATCTCTTCCTTCCTTTCCTTCTCCACGGCTGCAACCGTGAGGAGAAACCAGATCGGAGAGGAGGAATTGGCAGAGGTAGCGGCCGGGGAAGACACTCTAAGACAGTGCAAAGGCCGCATCGCGGCAGTGGAGTTCAATTATTTGGGACTAGGCTAGTGTGGGTCCGAGACATCGCCGTTGTGCGATTCTGCCTCCCTAGCTAGGCTAGGCAGTCCTCCTTCCTTCCTGTTACGATGATTGGTTTATTGGAGATCCACCACTCCCAGCATCTTTTCATCTTGATTTTCATGGTCAGTGAGGCGTGGTCCGTGTCGGACTTGTTGCCAACTCCAACACCTTCTACCTCTCTCCCAGCTTCTCCCTCGGTCTCCAATTCATGTTGGTCGGCCATCGGAGCTCCACCGTGAATTCTCGTCAGAGCCGCCGACACTTCTATCAATCTCCTCCTCGGTGAACTCCAAGTTGCTTGCTTTCACTTTCACTTTCACTTTCCGAGTGCCACGCGTCAGTTAAATACGACGCTTCCCGATCTCAGCGACGTGTAAGCCAGCTTTTGTTTGGTCTTATCCTCAGCCGCATAAGGTAAGCGGCGAGTTGGCTGGTAACTGGTAAGTAATTTGATTTCTTTCTTTTGGATTAATTGTATGGTTAGTCACTGAGATTATAAAAAACGTTCAAGTTTGGTCACTCAAAATATTTAAATTCATTGGTGGTATTTTAATTTACTGAAATCGTTCACGTTTGGTCACTCTCCGTCCAACTCCGTTAACTTTTGCTTACGTGGCGGTCAACTCTAAAAGTTGACCGTTAAATGTGTGACGTGGCAATTCAAAAATAATAAAATTCATTTTTTAAAATTGACATCTCATTTCCACCTCATTATCACTTTTATTTAAAATAAATAAAAAATCCCTAATTTCTTTTAAATCCCAATACCAATATTCTTCCGCAGCATACCCCGCCATCGCTGCCACTTCCATTGTTGCCGACGATATGACTCTCCGTCGATGAACTGCTCCTCTGGGAAGACAGAGGAGCGGCAGGGAGGTAACCAAGTGCAATAGAGTGAGTGGAAGGGATCATGGCGCCGTTGTGGTGAATCCCATAAAAGAGATTAATCGGGCATCCAATTTGCCGCTTTGGCTAGTCCTGGCGGAGAGAGTGGAGGTCACCAACGGGTTACCGTGATTTGTATGGCTGCAGAGAGTGTACCATCGAGGAATCCGCCGGGTCTCTGTTGCTGCAGGCAACTTCCTGTCTGACATCCCGTTGGTTTCTTTTAGAGGCTGGTATGGGGGTTTTAATTGCTTAGATTGCTTTTCGATTTGTTGTTGCAGGGAAAGGACGACAAAAGGAGTTAGGCAGGGGATTGATTTACGGTGAGAGGAGTGAGATTTGTTTTGGGAAATTATTTTTATATAATTGACCCCACTTTTTCCTTCTTCCTCCCCTCAATTAGATCTGAACTCACTTAGATTTTGTTAGAATTAGATGGTGTGAGCAGTTTCTTTGATTGTATATCATGAAGAGTGATTTGCGAGGGATTACTTTGAAGGAACATGGTAAGAAGCAGGGCGGTCGAATGAGAGAGAAGATAGAGACGTGATCGGGAGCTCGGGGTGGAGAGGAGGGGGGATTTTGCGAGGGATTGTAATCTGTAATTAACTCGAGGTTTCCGCCATTAACGTCAAGATGGAATTTTGGTAGACGCCGGAGGAAAGGAACGAGAAGGGAAAGAGGGGTTGAAATTCCTCGCCGCTTCTGGAAGAATTGGCAAGAAATAGAGGACGAGATCGCTGTTGTTGCCGGCGATACGACTCTCCGTCGATGAACTGTGACGGCGGGGGTATGCTGCATGTTGGGTAATGGTATTGGGGTTTAAAAGAAATTAGAGATTTATTTATTTATTTTAAATAAAAATGATAATGAGGTGGAAATGAGATGAGCAATTTTAACAAATTTAATTTTATTATTTTTAAATTGCCACATCACACATTTAACGGTCAACTTTTAGAGTTGACTGCCACGTAAGCAAAAGTTAACGGAGTTGGACGGAGAGTGACCAAACGTGAACGATTTCAGTAAATTGAAGTACCACCAATGGATTTAAATATTTTGAGTGACCAAACTTGAACGTTTTTTGTAATCTCAGTGACCGACCATGCAATTAACCCCTTTCTTTTTTATAGTTAGTCGGTCTAGGATTACGTTTTATTTGGGCTTCTCAGGCCCAGTTTTATTTGGCGAGGCTTATTCTCCAGTTTTAAGTTTTTTCGAAGTTGGATTCTTGCAATCATTAGCAAGGTGGCTGGGCCTTTGGTCCTTTATATTTTCTTTTTAATTAATAGCATGGACTGGGCTTTAATGTGCCGCACTTTTGTCTATATTATTATTATTAAGTTACAACTCTATACTCTGCATAGGTGGGTGCCATTGCTCTAGGGGACTATTTGTGTCTTGTTTGAGGCACTTTTGTTTGCTATTTTACCAGGTGACCGTCTCAGTGGCCAGCTTTTCGAATCGGAAAGGCAACGTGTGGGATTTGTAGGGTTTGCAGCATTGCCGGCATCTGACAGCCACAGGGGTTTGGTCCTTAACTTTCTCCCTGTAAAGGGTGGAAATTAAGTTAATGACTTAGCGTTTGCCGAATAGGTATTAAAGAGCTGCCCATATCGTGGCAAGAATGCTTTTTTATTGTTGGTCGATCGTTGGTCGGCTAGCGTCCCTTCTTTTTTATTTTAGCCTGAAAAGGCTTTATTTTTTACATTGTATCTGCTGTTTCCCTTTTATGGGAATATCTATGACAAAAAAAAAAACTCTCCACCATGATCATGATCAACATCTCACTCATATCCAAACTATCTAATGGCTTCTTCATTGATGCCACCTGCCTTCCTTGTGGAAAAACAGCAATGCCACTTAGCTCTCATAACTTCCCTTCCCTTCTTCATGTTTAATTTAATTTGTTTTGTATGAGTGTTGGACAGCCATTCTAATTCGATCTCATTTGCATAGGAGAAGAGGATAATAGTTGAGTTAATTTCCATCTCAAATTTTCAATGATAAATGCTTTAAAGTACAACTTGAAGTTGTACTATAACTTTAAAAGTTCAAATTAAAGTTATAACATAAAGGAATTTGACATTTATGTTATGTTATTGTACCATAAAAAGAATTTTAAAAAAATATAGATATAATCTAAAGTTATACTATAACATTAAAAGTACCATAAAAGTAAAAACTAAAGCATCAATGTTTTAAAACATAGTAAAATTCCTCATAATATATTGGTAACTTTCCTTCCATCAGGGAGATGATATTGATTAGAAAATTAATTGCCAGCAATGTAATTCAAAAGTCAACGCCGCATGGCAATGGGGCGGGTTTGGGGCGGGTTTGCCTAAACCATCCCCATTACCCATCTTCAAATACCCAAACCCATACCCGCCCCATACCCATGCAGGGGAATGTTTTACAAACCCATCCCCATACCCGTGGGTTTCGGGTACCCATGGGTAATACCCATACCCGTACATCCAACATTATTATACCTAAAACTTACAAGAAAAGTTTTAATTATAACTCTAAACGAACATATTATATCATGAAGTCAACAAAACACGATCATTTTTTAATACGATTCAAAGAATATGATCCTAAAATATCCATTAATACATAATATAGAGTATAATATTTTACAAATTATTATGTTCTAACTCTTATACATCTACTAAATAATAATTAACTAACATAATCTTGTTGACAAGGGGGGAAGTGAAAGAGTGAAATGAGAATTGAGAGAAATGAATTAGGTTTTGATTAAGGTGGTCACTCAATTGCATTTCTACTATTTATTTTCTCAAGTTATCTTCATCATCATTGATAGATAATAATTTGACGCACATATTTTTTATATATGAAGACATTTACCTTGGTAGGGCGGGTATGGGGATGGGTATGGGGCGGGGGAGGCTAAAACCATACCCGCCCCATACCCATCAAACTTTTTGCGGGTTTTACCCATACCCGCCCCATACCCGGTCAAAGCGGGGATTCCCCGCGTTGACTGGGTCTAGGGCGGTCGGATACCCGCGGCCATGGGTTTGATTGCCATCCCTACACTAAAGGAGATATGCAGTTTTGGAAGAAGAGTATCTGGATGGGAATTCCATTATATGTTTGGTCCATATTGTATCTATCTATCTATCCTACATCCTATCCTTCCTACATCCTATCCTATCCTACAATCAATATATAGAGGTTCCGCGTGAGAACCCATTCAATTGAGTTTTTCCTATCCTATGCGCATAGTTAGGGAGGATTCTTTGGTCATTTTGGTGGGTTTAAAACACCTTGGTCATTTTGGTGGGTTTAAAACACCCAAAATTTTTTTTTTTTACAAAAGGTAATCATATATTAGATCAAAAAGATAGTTACATCCCGGATATCAGCTAGGTCTGAAAATCAAAGTGACGGATCATAGCCGGGTACAGAGTGAGGGCCTTACAAGCCACTAAATGGGCTACCCTAATGGCACGCCGACCTACAAACCGAACAGAAAACCCTTGATTGCAGGACAAATAATGCAGCACCTCCTGTAATATCGCTCCAATCCTGCCATCTCTAACATCCATCAGCTGGAGCTTCTCAATGACAACCTTGGCATCTCCCTCGAAACGCACACTAGGGAGCCCATGATCAATGCACCAGCGGATCGCTCCCCGTAAGATCAGTAATTCCACCACCAGAGGATCTTCTATGACAGGAAAATGGAACCCTGTGGCCATTATGAGATCCCGCGTCGGAGTCATCAGCACCATCCCACCTGCAGAATGCGAACCCCTCCGAACCGCCCCATCCCAACCACAGATAACCCCCGGCACTTCCTCCTGGGTCAACGTCCGGGCCACCGCAGCAGCAGGAGCCGCACTTGATTTATCAACCGGGAGGCTCACCCATTCCTCATACTGCTGCGTGAACTGGCGCATCAATGCGTCCACCTTAAATTGCTTACCTTCAAAGACCACCCAATTACGGGAGCGCCAAATACGCCAGAGGACAGCTACTATGGCCATGAACAGAGCATGGCACTGGATGAGAGCCATGACCTTCTTAAGAAACAAGGGAAAAGAATGATGCGGCAATCCTTCCCCGATATGCTCTAGGCCCGCAGCACCCCAAAGAGTTCTGGCCACCTGGCAATCCAAAAAAAGGTGTTCCATAGTCTCTTCTCTTTCCCAACAAACCGGGCAACGAGGATGGACCCCAATCTTTCTCCCCCGCAAGGCCTCTGTTGTAGGCAGGATTCGATGAAAAATCTGCCAGAGAAACACCTTTAATTTCGGCGGGATGTTAGCCTCCCAAAGGCGAATCCAGCTGCGACGATCCATCCATTCCACCCCAGCCCTCCAACGACCCCTGCGCCTATCCAAGGCGACCGCCAGATGGTAAGCAGATTTCACCGAAAAAGCACCATCCGCCGTATCATGCCAGATTAGCCTATCCTCCACATCCGCACACGGTAGAGGAATAGCCTTAATATTACGACAGGTAGCAGGGTCAAACCATTGGTTAAGCTTAGAGTCACACCAGCGACCTTCCCCTTGACAAATAAGCTCCGAAACTGGGGGATCCCCTCCTAGCGGCAAGATTACTGGGTTATATCGAATAGGCTCAAACTGATTCTGGGGAACCCAAGTAGAGTACAATATGGATGCCGCACGGCCATTCCCAATCTGCCAACGAAGCCCCATCGCTAAGAGTTCCCTCCCATGAAGAATGCTCTGCCAACCCCACGAAGGCCGAGAGCGAGCCTTCGCATTAAGGAAATGCCCTTGCGGGAAGTATTTCCCTTTGTAAACTTGGGCAAGCAGAGAGTGGGGCTCCTGGAGGATTTGCCAGCCAATCTTAGCCAAGAGGGCTTGGTTAAAGTGATCAAACCGTCGGAAGCCCATCCCCCCATCATGTTTGCTCCGGCACATGTCCCGCCTAGATACCCACCGGATTTTCGAATGATTATCATCATCTCCCCACCAGAATTGGGCAACATGCCTGTCCAGAAGGCGGCACAGGGCCAGAGGCAACTTGAAGCAGGACATCACATGCAGGGGCAAAGCCATGGCCACCGATTTTATCAAGGTCTCCTTAGCCGCCCAAGACAGAGTTCTCCTTTTCCACCCCTGCAGGCGTTCCAGCAGCTTTTCCTCTAAGTAACAGAAGGTCTCCATTTTCGATCTGGCTATAAGGGAGGGGAGCCCTAGATATTTATCATGTACCCCAACTGCCCCTACCCCCATAACTGATGCAAGCGGCGGATCCAGGATTTAGTAGAGCACTGGGCCGCATTTGAATAAAAAATTAGATATTGCAAACGAAAATATATAATAATAACTATGATTTTTATTATAAGGTCAATTGTACACGATAGTCTTTTAGTTTAGCAAATTCATTAATAATAAAGTTTTCATCCATACCAATAGCACTCTCTCTCAAAGAAAATAGTTAAGCAATCAACAAGAAATTCATCGCACATTTTGTTGCGCAAATCAGTTTTCACATGTTGCATTGTTTAAAAGGCTATCTCTATAATAGTCGTTGAAACGGACAACATCAATACTAAACGAATCAACTTATAACAAGAAAACAATGTTGTTTTTGCATTTTATTTGGTGCTTTAGAATATGTCAATATTAAGTATCTTTTAAATCTACAAAATCAAATGACACAACAATCATATAACATTCAAGTTTCGAATTAACTTATCTTCAAATATGCATAATCAAATAGCACAACAATTATATACATTCAAATTTGGAATTAACTTTGTGATTCTAATTCTAATTATAATATCATTAATCAAAAGAACAAACATATATGTTTCCTTTCTAATAATACGTGTCCTTCCACTTATGTTCTTTACCATTCCATCAATTTCCACCAAAACCAACATCACAGGGTCGTTCCTTGCATCTCCTAATCCTCAAATTTAGGCCACTTGACCAGCATTTGTCGACACAATAAACTAGAGCAACTTGATTTGTTTGTTTCCAATGCAAGTAGAAACGAGTGGGTTTTCAACCAAGAATTAATTAACAGACACAGCTAAAGCCCACTGTTGCTTTTTATCTTAAGTAAATGAAGAAGACCATCCATTTTTCTTTTGTTTCAGAAGCTCTCTAATTGAAACACTTTACCCAACGATCAAATTTGTTCAATAAAAAAAAAACTACCCAACTCTATTATCAAAAGCACAGCCTTTTAAGGTTTAACTTAAAACACAAAAAAAAAAAGATAGAGCTGGGCCAGCTTGATTATAACTGAATAAAAAGAGAAGGAGGGGCTTTAAAAAAATAGAGAAGGAGGGAGCTCTATACAAGCGTTAGGCCCAAAAGAGGGCTGGGCCCGGGCCCGGGCCCAGGTTGGCCCCCCCTTGGATCCGCCGATGACTGCTGCTAGGAACTCTTGATCCGGCATCAAAATGTTTCGACTAAAGCATACCGCTGACTTTGCCAGGTTCACTCTTTGGCCACTCAATTCCTCATATTCATTCAAAACTTCGATTAGATTCTCACATTCTTGGAGCGTCCCACGCAAGAATAAAGATGAGTCATCAACAAAGAATAAATGCGAGATCCTCGGGGCTCTGGGAGCCACCTTGATCCCCGCCAGTTTCTTATCTGAGATAGCCTTCTTCAGGAGAGCCGCAAACCCCTCTGTGCATAGCACAAATAAAAGGGGTGAAAGGGGGTCCCCCTGTCGCAGTCCCCTGGAGGGAGTGAAGTAGCCAGACGGAGTACCATTCATCATCACCGAGAAGGATGTGGACCGAAGACACTCATGAATCCAGCTCCTCCAGACAGAATTAAATCCCATCTTTTCCAAAACCGTAAGGAGAAAAGACCATTCGACTCTATCATAGGCCTTTTCCATGTCAACCTTTAGAGCCATGTACCCTTTCTTCCCCCGTTTTTTGATTTTCAGGTAATGCATAATTTCATGTCCGAGGAGGATATTTTCCACAATCTGTCTCTCATGAATAAAAGCATTTTGACCAGCCGAGACAATCGTCGGTAAAATACAGGCCAGCCGCTCCTCCAGAATTTGGTTATAATTTTGTACACAAATTGGCATAGGCTGATAGGACGCAATTGCCTCATTGATTCAACATTATCCACTTTTGGGATTAGAGTGAGCCAGGTATGGTTGAAACTACGAAGCATCTTCCCCGTTGAGAAGAACGAGCAGACAGCTTCAATCACTGACGGCCCTACAATATCCCAAAAGGATTTAAAACACCCAAATTATTAATTAAAATAATTAAATCGGATCTCCAAGACTCAAAGTGAAAAGAGCCATTCCTTTTTAGTTAATATGTTATACATATGGGGCACTGCTTTAGTCAAAAGTATATATGTGGTTCAAATTAGCTTTGCATTTTGCTATTTAAATTATGATTTAACCAAAGTTTGGGACATACTACTATACCATATTCACTAATGAGTGAACTATAATCGCTAATTTTCTAACCCAAATTATGAGATTTATTTAATCTTAAAATAAAAATCGATAGTTCTGATTCATCAAAATATATCAAAGTACAAATAATATGTGTGAACGCAAGCGTATAGCATACACTAGACGTACGATAGACTTTGTTTTATATATATATGAGATCATCTACTATACTTCAAATTATTGGTGTTTGCAACCGGAATGATTATCCCTGCCCAATTCATTAAAGTATAAATTCAATTTGCACGATAACATTAATTATAAATCCAATTTGTGTCATAAATTCATTAAAGTACTATCAATTCTTCTATAGCGCTACTTGATATATGCGACAATTTCTAGCTAATCGTATCCCCACCATCAAAATTTCGCTACATTGTTAAAAAAGTGGGTCATACCTTGCTTGATGTACCTTTTTTTTATAACCTAGGAACCTCAACCCCACATGCCATTTTGTGACAACGAGGTCTATTTAACCTGGGGAGCACCTGCACATGACTATCAGGGAGGTCGAAGCCCCAAAGCTCAAAGAGTGCCTCCGGGAACACTAAGTAACGGATCGGGTGTTAGAACCTAAGACCTCTCACGTCTCAAGCCCGAAAGACCACACTCAAGACCAACTCGGCTGTGTTACCTTCGGGTTGCTTGCTATACTTTGACTAAGCTTCAAATCTTCCTAAAGTTTACTTAGAATGATCATGATACTTCCACCTAATCTATGATTTACAAATTGAAAATAAAATCACCACAAATAGAAAATGACATTCATGGTAGGTTTAATTATTTTCAGTGTAGACCACTGAATTTTCCTAAGCCATTTTACAAATTGGGCAATAAAATATATAGATATATAAGAAAAAAGGAAACGTATTTATTGGAGAATATAACGCCTACATATTATTCATTAAGTTTCCAATCTATAAATTATCAAATTTGTCCATTGGTCGTTGGGTTGTTGGCGTTAGGGGAAAGAACAAATCTCATTAAATGTTCATAAGACATAAACTCTACTGCGCGTAAATGTTCATAAGACATAAACTCTACTGGGCTTCTAAAGGAAAGAAAGTAGGAACAACCTATTGTGAAGATAAATATTTCATTAAGGAAGTCAAAATAAAATTTGCAATAATTCTTCACAACGATGAGTAAATAGTGTGGTTTCATTAAATTTATAGGGGTCAATTTTCTTACATGACTTTTGTTTTTACTTGGAGTAATGACTTTAGTCAATAAAGCGGATTAGCATGTTTAAAGTTATACCAATATCATATTTCTGGTAACTTAATGATTTGAAATTTTTAGGAAATGAAATACTACATGCCTTCTTTAAACAATTACTATGTTTATTTATATATTAATAATTTTTTTTTCGTTGAATCAGTTGCACTCATCTTATTAACCTAAACTAGCAAGATGCTAGGAGAACCAATTACAACGAAAGGGGTATATCAAGGATACCCAAAAAGCCACAAAATCTCACCTATCCACTACTGCATGAAACAGCTACCGCTACCAACAAAGTCACCAGCAAATGAATACAACCAGAAAAGTAAATCATGAGATGCCAACACACGCCATGTCTTCAAGTATGCATCTAGCTGCTCCGGTGATCAATAGATCATTCCTGATTAACTCCTGCAAACCAGCCACTGAATGAGATCGACCGCCATGTTTCTGCCTGCATCTCTCCTTCCAGATGGAAGCCACCAGGAAGCACCAAACCATCCCTGCAACAGCACCATTCTTCTGCCTGCAGAAAGCACAAGCAGCCTCCACAGTAGCAGACCATGACGCTCTATAAAATTTGAGAGAACAAACTCCCTGCATCACCTCTCTTGCATATGAACATTGAAAAAACAAATGTTCTCTAGTCTCCTGACCCTGCTTACACAAGACACACACATCATCCACCACCTTTCCCCATTTCACCAGTTTATCAGAGGTGACAATTCCATCAAGCAGAATTGTCCATACAAGGAAACTGTTTCTGGGAACAAAACCATGCCCCCATACAAGCTTATGCCATTCCACAACAGGCCATTTAGGCCTGATCACCTCCCAAACAATACTTAATCGAAACCTTGGCATAGGGACCTGATTCCAGAGTATTGTTTCCCCCTGCACAGAGAAGTGTTGCTGTAGTACACTTCGAGTTTTCAGAATCCTTCGCCAGGCCCAGGAGCCACTAGAACCAGACCTTATTGTCCAGATGCAACCCTGTTTGACCCTCGTAGGTCCTGATCCAGGCCCTCCCCCTCACCATGCCACAAGAAATTGGAGCAGATCCTTTGTACCTGCTTCAGAACCTTCTTTGGGAGCAAAAAGACTTGCATCCAATATTGTAAGACCCCCATTAAGACAGAAGTGACCAATTGGAGACGGCCAGCATAACTAAGCCGCTTAGCCCTCCAAGACATTATTTTTTGAGTAATTTTTGCTACCAACTTCTCACATTCCACAACAGATAGTTTACCTGATATCAATGGGAGCCCCAAGTATCTCACTGGAAGGACCCCCTCCTGAAAACCAGTCATTTGGATTGCCCTGCTCTTAAACATCACTGACATGCCCCCAAAATAAACCTCACATTTGGTAGGATTGCATTTCAGACCAGACAAAGTATAGAACTCAGAAAGCGTCTCCTGCACCTTGGATATGACAGTCCCTGACCCCTCTGTAAAAATCAAAAGATCATCAGCAAAACTCAGATGAGTTAGCTTCATTTTTATGCACTGTGGATGGTATGGCAATCGCCCTATAGCTACAGACTCATTTAATAATAACGAGAGGCATTCCATAGCAATGGTGAAAAGGCAGGGTGAGAGTGGATCACCCTGCCTAACACCCTTTTGTGCACCAAAGTAGCCACACAGCCCCCCATTGATACTAATGCTAAACCTTACAGTTTTGACTGTCAAATTAATCCAGTTTATAAAACAAGCTGGAAACCCCATAACCTCCATCATCATAAACAAATAAACCCAATTAACATAATCGAAAGCCTTCATAAGATCCACTTTGATAGCACAACGAGAAGATAAGTTCTTTCTGTGATAGCCACTAACAAGCTCTTGTGCCATTAAAATGTTATCTACTATTCTCCTCCCTTCAATAAACGCTGATTGATTACCACTAATTACCCTAGGCAGTACTTTCTTTAGACGGTTAGCCAACACCTTAGCAATAATCTTATATAAAACATTAATGCAATAAATTGGCCTATAGTCTTTGAGAGCACATGCTGAAGGTATTTTAGGAAGCAGAGAAACAACAGTGGCATTAACACTACCTAGTAATCGCCTAGAGGAGAAGAAATCCATCACACCCGCAAGGACATCAGCACGAATGATTGGCCAAGCCTTTCTATAAAAACCTGCTGAAAACCCATCAGGGCCAGGTTCTTTGTATGGGTTCATGTGAAGCACAATAGCCTGAATCTCCTCCTCGGTGATAGGAGCAGTGAGAAAAGAGACCTCCTGAGCGCCTAGCCTTTTGTGAACCAACAACTCCAGTCGACCTCTATCAGGATGAACACTAGGATCACTGACTCCAAATAGATTCTTATAGAAAGAGATAGCCTCCTCTGCAATTTTACCAATGTCTGTGATTTCATCCCTATTAGCAGTTACAAGCTTGCGAATTGCCCTCTTTGTTGTATGTATTTTAACTGCTTGATGGAAATATCTTGCTTTTATCCCCCAACTCCAACACATTAATCCTCGACTTCTGTTTATATATACACTCCTCAGCCTTCCTGAACTCTTCCAGCTGAACCTGCAGTTGTGATATCAGAGTGACAGACTCCTCAGATGGAGATTCAAAAGCAACAGCTTTTGCACAAGTTAGAGCCCTTTATGTCTCCTTCACCTTTACACTAATGTCCCCAAATTTCTCTTTATTCAGCTGCTTCGGAGCCTTCTTGACTGCAGTAAGTTTCATCCTAACACGTTGTAGGGGATGTTCATCAATCTGTGTATCCCAAGCTTTGCTAACAAGAGGCAGAAATTCAGGGCTATCCGCCCAAAAATCAAAATACTTAAAAGGTTTGGGAAGGGATTTTTGAGTTGGTTTCGATGCCACCAAAATCCCACAATGATCTGAAAAATGTACAGCTATAACATCAATTCGACAATCTGGGAACAGATCAAACCACTTTTCATTCACTAGTGCACGATCCAACTTTTTGGCAAGAGGGCTGCTAACTTGATTATTAGTCCACGTAAATTGAGGGCCAACCACCCTGTGATCCACCAGTTCCATTGAATCTACCCAGTTTTCAAAATCTCCCATACAACTAGTAGAATCACATCTTTTGGAGGAAGGTTTTAATACTGCATTAAAATCCCCCCAACTATCCATGGATGACTGCAAACCTTGACCTTAGCCAGCTCAGAGTATGTGACTCTCCTTTCCACTTCGTCATTAGAGCCATACACGGCAGTGAGAAAACAACTCTCCCCTTCCACCGACTTCACCAAATAGTGAACAAAATTCTTGCTAGGAACCAAAATACTCAATTCTATACTCTCAGGATTCCAGAATAACCAAATACGTCCCAATCCACTATCAACATAGTCCAAGTGCCTCTTCCATCCAGAACAAAATCCCTCAGATACCTCAACTGCTTTATTTTTCTTTACCCTGGTTTCTAATACAGCAACTACATCTACTTTATTCTGCCTAAGGACTGAATACAAGTCCCTACGCTTAGAGGGTTTATTAAACCCTCTTACATTATGGAATAGGAAAATCATTTGGAAGCAGAGGGCAAGGGCCCTCCCTTCTTCCCACCTTTCCTGGGCGCTGCTTGCAAAGTAACCACTGCACCTTCATCCAAAGTTCTTAACAAGTCATAGGAGTGAGATACCTGAAGTACACTGTTTGGACTAGGATGTGGTGACCAAATACGTGGCTTGGCTCCATTAACCACAAGTTGAAATTCAGCTTCAGATGGTAAAACTGGGGAAGCACACTCAACCGCAGCAAAGCTTTTTTCAAGATTAATCCCCTGCAAGTGTGAGTTTGCCGCCGATGAAGCCCTAGTCGAACTCTCACATAACCCCACCATATTGGTCCCAATCATGAATCCCACCGACCCTGAGTGACTACAGGATCAACCAGGGGAGAAGATTCCACTTCCTTACCCTTATTTAAACCATTACCACCCTGATCCACCTGCATATCGTCCTGATTCACCTGTACAGCACCACTATTCTGCCCAATCTCCGTTTCCTTTCGAACCCAGACCTGTTTATGGCAATCACAAATGCCAAAGAGTCCACAAGGCTTGCACACAGGTGGAAGATGAGTATAGGTCACTCCCACTTTAATGGAAGTTTCATCATCAAGCCTGATAAGCACATGATCTGGAAAATCTCCATCAGCCCGCAGTTCCACCAAAATCTTAGCATACCCTAGTCGCCCCCCCCCACCCAATCTAGTAGTCTGATAAACTCCCAGTGGTACACCTAGCCAGCTAGCTGCCCTGCTAAGCCCCTAGTAGTTGACATATTCGAGAGGAAGATTAGAGAATCTTACCCAAATTGGGAGAGCCCTGCGTCCCATATCATCTACATCAATCCCTGGTGCCCAAGGACGCAGATAGAGAAGGTTATCAAGATAGAACCACGAACCACTTTCCAATATCCAGTCACACGTTGCCTGCGATGGGAGCTGTATTAACAGGAGACGATCTGTTGCCCAAATCTAGTATCTATACATGGCAATTCAAGAGCAATCTCTTGCCACATAAGCACTTGGAGGATTCACAATTTTCCAAGTTGGACAACAACAAAAAATTAGTTATTAATGTATTTATAGAGCACACAATTGTACTTAAAGCAATACATTCTCTTCTCGTGTATATATATATATATATTTATAATGGTGAAATAAATTGAATTAACTCAAAACAAACAAGAGTAACACAAGCACAATCCAAAGAAACAAAGTGCAGCAAAACAGCAACACAAGCCGCGAAAACAAAGAGCAGCAGACATCAATCACAGGCCGCGCCGCAAATAGCAAAGAAAGGCAATCAGCAGCGCGCAGGCCGCGACAGATGGACGACACCAACAGAATCCAGGGAATGATCAAACAGAAAACCCACACGTAGTTGCTTGTCTTCACTAATAGTTTCTTGACATTATCCCTTTTCTTGTTTCTTACTATTTTCTTATTCGGAAGTCATCCATTGATTCCAAGCAATCCAAAATTTGACCCCTTCCTACTCCCATAACCATAACAGCAAACAAACACATTTGTTAGTGACTCAAGAAACATGTTTTGATTAAAGTTGTTTGCATTAGGATGACTTGAGGAGCAACATCTCGATCGCCAAACAACTTGTTTCACGTGGAACGGATTTCGTTGGTTGGAGATATTTATGATTATAGAAAGTCAGTTTTCTTTATCACTGAATTCCGGAGCAAGTTGCCGCCATCAATCCATACACTAGAATTGGTTGTCTTCTCCGCCGATTCACTCCTTTGTTTCAACTTCTCCCCACGGTACTGCTTTTCCATCGACCTTTCCGATATGTTATCTTGGCTTCAAAGCAAATTTCTGTTATTCCTTTTTCTTTCTAAGAAAAACAAAATGGGAAAACCCGGGAAGAAAATGCAACCTAATGGAATATATAAAATTATAAATACGCTTAAAATGGGAACCTGAGCTTGTAGATAGTAGTGCGCCTTTACTTCAACAAATTTCTTGCTTTGCGAAAAGTCGAGAAATCTGTTTCAATTCAAAATGGCTAACATCTGGTACAAGGTAGGGTTTATCTTGCTGAGCTTTGCAGTCCTAGTGGCTCACTCTGCTCCAGAAAATGCCCTCGTCACTCAGCTTCCCGGCTTCTCTGGCTCTTTCCCTTCCAAGCACTACTCCGGGTATGCTCTCCTTGACTCAAGTGTTGTTGTTAGTCTCGGTTAGTTTTATGTTCTCTGTATTGGGTTCTTAGGCCCCTGGAATTCTGGAAATGGGATGCTTAGAAGGGTCCTGATGTCTGTATTCTTGTTTGATTTGAAATAACGGGTTTTCTCTGTTTTCCTTTTTTGGGTTTGGGTTTTCAAAGGTATGTGACGATCAATGAAGAGACAGGGAAGAAATTGTTCTACTATTTGGTCGAATCGGAAGGGAACCCGACCAAGGATCCTCTGGTTCTCTGGCTTAATGGTGGCCCTGGATGCTCTAGCTTCGATGGATTTGTGTATGAACATGGTATGGTTAATCTCAATTGGATACGAGTGATTCTTCAAGACATTTAGTGCAGCTAAATTATAGTTGAAACATTGATCAGTAAGAAGTAACTCTGATAGGACTTTTTTTGTTTGTTCTTTGTTTCTAAAGCGAATGGGATTGAAGATTGCTAGTTAGATTGACTGTATACTTGACTTGAGAGATACGTCTATATGCACTGTGCAGGTCCTTTCAATTTCGAGAAGACAAAGCAAGGTCTACCCAAGTTGCATCTGAACCCATATAGTTGGTCCAAGGTTTACTTAACTTTTCCGTTTTGACCCTAACGTTAAGAGTTGATAATTTGCAGTGCTTGAAGTTGAATTCTTTTCTCTTCTCCTGAAAATGTGATCTTTTGAATTCTAGGTTTCAAGTGTTCTATACGTAGACTCTCCAGCTGGTGTTGGTCTTTCTTATGCCGACGACATATCAGAATACGTAACTGGTGATCTAAAAACTGCAACCGATTCCCATGACTTCGTCTTGAAGGTATTCAAAGTGAATGGAAAATTCTGGTATTGAAGATCATTACTTTGTTGTGTGCTTATGGTATCGAAAATGTGCTAATTCCTGCAATTCAGTGGTTTGAGCTATACCCGGAATTCCTTTCAAACCCTTTTTTCATTGCTGGAGAGTCATATGCTGGAGTTTACGTCCCAACTCTTGCCAATGAAGTTGCCAAAGGTACTGTCTTTCTTTTCTCTACTTGTTCAAGTCATCCATATCTTGTGACAAGATATCAAAACGAGGGTTTGGTTCTATTTACAGGAATTGATGCTGGTGTGAAGCCTGTCATCAATCTGAAGGTACCAAAAATATGGAAATCATCTCTTTTCAAGGCTTAGCTCCAACTGAATTCTTTCATCCTGCAAAGTAAAAACCCTCAAAGGCCACAGATGTTGAAAATAATAAGCATTGCATTTTGTGCAGGGTTATATGGTAGGAAATGGAGTCACTGACGAAGCATTTGATGGCAATGCTCTTGTTCCGTTTGCCCATGGGATGGGCCTTATCTCAGATGACCTGTATCAGGTGTGTCGAGTACTCTATTTCATACCAGTGGCAAAAAATTTGTTGCATACCTGGATTTGGAAATGAAAACTTTTGGGGTGAAATTCTGGTGGTGTAAATTTTGGATTGTGGGTTTTATAAGTTTGATGAGCTGCTAGTATGGATTTAAAATGATGCTTTGTCATTAACTTTAACGAGCGGGTTGGAATTTCTTACTAACCGATCAAAATGTTTCATCTAGTGTTCTTAATCGCCTTTTTTGTTGAAGGGCACGTTAAAGACTTGCATGACTCTGATAGGTTCGTTCAAATGCTCTGCAGGAGACGAACCGTGAGTGCAATGGAAATTTCTATAATCCACTCGAGAGAGCTTGTGAGGAGAAACTGCAAGAAGTTGATAGGGTAACAGCCAAACCTATCATTCAGAAGCAGTTTGAGAATTGGTCTCATTAAACTCCTGCATCTTCAACATGATTGTTCTATTTTGACAGCAAGTTAAAGGTCTAAACATATACGACATCCTAGAACCATGCTATCATGACAGCGCTGCTAAAGATGCAGCAGATAACAAAATCAGACTGCCATCCAGTTTCTTGGAATTAGGTGCAACAGAACGACCTCTTCCTGTCCGGACAAGGATGTTTGGTCGTGCTTGGCCATTTCGAGCTAACGTAAGAGAAGGAATCGTTCCAACTTGGCCAGAGCTCCTTAGCAGCCTTACCGTTCCTTGCACTGTAAGGAACAGTAGTTAGTGATTTCCCCCATTTTGTCTTCTCTGTTTTTCCTGCAGTATTTCGGGTTTTATGTGAGATTCTGTTATATGTTTCCCATGTAAGGATGATGAAGTTGCTACCGAATGGCTCAACAATGAAGCAGTTAGGGAAGCAATCAATGCTAAACCAGTATGTTGTCCTCTCTTAATGCTAAATACGCTTTAAGATGTAACATTTTTCAGTCCATTTGATCGATGTGAGTCGTGACTATTACTTGGGTGATGACAGAAAAACGTAGCTGGGGATTGGGAGCTGTGTACTGGTAGAATCAAATTCCACCATGACGCTGGCAGCATGATGAAGTACCACAGGAACCTGACTTTGAAAGGCTATAGGGCACTCATTTTCAGGTAGTTTATCAGATGGCAGCTGCTGTTCAGCATCAAACTCTTAAGAAACCAGGTCGAGTTTTTCATGTTCTTCGAACATAGCATTTGGTTCAATGTGATGGATTCTTGTTACCGTGTTTTGGTGGTAAAAAAAAAAAAAACCAGTGGGGATCATGACATGTGTGTTCCGTTCACTGGGAGTGAAGCATGGACGAGAGCAATGGGATACAAGATCGTCGACAAATGGAGACCTTGGATTTCAAATGGAGAAGTTGCTGGGTATGAATATATATGCAGTTTCTTCCCATCATTAAACTTTGTTCTCCACGTTTCTGCTGTTGTGTGTTCAATCCTGAAAGCGTTGGTTGATGTTTGCAGGTACACTCAAGGGTATGAGAACAACCTCACCTTCTTAACCATCAAGGTAATGTGGGAATTAAAGAACCAAACCTATACGCGTCTTCCTTGAAAGTTTCTGTTAATCTAAACTAACCCTTGTTGGATTTTCATGGCTTGCAGGGCGCTGGTCATACTGTTCCAGAATACAAACCAAAAGAAGCACTTAACTTCTACAGCCGGTTTCTTGCTGGAAAAGCAATATGATAAAAGAAAGATCCGTAGAAAGTAGAAACGCTTCCACGTATGTGTTGTTTATAGGGGGCTTAAATGTGGATGTGTGGGGGACAGGGGGAGTGCAATAGAAGCCAGTCAGTTTGCTGCTTCTTATTCTTTGTCCTCTTTATTTAAGTATAACTGGTAATAATAAGAAGGTTTAATAGTATAATTTATCCATTTACTATATTTTTTCAAACTTGTCTTCTATTATCTTTCACATCAAATGTACACCTCTATTATCACAAAATATTAAACTTATCTTTATGTTAGATTTTTCATTCAAAAATCGTTAAATTAAGTCCAATCATTGACTGAACCATATCAAATGTCAAATTTGCTCATTTGCCCTTAATAGTTCCACTTAACCATTATCACCATCAGTTATTGATGTAAGATCATTATTATTTTAAAATTAAAAATAACTTCAAAATTACATTAATGTCATACAAAAATAAGCACTTGGAGATTCTTTTATTTCATGGAGATGTAAAAAGCAGGATCTTGTGGACAAATCTTCTAAAGCAACAAAATATCACGCCAAGTCCGATGTGGTCTATAAACCATGGTCCATGAAACCGTACCGGAGATCGTACCGGGAAAGTAAGTTTTAGGGTATTTTATGGTAAAACCGTGGTTTAACCATAGTTCAACCATTATACCGTTAAATACCGCCTACCGGTTTAGCCTCCTATACTGGTATTTCGTGGTTGAACCGTCAGTACGGTACGGTTTCATGGACACTGCTATAAACTAGGGTGGTAGCACCAGCCACTAGGAGATTTTTGGGTGACTTGTGCCATTCCTGTGTCGTTATTTGTTGGTAAAACTAATGCACTTCGGAATGTCACTAATCTGGTTCTCTATGATCCGAAGTATATTGAGATGCATGTTCATTACATACGTGATCTAAATTGTAATAAGATGGTTCAACTATTATATATTGCATCTGAATATCACGTTGCTGATCTTTTCACAAAATCCATCACTTTGTGTCTATCTGTTTTTTGCTAGCAAATTGATGATGCGAAACCTCCACCAATATGGGAGGCTATTAGTGTAACACCGTTTCTGCTTGGGCTTTGTGTCCCATAATTATGTGTATGGGATAAGGATATACCGTATACGTGAGGACTTAAATGGGATTTATGTTTGTAAATAAATAAATAAAAATGGGGGATTTATGTTTGTGTACATATGCATACCATACTTTAGGGTAGGGTTCCTTGGAGAATGCCTAATTGCCTATAGGCTATATATGTGTGCGTAAATAGAGGAGATGAGCAACGGCGGATCCAAGATAGCGTAGAGCACTGGGCTACATTTCAAAAGAGGCAAAAAATACTGGGTCGTAACCCAACGAACACTAAAATGAATACCTAAAATCGAAAATTTATAAGGACTATACTAGCTCTAGATTCGGAGAGGGCTGGGCCGTCGCCCGAGGGCGGCCCCTTAATCCGCCGCTCGAGATGGGCAACCTTTGAGCTAATAAGATCAGTTGCTAAGTTGTGGAAGGATTTTTTGAGCTTATGATCTTGTATAGTATTAAATATTACTCTTGTGGTATAGACTGATATATAAGTGTCAATCGTTTTTTTCCAAAATATATCAAAACAAAACAATATGTTTCTACATAAAATGAAAGAGCAAGATAGGGTGCATAGGGAATGGATCAGGTCAGTAACCTTATGGTGAGTAACTATGAGTAACTCGCTCACATCAGCATGACATCAGCATCCTCTCTCTCCTGGAAAGCCTTTAATTTTCCCCTCCTTAATCTTTGACGGATGATTTCTCACTCGTTTTAAGTCAAAATTTAATTTTTTTTGCACAGTTAGATCAGATTAATTGTGCTCTTCAAAATGATATCCACTTTTATATATTTTTCGAACAAAAAAAATCGGTCATTTTATACCAGTCTATACCATATGGTATTGACTGGTATTGAAATAAGAGCATACCTATGGTTTGAAAAGCGTACCATGGTGGTATGACACAAACCAAAACTGTAGGATGGTTGAATACATGATAGTAGAAGTATATTAATTGTCATTTACGATTTTTAACATTGTATACCATAAGATACCATAAAATACCACCCCGTACCAGGGTGGTATTGTATGGTATTGTGTGGTATTTTTTTGTCTTATAATTTGTTCACCCAGAAATTTGTAGATCCAATAGATCATGATGAACTCGTCCCTACTGTGCAAACGTTTTCAAAAACTAATTAAAAACGAAGAAGATACCATATGGTATGTAGTTGGTACCGAGAGGTCATAATTTTTTTTTCCTCAAAAAATATTGAAAATTGATCTCATTTTGTAGAGCACGATGAACTCGTTCCATCTGTGCAAAAAAAAACTCAAATCCGAGTTAAAATGAAAAAGATATGAGTCGATTAAGAAAGCTAGTGAAAATAAAATGGGCTTTAATTCTCCATCTTTAGATCTGGATTTTCTAAATGAAGGGTCCAGATTTGGTTATTGATGGGTGCATAACCCATGGTTATGCACCCTAACTTGAGCCGGGTGCATAACCCATGGTTATGCACCCATCAATAACCAAATCTGGACCCTTCATTTAGAAAATCCAGATCTAAGGATGGAGAATTAAAGACTATTTTTATTTTCACTAGCTTTCTTAATTGACTCATATCTTTTTTGTTTTAACTTGGATTTTAATTTTTTTTGCACAGATGGAACGAGTTCACCGTGCTCTACAAAATGAGATCAATTTTCAATATTTTTTTAGGAAAAAAAAAATCTGGCCTCTCGGTACCAACTGCATACCATATGGTATCTTCTTCGTTTTTAATTCGTTTTTGAAAACGTTTGCACAGCAAGGATGAGTTCATCATGATCTACTGGATCTACAAATTTCTGGGTGAACAAATTACAGGACAAAAAAATACCATACAATACCATACAATACCACCCTGGTACGGGGTGGTATTGTATGGTATCTTCTTCGTTTTAATTCATTTTTGAAAACGTTTGCACAGAAGGGACGAGTTCATCATGATCTATTGGATCTACAAATTTCGGGGTGAACAAATACAGGACCAAAAAATACCACACAATACCATACAATACCACCTTGGTACGGGGGTGGTATTGTGTGGTATACAATGTTAAAAGTCGTAAATTACAATTAATATACTTCTACTATCATTTATTCAACCATCCTACAGTATTGGTTTGTTCATACCACCATGGTACGTTTTTCAAAACATAGGTATGCTTTTATTTCAATACCAGTCAATACCATATGGTATAGGCTGGTAAAAAATGGCTCAATTTTTTTTGTTCGAAAAATATATTAAAGTGGATATCATTTTGAAGAGCACAATTAATCTGATCTAACTGTGCAAAAAAAATTAAATTTCGACTTAAAATGAGCGAGAAATCGTCCGTCAAAGATTAAAGAGGGAAAAATTAAAGGTTTTCCATGAGAGAGAGGATGCTGATGTCATGCTGATGTTGACGGGTTACTCATAGTTACTCACCATAAGGTTACTCACCTGATCCATTCCCCTATAACCTATTAAATTTAATTGTAGAAAAATTATATATAATCCATAACCAACCTGGTCCCTCTCACATTTCTTTTTTTGTTTTCATCGGCTGCATCACTAGTTCTACTGGGGAATGGATCAGGTCAGTAATCTTATGGTGAGTAACCATGAGTAACCCGTCCACATCAGCATGACATCAGCATCCTCTCTCTCATGGAAAGCCTTTAATTTTTCCCTCTTTAATCTTTGACGGACGATTTCTCGCTCATTTTAAGTTGAAATTTAATTTTTTTTGCACAGTTAGATCAGATTAATTGTGCTCTTCAAACTGATATCCACTTTAATATATTTTTCGAACAAAAAAAATTGAGCCATTTTTTACCACCCTATACCATATGGTATTGACTGGTATTGAAATAAAAGCATACCTATGTTTTGAAAAACGTACCATGGTGGTATGAACAAACCAATACTGTAGGATGGTTGAATACATGATAGTAGAAGTATATTAATTGTAATTTACGACTTTTAACATTGTATACCACACAATACCACCCCGTACCAGGGTGGTATTGTATGGTATTGTGTGGTATTTTTTGGTCCTGTAATTTGTTCACCCAGAAATTTGTAGATCCAATAGATCATGATGAACTCGTCCCTTCTGTGCAAACGTTTTCAAAAACGAATTAAAAATGAAGAAGATACCATACAATACCACCCCGTACCAGGGTGGTATTGTATGGTATTGTGTGGTATTTTTTTGTCCTGTAATTTGTTCACCCAGAAATTTGTAGATCCAGTAGATCATGATGAACTCATCCCTACTGTGCAAACGTTTTCAAAAACGAATTAAAAATGAAGAAGATACCATATGGTATGCAGTTGGTACCGAGAGGCCAGAATTTTTTTTCCTAAAAAAATATTGAAAATTGATCTCATTTTGTAGAGCACGGTGAACTCGTTCCATCTGTGCAAAAAAAATTAAAATCCGAGTTAAAACGAAAAAGATATGAGTCAATTAAGAAAGCTAGTGAAAATAAAAATAGCCTTTAATTCTCCATCCTTAGATCTGGATTTTCTAAATGAAGGGTCCAGATTTGGTTATTGATGGGTGCATAACCCATGGTTATGCACCCTATCTTGAGCCGTTCTACTGAGAGCGGATCCCGTGATAAACTTATGTGCATAACCTTGCATAACCCGATACTTACCATTTTTGAAAGACTAGTAACTTTCCCCAATAAATTTAACGAATTGTATATCTTTCAAATTAAGTTAAAATTTAAAAAATTTATATAAAAATAAGATATAATTGTGTTCTTCAAAATGAAATCTTTTTTGTATATTTTGGAAGAAAAAATTGGAACTTTTATTACCTGTTTATACCACGTGGTAGCACTTGGTATGTATATAAGACAATACCACGTGGTATGAATATACGACAGTATAGACTGTAGAATGGTTGTATACATGACAGTAAAAATATACTAACTGTTATTTACCACATTTTATCATCGTCTACCACTAATTACCACCCTATACTAGGATAGTATAAGATGATATATTAAGTCTTGAAGTTTTTTCTTCATAAATTTATATATCCAATAGATCAAGACAAACTTGTCACTGAGCAAAATTATTCAACTTTTGAGTTGAAAATGAAGGTGTAACGGGTGGCCACGAGTGTTATGAATTTTTTCTCTAAATGTATTGAAAATAAATATCATTTTGTAGATCACAACGAATTCGTTACATCTGCGCACAAAATTTTAAAATTCAAGTTAGAATGATGAAGATAAAAGCCGATTAAAAAAATTGTTTGGTAAAAGGAGAAGAGTGGCTTGAGAAATATTAATAATTAATTAGTAAGGGTATTTGGTGGGATAAAAAAAGAGATAAATAGAAATTAAAAAATCCTAAAATCAAGATATAGAATCTCTATATTTATCTAAAGATAAAATTTACGATAAAGAAGAGAAAAAATCATTTTTTCTTGAATCTAGGCATTTAATGAACATGTAGGGATGGCAACAAGTCGGTTTGGGGACAGATATTTCATATCCGTTACCAGTGGCGGATCTAGGGCTGGGCCATCCCAGGCCACGAGCCCACGACCCAGTAATATTTAAAAGTCATTCCAATGTTATTTAATAATATGATTTTGTGTAACTTGAAAAATGGTCTAGATGAATATATCCAAACCACTATTCTAAATTTAGACTAAAAATTCAAGCCCCAATAATTTTCATTTGAAAAGAATAAAATAAACAATGAAACCTAAAAGCCTTACACGTAAAAGACTAAAAGTGTAAAGTTTCATTGAAATAAAAATAACACGATGAGATAACATGACTACCCCTAAAGGTAGGGGTGAACAAAACCACCCGCAAACCGACCCAACCCGCCCGTATTTATAGCTAAAACGAAGGTTTTGGATTGGGTGAGGGTTTTATTTTGTACAACCCGCCTCTTTTGGGTTGGGTTTGGATTTTGGACTACACAACCCGTAGAACCCGACCCAACCCATGTTCCAACTATTGGTATGAGTTCGTATCCACAAAATATTTATGTCGTATATAGTCATACTTATGAGAAAATTAAGATATTTCACCATGTTTTTCTCTCATGGTCTCCCTAATCTAATGTATTCTTTGGCTTAAAGTTTAGACATAAATTTAATATAGCTATGATTCACATAATACTTTTTCTTGTGTATAATTTTAATAGAATAACATATTATGGATGCGTTCATTTATAACCTTTTTAGCCTATTTAAAAAAACATCGTGAAAAAAACTAGACATATGTTGAAGTAAATCGCATTTTATTAAAATTCAAATAACATCTGTGAATTTTGATACCTTTCACCTCGGTTTGTTTTTTTGAAATTTTAATTAGTTATAAAATATTTTTATGGTGCAGAACAATTAGATATTTTGTGTTGGGTTGGGTTTTTACTTAAAAATATCATCAACCTGACCCAACCCAATTAGAAACAAACTGTAGAGTTTAAATATTTTTGGATGGGTTTGGGTTTAATATTTCCCAAACCGTAGTGCATGGGTCAAGTAATTAAAATGGCTAAACCCGAACCACCCGACCCATGTACACCCCTACCTAAAGGGGTTGGAAAAATGACACCCCTATTTTTTTTTTTTTACAAAAGATAATCACGTATTGATTCAAAAAATAGGAAATTACACCCTGGAGATCAGCCAGGACTGAAAATCGAACAAACGACTCATAGTCGGGTACAAAGAGAGGGCCTTTCTAGCCACCAAATGGGCTACCCTATTACTACTCCGACCTACAAATCGAACACTAAACACGGGATTGCTGGAGAAACCCAGCACCACTTCTTCAAGAATCGCACCCAACCGGTTGTCCCTAGTATTGACCCGCCTGATCTTACCAATGATCACCTTGGCATCCCCTTCAAATCTTACGTCCGTGAAGCCATGGTCTAGACACCAAAGAATACCCTCACAGAGGACAAGCAATTCCACGACCATGGGGTCATCAATTATAATTGAATCCCTTTAGCCAGAAGGACTTCCCAAGTAGGGATCATAAGGACCAACCCGCCCGTCGAATGAGAACCTCTCCTTGTCGCCCCATCCCATATACAAACAACCCCCGCATGACCCATCAGTCCTGGTTGTTATACTATATGATCAGCGGCCTGAAGAGGTTTATTCATTGGCAGCCGCACCCATTCCTCATATTGCTGGGCAAACTGTCGCATCAACGCATGGATCCCAAACTGCTCACCCTCAAAGACCACCCAGTTCCGAGACCGCCAGATCTGCCAAAGGACAGCAACAACTGCCATGAATAGCGTTGGCTGCTGAATTAAAGCCATCAGCTTTTTAAGAAATAGAGGGAAGGTATGCCGAGGAAGCCCCTCCCCTAAGTACTTCAGCCCCGAATAGCCCAAAGGGCCCGTGCCACCGGACAATCTAGAAACAAATGTTCCATCGTTTCCGGATGTTCCCAGCAAACTGGGCACCTGGGAGCACCGGGTCCTTCTTACCAATGAGGGCTTCCATAGTTGGTAAGATACGATTGAGGATCTGCCAAACAAACACCTTTAACTTGGGGGGAATATTAGCCTCCCACAACCGAATCCAACTGTTCTTATCCATCCAACCAGCCGTAGCCTTCCAGCGACCCCTCCTTCTATCAAGGGAGACAGCCAAGTGATAAGCAGACTTAACAGAAAACACCCCATCATCAGTATCATGCCATATGAGCCTATCCTCCAAGTTTTGCCGCGGGAGGGGAATAGTTTTAATAATACGGCAAGAGATGCCCATTAGGAAAAACCTGCGGATTAATCGCGGGGGATCCAGCTGAAGTTGAGGGATCCAGGTGGAATGCAACAGAGATGCCGACCGCCCATTCCCAATTTGCCATCTTAAACCCATCTCTAGCAACTGCCGACCAAACAAGACACCCTGCCATCCCCAAGATGGGTGGGAGCGAGCCTTAGCATGAAGGAAATGCCCATTAGGAAAATATTTACCTTTGTAGACTTGGGCAAGAAGAGACTGGGGCTCAAAAAGGATACGCCATCCACTTTTGGCAAGGAGGTCCTGATTAAAATGTTCAAATCGGCAAAATACCATCCCACCATCATGCTTACTCCTACAGAAATCATGCCAGGACATCGATCGGATTTTCGAATGGCCCTCGTTAGCACCCCACCAGAAACGGGCGACATGTTTATCCAGGAGACGACACAGAGAGAGAGGCAGCTTAAAATAGGACATTACATGCAGCGGTAATGCCAGGGCAATTGACTTTATCAGCGTTTCTTTACCCGCCCAAGATAAAGTTCTTTGCTTCCATCCCTGGAGCCGCTCCAACAATTTCTCCTCTAAATACCGGAATGTCTCCATTTTAGATCGAGCAATCAATGTAGGTAGGCCCAGATAAATATCATGCACCCCAACCGCCCCCACCCCTAGTATCGTAGCTAAGAATTCTTGGTCTGGCAATGCAATATTTTTGCTGAAGCAAACCGCTCACTTTGCCAAATTCACCCGCTGTCCACTCAGCTCCTCGTATTCATTTAAAACCTCAATCAAATTTTCACATTCCTAGAAAGTGCCACGCAGTAACAGATAAGAATCATCGGCAAAAAACAAGTGCGAGATCCTAGGGGCCCGCGGGGCCACTTTAACCCCCGCCATTCTTTCTTCCGAAATAGCCTTACGCAGGAGAGCCGCAAACCCTTCGGTGCAGAGCACGAAAAGGAGAGGGGATAAGGGATCCCCTTGGCGAAGCCCCCTGGAAGGTCTGAAATACCTCGACGGGGTACTGTTCATCAGCACAGAAAAAGACGAAGATCGGAGACACTCATGAATCCATCATTGCCACACCGAGTTAAACCCCATCTTATCCAAAACCGCAAGCAGAAAGGGCAATTCAACTCTATCATAGGTCTTTTCCATGTCAACCTTTAGAGGCATATACCCTTTCTTACCATGCGTATTGATTTTCAAGTAGTGCATTAACTCATGCTCAAGGAGAATGTTCTCAACAATTAGCCGTTCACGAATGAACGCATTTTGTCCCGCCGAAACAATATGAGGTAAGATGATTGACAGCCGTTTAACTATGATTTTGGTTATCACTTTATAAACAAACTGACATAAACTGATCGGTCGCAACTGCCTCATCGATTCCACATTATCATTGTAGGCATTTTAGGTAATAACTTTGTGTTGTATTTAATAATCTGTGTGAGATGGATAGATATTTTTGCGGTTCAAATTACCTGTAAGATCCAATGTCAATAATGGATTTGAGAAATGGGGAAAATAATATGTTCCGACAAAAAATGGATGGGCCGTATAGCTAGCGTCTAGCGACCATCTAATGCAATTGGTCCTCAACTCTACAGTCCAGAAGCCGGAGCCCAAAACGCAAAGTTTAGAGTTTCCTTCGTTAGGCTTAACATTTGTGAAGCGCTGCAAGGTTGCAATCACCATCGCCCTCTCCGAGAGAAAAAAAAAAAGGCAGACAGAAATGGCGACATCGACCATCCGGAGAATCTCCTCCCAAATCTACCGGCTCCCTTCCGTCTCTCCCTTCACAAAATCCGTCGTCGCCCGCTCCTCCACCACCGCCGCGGCCTCCTCAGCGCCCCGCACCTCCTCCGCCAAAGTCTCCGACAGGATCGTCAAGCTTTTTGCAATTGACCCGGAGGGACAGAAGCGCGAGATCGTGGGGCTCAGCGGGCAGACTCTGCTCAGAGCCCTGACCAACCACGGCCTGATCGACCCTGCATCCCACCGTCTCGAGGAGATCGACGCCTGCTCCGCCGAGTGCGAGGTGAACATCGCCCAGGAGTGGCTCCAGAAGCTCCCTCCCAGATCCTACGACGAGGAGTATGTGTTGGAAAGGAACTCCAGAGCTAGGGTTGCGAATCTGCACTCTAGGTTGGGATGCCAGGTTGTGATCACCCCTGAACTCCAAGGTATGGTTGTTGCCGTCCCTGAACCTAAGCCATGGGACACTCCGTAAAGAAGGAAGTTTTAGGGATTTTGGTTCTCTCTGGGGCTTCCTTTTGTCAAAAGATATTGAAATGCTTAATAATGTGGCACAATTTGATATGGGTTGGCGCTTTTGTTTTCATGTTGGGATGTCTTCTATTGGATTATGTATCCTCTGGTTTTTGTTACATTTCACTTTGTTGGTGCTTGCATTGCACCTGTAGTTGTATATCGGTCTGGAGGAAACAGTGAGAGCTTGCTTGCCGACATAGTTCTCGAATGGCTTCAGAAAGAACAACTGCTTTACTGTGGAACTTGATAATTCATTTCTATTAACAAATGTTAGGCTTAGGACTCAAGTCCCCTCAATTATAGGTGTTTGGTAAACACACTCGACATGATATATCATGTTGTTGTAGGTACTTGGTATGCACTCTAGACATGGTATATCAAGTCCCCTCAATTTGAAAGAAATCCCATGCGTTGCAGACGTAGTTTGCGATGGCTTCAGAAAGAACAACTGCTTTACTATGGAACTAGATACTTCATTTCCCCTAACAAATGTTAAGCTTATGACTTTTAAGTCCTAGGCAAGTCCCCTCGATTACAGGTGCTCGGTAAGCACATTCGACATGGGTATATCATGTTATTTTAGGTACTTGGTATGCACTCTAGACATCGTATATCTTGTCATTTTCTTGTCAATTTGAAAGAAATCCTGCTTGTTGCTATCGCAATCCAGTCGCCGCTTCTGTTTCTGGGGCTGGGAAACTTACAGTAGGATGAGAGTATTTAATTTGAGGTGCTTGAAGCTTACACAGGTTGCTATCACTGTCCTGTCATGTGACGACATAGATTGATTACATAAAGGTTTTAGTCTCTTATTAGCATTTCACATTTCATCTAGCAATCACATTTTACTGGACCAATCCAGCTTTTTGGACGAGACGGAATCCGACTGTATAAATGCAGACATTGTCATCTAGGAATACCGCTTGTTTTTGCCTTATGGTCTCTCCATTGAGAAGCTAAGGATGAATGATGTCTTGGTGATTTGTTGCTTCAATCTTCATCATGCTTCTGGACAGGATCAATAAGAGTCAGGCTTTAAAGGTGCTAACGTTTAGTTTAGAGTTTAGGGTGTTATGATCAATGATTTCTAAAGCTAACTAGAGTAGAGCAGCTGGTTTACTGTGCCCCATATGAAGAGACAATGCTAGTATTGTATGAGATTTGGGAGAGGGCGGGGAAGCTATTCAGCTTGAATTGCAGTTTTTGCCAGCATTGTTAAGTTTCTTGTGTGAATGATATTAAAGGCTTGCTTGATGTTAGTTACCGACTTTCTGTTTTTCAAATTCTCACTTCCACGAAAATTGAACTTAGGAGTCTGCCTCTGACTTGATGGAGGGCTTCCCATGCCCGGAACAAGAAATTATATTAGCTCCTGCAGTTGAATTTTGAATGGGAGTTTAGTAAAGTTGGGAGCTCATAACTCTCTCTTGCATTTGGCAATAAGATGAGCCCCTAGAGCAAAACTAACTTCTAGTCTTGGTATGAATATGTGATTGTCCTTTTACGATACATATTGGTTCTTCGATGGAAATGTTAGCATTAACTGTGTATCTTTGGTTGATCACTCGATTTCTCTTCGATTCTTCTCCTTCACGAGATCAATCCTGGCCGGGCGCTGTCCAGGTTTGTTTCCCCGCGCATTCACCACTCCTTTCCCATCTCTTTATCCCATCGATCATTGTCATGTGTCTGTTGGCTACTATGCTAAGTATTAACTTGTATATCAAGAGACTCAGCTGGCAATCAGTCATATCTCAACTCCGGAGTCCCGACCCTCTGCATCTAATTGAATCCCGTTCTGTTTCCAATTTGCAGTTTTTATTTTAGTTTCCTGGCTCTTCTCAGCCACAGGGGCGACCAAATATTGAAACAGCGACTACTGCCAATATATTGAGCATTCCCTCGACTTGGGCAATATTATCTCTGTATAGCCATTGCAGAATAAGAGGCATCCAGGTAAAAAATGCACAAAATGAATTTTTTTAGGCCACATATCACAAGACAAATAAAAGGAAAGGGTGATAGCCACAAGTAGGGAAAACACTGATGAACCCTATTATACTTAGAAGAGGTGAAATGGAATGGTGCACATTAGAACGATGAGTTAAGGACTATGACTTCCTTTAAAAGTGCACAACCCATGCATGCGATGAATCCGTAGCAATATGCTTCCTGATAACAACTTGAGGATCACCACAAAACATGATATCGTTGAGAGTATGAGCCAAACACATTCGTACGTACGACATCATGTAACGCTATATATGTGAATAGTAAACAAACTCACAATAGAGTCGTATAGCTGACCAAAGGCAAACATAATCGTCTTTTTGCTCTTAACCCAACAAACATAAGGCCAACCCGATGGCTGGTTCACCGCCCCGTCAAAATGGAAAAACAACATGTTGGCAGGGGTCAAGGTTGTTAAACCCCTATCGAACCCCCGGTTGGACCCGGTCTAACACGAGTCGAGTTTTAAAACGGTCTCCAGAAAGCCCCCGGTCTGACCCCTAAAGAGGGAGAAGAAGAGAGGGAGAAGAGAGGAAGAGGAACGAAGAAAGAGAGATGTTGGAGGAAAAAATCCCACTGTACACACGTTCTTAAAAAAAATTTCCAAAATACATGAGTTATAAAAAAATTTCCCAAAGTACACATGTTTGAGCATCACCGTTTTTGACAAAAGCGGTGAAGGTCATCACCGCGTTTGACAAAGACGGTGAATACTTCACCGTATTTAACTAAAACGGTGAAGGATTCACCGCGTTAGCCTACAACGGTGAATGCATCACCGTTTTAGTTAAAAACGGTGAACACATTCACCGTTGTAGGTTAACGCGGTGATCTTTTCCCACGTTTCCCACCCCTGGTAGGTCAAAATTAGGTCACAGCTACCAACTATTCACCGTTTGAGACAAACGCGGTGATGGTGTTCACCATGTTTGACAAAAACGGTGAATACTAGACAGATTTTCCTATAAATAGCACACCACCAGCAGTTGTAAAAACATAACCACTCCCCTTTCTTCAAATTTCAGCAACCAAAATCGAGCATAATACATAGATTTCGTATTATAGTCTAATTATGTTTTTAGTAGTTATAGTATGATTTAATTTTCGTATTATGTTGTTGTTAGTTAGTTGAATTTATGTTCGTTAGTTATAGTATGATTTAATTTTCGTATTATGTTGTTGTTAGTTAGTTGAATTTATTTTCGTTAGTTATGAGATGGATAATATTAGTTGTACAATATGATTTTGGATAATTTTACTGTCTTTAAGCTAATAGATACTTATTGTAAATTGTAGATATGGGTAAATTCAAGAAGTTTCATCTTACTATTCGGTGGAATGGAAGGGTGACAAACTCTGACATAGGCATTGATTATGAGGACGGCGAATCCATTATGCTGAAAATTGATTCCCGATTCAATTTTCAAGAACTCTGTGATATTTGTGCAGACAGGGTTTGTACGAGCGGACAGACGAGACTTGGCAAAATTACTTACCGGTATCCAGACATGAGTGCTGGCGGGGTCGTGTTCCAAGAAGTTGTCATAAACGATGATGACGCGGTTACGATGATGTTACAGTTCCTAAGCGATAACCAAGTCCGGCTTGCAGAGATGTATGTTGAGACCGAGGCGGTCGGTGAATCTCATTCTCACCAGTATTCTTATGACGATGGTTTTGCAAGAGGGTACGAATGGGGTGGTAGTTCGAGCAACTACCAAGGCGGTGGTTATACAGGAGGTTACGGGGAGGGTGGTGGTTCAATCAACTACGGTGGAGGTAGTAGTGCAGGATGGGAAGAATACTCGCAACCTCCTCAACCAACCCCATTTGTTGAGGCCGATGGTGTTCAATGGCCTGCTTGGGGGCCAGAGTGGTCTGAAATCGAGAATACCATTCGATCAGGGCGTACTTCACATGAGCGAGAAGACGATGTTGGTGATCGTGGTCATGTTGATCCTTCTAGCCCGAGCTATCCATTCGAGTCGAGCGACGAGGATACTGAGGAAGATTTGAGATCAGTGAGCGAGGAGGAGGAAGATACTGATGATAACGAGGATGAGGCGGCATTTCGTGAGGCACCCACGCCATATTACACACAGGTTCCAACTCAATTTTTACATAGTCAGAATGATCCCCCGACTTTGTCCCTATGCTAGTGTACAATCCGACGACCAATTTGGAGGTGGGTATGGCGTTCACATCGAAAGACGCTGTGCAGGATGCTTTTACAGAAGAGGCATTGAGGCGCAATTTCGAGTGGAAGGTAAAATATTCTGACAGTAAACAACTACATGTCATATGCAAGCATGATGCAGAGGGTTGTACGTGGCAACTGCGAGCTGCAAATATGAAGAGAAAGGGTGCTTGGGTGATTCGCAAAGCTGAGACGATCCACACATGCTCCTCTTCTATACTTTCCCAAGATCACAGGCAACTAAAAGCAAAGAAGGTTGGGAGAACTATTAAGCACCTTATAGAAGCACAACCAGATATCAAGGTGAAAGCTATCATGGCAGAGGTGAAGGATCGGCATTCTTACACGATAAGATACAAAAAAGCATGGCATGGTAAGCAGAAAGTACGAGCAGAAGATGAAAACGATCCGTCAGACCCACCGAGCTGGAGCAGTATGGGCTGAAGGTCAAGAGTTGCCCATGTGGACGTTCCATATGGACAACGGGGCCAGATGGGGCATTGCAACTACCAACCATGGAGAAAGTATAAATAATGTGTACAAGGGTCTTCGAGTGATGCCTATTTCTGTCATCGTGGAAATGTCTTACTGGAAGGTCAACGAGTGGCGAGTTGCTCGGCTACAGCAAGCTATAGGGAGGGAGTTGCAAGGTCATTCAATAGCACATGACGTATTCGCTCAAATGCAGAAGAACGATGAAAAATCAAGTAAGCATAAGGTTGTTCTTTTTAACCGCAGTGAAGGAATATTCACTGTCGAAACGGGTATATGGGGTGGAGGGAGACGTGGTCACAATCGTCAAACGGTTAAATTGCACTACGAATTAGGGGAGTGTTCTTGTCAAAAGTATCAGAACGAAAGGATACCCTGTTCACATGCAATGGCGGTCGCTAAGTCAATAACCATGAACAGAAACAACCTGGTGAGTCCTTACTACATTGAACAAGCGATACGGAACTCATATAATGCAGCTTTGAGCCCCATGCCAGATGAAGCGTATTGGCCTATATACGCTGGAAAGTTGATTATCCCACCGTTGCACCTAGCTACGGAATAAATTCAATTTAAATCTAGCTAAGCATGTAATCAAATTTAAATTGGGCTAAGTACGGAATAAAAACAATTTAAATCTAGCTAATGTAATCAAATTTAAATTGGGCTAAGTACGGAATAAACTTACTTGACACCGTAGGGGAGATTTTGCAGAAAGTTGAGCTCATCATCGTTTCTCCGGTATGGACGTGGGTCGAGAGGTGCGAACATTGGAAGATGCTCCCATACCCACAGTTGTAGGATGAACATCGCAGCACCAGCTTGCTTTGCCCCAACCTTCGAGCAAGTACACAGCTCCCGGTATACGCCCGCTAGCACGGCCGATCCCCAACTCTTTTGCCCGATTGCATCCCAGTCACCTGTGAGCATATCCAACCATATGCCTTGAATCCACCGGTTGGACTTGTCGGGGAACAAAATTCTACCCACCAAACTGATGAGGTAGATGCGGGCGTAGCGCTCGACTTGTTCTTCCGGTGTCTCGTCATTGATTTCCACCTCTTGCTGGATGTGAGATACCAGCCATGGGACCGACACTTGGCCCGCATTCAACGGTGGATGCCCCCGTCCTTGAATTGGAGTGGTGGTCGGCATGTCAAAGCCCAAACGATCACGTAGGAGCGGCCCCCAACCTCCTTCGGGTTTGGTCGTGGGACCAATGATGGCATCCGCAGAAATAGGCATCCCGGTGAGGATCGCCACGTCTTTGAGGGTGATCGTCATTTCCCCCTCCGGAATGTGGAACGTATGGGTTTCGGGACGCCATCGTTCCGCCATTGCCGTAAGCAGATCGTTGTCGATTTCGATCCGCAAGAAATGGCGCAACATTCCCAAACTTGTCCTCGCTATATAGGGCTCCAACCTTGGATGCCAAGCGGGCAAGTTATTGGTCCCTTTATGAACCACGGGAACAAGAGATTCCTAAAAAAAATAGGGAAAACAACAATTTATTAGATTAAATAAAGCAAAATAAAACCTTAGAAAATAATAAAATAAATTGGTAATACTAAAAAAATTACCGGATTGTTATCCCAAATAGCACGGGAGCGATGAGCTTCTTGATCGGTAAAGAGACTCGCATCCCTTGGGCCATAATGGACAATCGAGGATCGTATATCTCGGCACCCATCTATAAAAAAGTAATGAAATCAGAGATTGTTTTGATAAAAAAAACACAAAATCAAATTGTTTCGATTAAAAAAAATGATAAACCAAAAACCTACACGAAGAGCCTCTTCGTCCATTTTTTGGCGTAGGCCGGACAGAGGTTCGACGTGTTTAGGTTTGTAAGGGACGGGAACTTAGCGGGACGGGGGCTTTAGGGTCAAACTCTAGTAATTCTTTCTGATGTGGAAGATCGGACTTAGCCGCAACCACAGAGCATACTTAGAACGAGATTAGAGCGGATAACTTGAGGGAGAAAGAAGTGAAATAGTTGTGGTGTGAGTTGTAAGTGAAGGGGGGAGGGATATTTATAGTTGGGGGAAGGGGTGAGGCGCCTGCGCAGCATTCAATTGGAGCGCCTTCACCGCGTTTGAGGGACGCGGTGAAGTCATCGCTATTCCCAAAAACGGTCAATTGAGAGGGGACGTGGCGTGTTGTGAGGCGTCGGATCGTGGGAAGAAAACCACGATCTGCGCCTCACCGCATCTAACGGCCACGGTGAAAGCACATCGGCGCGGATCGCTGACGTAAACAAACACGGGGTATTCACCGTGTTTGTCTAACGCGGTGAATACCACGCGTTCGTCCACGTCAGCGACTTCACCGTTGTCCTTTAAAACGGTGAGGACTTCACCGTTTCTAATTAAAACGGTGATAAGTTCACCGTCTCAGTTTAAAACAGTGATATCTTCACCGTTTTAGACTAAGGCGGTGAATACGTCACCGTTTTTTTTTTTAAACGGTGAAATGTTCACCGTTTTTTTCAAACGCGGTGATGACCTTCACCGTGTTTGTCAAAAACGGTGATGCTCAAACATGTGTACTTTTGGAAATTTTTTTATAACTTATGTATTTTGGGATTTTTTTTTAATAACTAGTGTACTTTGGGATTTTTTCCGATGTTGGATGGGTTATGGAGGTTATGTAGATTTATTTTGTGAAAAATAAATTTTTAATAGATATATGTAAGATAAATTTTATTTTAGTTATTAAATCTTTAATTACTACCTTATTTGTATATATATTTAGAAAATTTCTAAAACGGCTCAACCGGCCGTACCTCGATCAGACCATTAAACCTCAAATCCCCTGCTTGATCGGTTCAATAACTTAAACCGATTTGACAACCTTGACAGAGGTGGATGGAGGTCCCACATTCCTGGCAAGTCAGGTGTGAGGTTTGACCGAGTAGCAGCCGTTGAGGTGGAACCAACATAACTCACCTGGGCTTGATCCCATTCATCAACATGGCCATAAAATTGGTGAACAAAACTAGAAGTTGAAATTTCCAAATGCCAAATCGAGGCTGCATCTTTATACACAAGAAAACTATATAGATAAATGACTCGATAGGTTAGAAAACTATACACAAGAGACGTGGCACAAGGTCTCCTCTTCGTCTATGAAATGCACATAATTTCCTTCAAAGACGAGTAGTCCTTGACTAAAAGGCGACATAAACAAGCCAAGTTTTGGCGGTACGGGACATATCCCGCACAAACTCATTTGCGAACCTGACATATCCAGATTTTAGGGAAAAAGCTCCACTGTACACATGTCTTAAAAATCTATTCTCAAAATACACACGTTATGAAAAAATTTTCAATCTACGCATGTTTGGGTATTCACCGCGTCAGAGCAAGGCGGTGATTACATCACCGCATTAGAGGAGGACGGTGATTGCATCACCGCTGTAGAGAAAGACGGTGATAGCTTCACCGCATTAAACGGCCGCGGTGAAGGCCTAACTTGCGTCGAAACTTTAAACGAACGTAACTTTGTGCTCGGTTATCCGATCGTGGCGAATTTTTTTCCGATTTCGCATAATTTTTCGAGATCTTGCAAGCCGCAAACAGCCGTAGGCAGTTTGGTCCCGCCTTCGTCCCGAAAATACGTCGTTTGCTACCCCGAACGAGCCTTTTTTCGATTTCGTCAAACTTAGAACGACCATAATTTTGTGCTCCACAATCCGAAAAGCACGAATTTTTTTTTGATTTCGCATAAATTTTTAAGGACTACAATTTTAGTTGGAGAGAATTTTCAAAAATGAATTATTTTTGGATATACTGGGTTTTGGGAATAACTTTACCTTCCCTTTTCAGGAATCCAAGTACATTCCGAAATTATGTCTATGATAAATATTGTAGTCCTTAAAAAGTTATGGGAAATAAAAAAAAATTCGTGATTTTCGGATTGTGGAGCACAAAGTTATGGTCGTTCAAAGTTTGACGAAATCGAAAAAGGCTCGTTCGGGGTAGCAAACGACGTTTTTTCGGGACGAAGGCGGGACCAAACCGCCTACGGCTATTTGCGACTTGCAAGATCTCAAAATTTAAACATTTAGAAGCAGCAAACCAGATTGCTTTTTTTTTTTTTTGACAAAAGATAATCATGTATTGATTGATAGAAGAAAGTTACACCCTGGAATTCCGCCAGGTCTGAAAATCAAAGAAACGACATAAAGTCGGGTACAAGGAAAGGGCCTTTCTAGCTACCACATGAGCTACCCTATTATAACACCGACCAATGAATCGAACACTAAACCCCGGATGAGCAGCAAAACACTGAACTACTTGATGAAGAACAGCCCCCATCTGGTTATCACTAGTATCACCTTGCCTGATCTTATCAATAATCACCTTGGCATCCCCCTCAAACCGAACCACCACGAAACCACGTTCCACACACCACACCAGTGCCTCACGGAGAACTAACAATTCCACCACCGCAGGGTCATCAATTTCCGGAAACTGAACACCCCTAGCCAGTAAGATATCCCTAGCTGAATTCAAAAGTACCATCCCCCCTGCCGCATGAGATCCACTCCTCGTAGCCCCATCCAACATACAAACAACCATGCCCTCGTCAGCTGGCTCCGGCTGATGTACCAATGAACGTCCGGGTAGACGATCAGGACTTCGCGGCAACCTTATCCATTCCTCATACTGCTGATTGAACTGGCGCATAAGAGCCGGGAACCCATATTGTTTGCCTTCAAAGACAACCCCAATTCCGAGACCGCCAGATTCGCCAAAGGATGGCAACAACCCTCATGACTAACTCGGGCTGCTGAATTAAGGACAACAGCCTTTTAAGGAAAAAAGGAAACGTTTCACGAGGCAGCCCCTCCCCGAGGTACTCCAACCCAGAATAATCCCAAAGAGCGCGGGCCACCGGACAGTAGAGGAACAAGTGCTCCATTGTTTCGGGCGCATCCCAACAAACCGGGCATCGAGGAAGAACCGGAGCTTTCTTCTCAAGGAGAGCCTCTGTAGTAGGGAGGATCCTATTCAAAATCTGCCAGACGAACACCTTAAGTTTAGGCAGAATAGGAGCTCACCAAACTCGAATCCAACTATGCTTATCCATCCAACTGGCCGAGGTTCGCCATCGACCACTTCGTTTATCCAGGGAGACAGCCAGGTGATAGGCGGACTTTACCGAGAAAACCCCATCCCGCTCATAATGCCAGATCAACTTGTCCTCCACATTCTGTCTCGGGAGGGGGATAGCTTTAATAGCTTTACAGGTAGGAGGATCAAACCAGTGCCCCATCTTAGCATCATTCCAACATCCTTCACCTTGACAAATAACTTCCGCAACAGGCAGATCACCCCCATCCGGCAAAATCCGGGGATTGAAACTTGGGGAATCAAGTTGGAGGCTAGGAATCCAATTGGAATGAAGTAACGACGTCGCCTGAACATTCCCAATCAGCCATCGGAGACCCTTTTCCAGGAGTTGGCGCCCAAACAGGATGCTCTGCCACCCCCACGAAGGACGGGATCGAGCTGTAGCACCAAGGAAAGACCCATTAGGGTAATACTTCCCTTTATAGACCCGGGCCAGAAGGGAATGGGGCTCATTGAGGATACGCCAGTCAATTTTAGCTAGCAGCGCTTGATTAAATTGCTCAAATCTGCGAAAGCCCATTCCCCCCTCATGTTTACTACAACACAGTTGCCGCCATGACATCCATTGAACCTTGGGCTGGCCCTCCCCCGCTCCCCACCAAAAGCGGGCCACATGCCTATCCAACAGCCTACACAGAGAGACGGGAAGTTTAAAGCAGGACATCACATGCAGCGGCAAGGCCATGGCAATTGACTTAATCAAAGTTTCCTTAGCCGCCCAAGAAAGTGTCCGCTGCTTCCATCCCTGGAGGCGTTCCAACAGCTTGTCTTCCAAATATCGGAAGGTAGCCGTTTTAGATCTGGTAATCAGGGTAGGCAAACCTAAATATTTATCATGGACCCCTACCGCCCCAACCCCCAGAATCGCTGCTAAGAACTCCTGATCCTGATGGATAATATTCTTACTGAAGCAGACTGCCGACTTCCCCAGATTCACTCGCTGGCCGCTGAGTTCCTCATATTTATTCAGGACCTCGATCAGGTTTTTACACTCCAAGAGAGTACCCCGCAAGAATAGGTAAGAATCATAAGCAAAGAACAGATGCGAGATCCGCGGGGCACGAGGGGCCACTTTCACTCCACCAAGTCTGTCATCTACTAGAGCCTTACGCAGGATTGCTGCAAACCCTTCAGTACAAATCACAAAAAAGAGCGGAGATAAAGGGTCACCCTGTCGAAGCCCTCTGGTCGGGGTGAAATACCCTGAGGGAGTACCATTCATTAAGACCGAGAAAGACGAGGAACGGAGACATTCATGAATCCATCCGCACCAGGTAGAGTTAAAACCCATTTTCGTCAAAACTGCAAGAAAAAAGGACCATTCGACTCTATCATAGGACTTTTCCATGTCAACCTTCAGAGCCATGTACCCCTTCTTTCCCCGCGTTTTGATTTTCAAATAGTGCATTAGCTCGTGTCCTAGGAGGATGTTTTCAATAATCTGACGTTCCCGGATAAACGCATTCTGTCCTTCCGAAATGACTTGTGGTAGAAAACTGGCAAGTCGTTCAGCCATGATCTTTGTTATAATCTTATAGACAAATTGGCACAGGCTGATAGGCTGGAGCTGGGCATATTCTCCACATTATCAACTTAATTAAGGTTAGCCAAGTGTGATTAAAGCTCCTGAGCATCCTGCCAGTAGAAAAAAACGAGCAGACTACCTCAGCTACCGAGCTACCCACAATATCCCAAAAGGATTTAAAGAATTTCCCCGTGAAACCGTCCGAACC
Organism: Linum tenue; assembly: GCA_946122785.1. Classification (NCBI taxonomy): domain Eukaryota; kingdom Viridiplantae; phylum Streptophyta; class Magnoliopsida; order Malpighiales; family Linaceae; genus Linum; species Linum tenue. The sequence goes on from CAMGYJ010000011.1 coordinate 31,400,285, forward strand.
CGGAGCCTGCTTTGATCCCATGGAGAAAACTATTCGACGCACTTCCTCAGCAAGGACAGGGGCAGTGAGAGAGGCGTTCATCACCGGCGTCACCTTCTGAGGAATGGGCAGGCCAACCACCCGGTCCGTCATATTATCCACCTGACTTTCTGAAGTAAACAGGTTTTGATAAAATGTATCCGCGATGTTAGCCTTCCCACGCTCCTCCGTGATCTATTCACCCTCGTCATTGCGCAAACCAGCCACAAAATTTCTTTTTCTACGAGCCCTGGTCACTGTATGAAAATAGGCCGAATTTTGATCGCCCTTTTTCAACCAGCGCACTCGAGATTTTTGCTGCCAATAAATTTCCTCCGCTTCCCACTGCCTATTCAATTCCTCCTCCAGACGACGGACTGCATCCCAATCAATTGGATGTTGGGCTTTGATTCGATCAATTTCAGCCTGTAGGGTCTTGATGTTGCGAAGGGAGTTTGTGGTTCCAGCTCGGCACCAATCATATAACAGGTGACAGAGTTTTTTCAGGCGTTCCCAGAGACGAAACATAGGAGTACCCTGTATTTCCTCCTGCCAAATATATTGAACCATAGCCCTGACTTCCAGGTTATCAGCCCATCTGGCATCAAATCAAAACAGGGGACGACTATGTCGAACATAAGGTTTGTCCGATAGAAGCAACGCCCGGTGATCGGATCCCTGGTCCGTGAAGTGTCTCACAAGAGTATCCGGGAATCGGTCAATCCAAGTCTGGGAACATAAGGCTCTATCCAATCTTTCACGAATGCAAGCCGGACCCATACGTTTATTTGTCCAGGTAAACTGATCCCCCTGAAAATCAGGGTCATGAAGGCATAACTCCTGGACAAAAGCACGAAGGCTAGCAGAGTGGGCCCATTCCATGTGAGACCCCCATCTTTCTCACTCTCATGCAGAGTAGCATTAAAATCCCCAATGATGACATAGGGGAGATGGAAAGCGTCACAAATATCATGAAGCTGAGCCAACTGGGGGGCACGAATCGAAGCATTGCAATTAATGTAAACAAACACCACCACATACTCAAAATCCACTTCATTAATCCGAACACAAATACAAAAATTGGAATGATAGAACACCGAAGCGTTAACTTCGGGGGACCAAGCAGCTACAAGACCACCAGATGCTTCAATTGCATCAACAAAAAAACAACGAGAAATCTCAAAACCTAAGCCCCTCATACGACGGGTAACTACACATCGGCTCGATCGAGTTTCAGAAAAGAACACGAGATCCGGTTTATTGGAAAAAACCAAACCAACAGCAGTTTGGAATGTGAGGGACGGTCCAATTCCTCTCACATTCCAGGCCAGAAGCCTCATTTAACGGACTGGGGCCACTCACGGCTGGCTTCCTCCACCGAATCCAATCCAATAACCTCCTCAATAAATTGCTTCTTAGGGGTAGGAGACTCCGCAACCTCCCCATCAATTTCCAGCAGCTGTCTTTTTTTGTTTCCCACCACCGGGTCACTCAAATTGGAGCCATACTCATCAATTATAGTGCCTTCCCCCTGAATTTTTCCCACCGTCGGCCCTAAAGGGTCCTCATTTGAGCTCGGCTGGCCCATATCCGAATGAAGCACTAGATCCGCCATGCTGAGGCCTTTTTCAAATGCCTTAACTACCTAGCTCACTCGGTTGGGCTGGACCACCTTTTGCTGGGCCTCCTTGGGCTTATTCGGGCCACGGCGGCGAACCTCAAACAACTGAGTATCCACCCCATAACTCTCCCCATCTGCCTCGTCTTTCCCAATCGGTTGGTCCACCCCAGCAGAACCCTTCGGAGCCACCCCGAGCGGGTCTTCATCATTCCACTCCCCTATCGCAGCAGGATGTTCCACAATCTCCTCTGGCATTCTTCCAATGCCTTTCGCCTTTCGGTCGGACCTCTCAGCTCGCCCTCTGGCTTTTTTGGGACCAAGGCCCTTCGTAGCCATGGTTTGAAGCTTGCGACGATTCTTATTCGGAATCCCCCTCTGCTGCGTTTCAGTATCCAGCAAATCTTTTTTGGCCTTGCTTTTGCTACGAGCAGCTCCCCTACGCAACGTCTCCACTCCCATCGCAGGCTTCCCATCACCAGCAACTTTGGTTGGCAGGAGCTCACAGTTGGGGCGAATTTGCTGCTGGGGCGAGGAAACCGGCTGTAAAACAAATTCTTCCTCCGATTCCTCCTCCAAGATAAGCCGCCGGCGTCGCACGGGATCAACTCCCTTGTCAGTGAGCTTGGTTGAAGGCTCCACATTGACCTGCCCACCCTGGATACGATCCTCAGCCCATGGAGAGCTGTGTCTCTGCCCATCAGGTTCCAAATTAGGCTGGCCTTGGAGATGCTTTCCCGACGATCGAATCGCGTCGCCTTTCCTCAGACGCCCTCGCCGGTTCTATTTGCTCTATTTGGAATTCTACGTACTACGTACAACTATAATGCTATATTTGATCTTATTTTTTTTTAGTATTTTCAATTTTCAATTTGATGTTTGGAATTTACTTGTTAGATTTTTTTTTTGTTTTTTTAATTAATTAGCCGACTGCCCATTATGGCTTTGTGCCCCCAAATTTACAAACAATACTATTGACATTTGATTTGAGTATTTGACAATTGAGTATTGACATTTGGGTAATTGGGTTTTTTTATTATTTTCAATTTAATTGACCATTTGGATTTTGGAATAGTCGGCCGCAATGGGGTGATATTTGGGGCGGTGACAGGGAGTCAGAGGGACAGGCGGACAGACAGCCCGACAGGCCAGGCCGCCAGGGCCCAGGGACAGTTCTGTCGGTATTTCGGGATGCACTTTCCTTATCGATACCGTGGTGAATCGGTAATCGGCATACCGGTTGGATATCGGTATCGGCGGTCGGCGGCCTTTTAGGGAGTTCCGGTAATACCGAAACAACGGTAAACGGTAAACCGGTTACCGCACCGTTTAGCAGCCCTAGATAAATTAGTCATTATGGATAATAGTTTAGATTAAAATAGACATTTTTGAAAAGAGTCGTCATGATAGTAAATTAGAATATATGAAAATATTAACTCTAGAATAAAATATATTAGTTGGGATAAATTAGTTATTATTGATATATAATAGTTTAGGCCAAAATAGACATTTTTGAAAAGATTGGCCATGATAGTAAGTTAGAATAAAATTAAGTTCTTATGAAAATATTAACTCTAGTATAAAATATATCGGTAATAAAAAGGAGGAAAAAGTAAGGGTAAATGACACATTTGGTCACTGAGATTATTAAATTGTGTCATGTTTAGTCACTAGAAAAAATTAATATCAATTTTGGTCACTCGAATTACCGAAACTGGTCAAATTTAGTCACTCTCCCGTCAGTTTCCGTCCAACTCCATTAATGTAGTTGGACGGAAACTTTTGGGAGAGTGACTAAATGTGACATGTTTCAGTAATACGAGTGACTAAATGTGACATTTTTCAATAATTCGAGTGACCGGAGTTGGACAGAGGCTACAGAAGAGTGACTAAATGTGACCTGTGTCAGTAATTCGAGTGACCAAAATTGATATTAAAATTTTCTAGTGACTAAATATGACACGATTTAGTAATCTCAGTGACCAAATGTGTTATTTACCCGAAAAAGTAATTCTAATTTTAAGTTAGGTCGATTATCCTAAAAACAAGGATAACAAATAGCCATCCTCAAATTGTACTGCGTTTTTGTCTGGTTTTACGAAGTGATGACAATGGGACGGGACAGGGCAAGTACCTCAATACCCATTCTCCATCCCATGCTACTTCGGGGCGGGACAGATAAAAATAGCATGGGTACTGGGCGGGACGGGTCTACCCACTCTTACATATTATTTGAAAAAAATAAACGCAAAGTTTATTTTTTACGATAAAAAGAATATGAAACACTTATGAATAAAAAATAGTGTTAATAGAATGGATAAATGAGTCATCGATTCTAACTAGTTGAAGAAAAGTAAAATAGGAGAACTACATATAGATTCTAGGGCTGGGAAACGGTGCGGTCTGGTCCATACCAGACCATCTCTACGGTCTATGGTCCAGACCGAGAGGCTAAAGTATAGACCACAGACCAGACCACAGACTATACGGTTCGGTCCAGACCACGTCTGTGCGGTCTTGTTTGGTCTGGTCTGGTCCAGATAGACCACACTCAACGAAAAATGAATAATTTGTTTAGTCAACCACACAAAAAATTGAACCAATAACCAGGAAAAATAATTGTTATCTGCCTTAAATCATTAATCCTAACATGCATGAATCAACACAATAAATAAAAGCCAAATGAGAAAACTTGAAGCCCCATTTCAAATTTCCTACATCCAGAGTGAAAGTAGGAAGGGTAGATTCGTCTTCACAATCACTTATTATTTTCTTATTTACAGAAAAAATACATTAGTAATGAGATTTGAACCATGGTCTCTCCGAACAAAGATAAGAAACATAACCAGTTACAATAAACACATTTGTGTGATATTTTTCAAATAAAAACATATAGAAGCTTAAATCTGAAAAATATAAGACTTTTTCACCACGGTTAGCAACCGAAATGTCATTGATTCAAATATCGCATTTATTGAATTGCACTCTTGAATGTGTAGAAGCGATGTATAATTCTTAACATAGACTTAATTGTTATAACTATCATTAAGTAACGATATTTTTAAACACAGAACTTTTGAGTGAATATGGGGCACATGTGTCTTTAAGAGAGGGGTAAATATGGAAAGGTTGAGTGATGTTGGTTTGCCAAACGCGGATGGAAAAGACACTAGTAATGTAAACGGGTCCAAATAGTGCCCCGACCCACTAAACGCTCAACCATCGCCGTCTCTCCAAACTTCTCATCAGACTCAACAACCGGCTAACCTCCTCTACCTCTATTGTTAAGACCGAGTAATTTTTGGATGGATAAATATGGAAAGATTGAGTGTTGTTGGTTTGCCCAACGCAAATGGAAAATGTGCTACTAATGTAAACATGCCCAAATAGTTTCCGACCCACTAAACACTCAACCACCAGGTTACTTTCGCTACACCTAATATAAGAGTGAAATGGGAAATGTGCTTCCCCCATTACAAAATTCCTGCATCCATAGCAAAAGTAGGAAGGGTAGATTCGTCTTCACAGTCATTTATTATTTTCTTATTCACAGGAAAAATACATAAGTGATCGGATTTGAATTTTGTCTCTTTAAGAAAAGACAAGAAACATAACCAGTTACACCATACAAATTTGTTTAAACTTTTTAAATTAAAAACATATATGAAGCTTAAATCTCAAAAATCATTGGGATTTTACATCACAGTTAGCTAAGCCACTAACTCTCCCCTAAATATTTTTTTGGTATTTGATACTTCTATTTTCATACTTTGATTATTTTAATTCGAGTTTAACAATTAATTCTATTTCTCTTTATCTTATAAAAGGAGAATAATTTTAAAATCGCAAGTCTAATGTCATTGGTGCAAATATTGCACATCAGACTTAAATAATATAACTACCAAAAAGCAACAATATTTTTGAACATAGAAGTTTTGAGTGAATATGTGGCACATGTGTCTTTAAGAGGGGTAAATATGAAAAGGTTAAGTGATGTTGGTTTGTCGAATGCGGATTGGAAAGCCGCAACTAATGTAAATAGGTCTAAATGGTGTCCCGACCTACGTACTGAACGATCAACCATCGACGTCTCTCCAAACCTTCCCATCGGACTCGACATCCGCCTAACCTCCTCCATCTATATTGTTAAGCAAAGCAATTTTCGGAGGGGTATATATGGAAAGATTGAGTGTTCTTGCTTGGAGAGCTGACTGGTGGGTTATTTAGTTTCTTTGATAGTAATGTGTGATCTCTTAACATCAGTTCATTTGGTTGATCTTCTAGGTTGACGTTTGAGTTTATTAAAGATAAACAGTGTCCTGGGCTTCCGTCCTACTAAAGGCTCAACCATCACCGTCTCTCCAAACCTTCCCATCGGACTCGAAAACCGCCTATCCTCCTCCACATATATTGTTACACAAAGCAATTTTCGGAGGGATATATATGTAAAGGTTGAGTGTTCTTGCTTGGAGAGCTGACCGATGGGTTATTTAGTTTCTTTGATAGTAATGTATGATCTCTTAACAACTATTCATTTGTTTGATCTTCTAGGTTGACTTTTTAGTTGATTAAAGATAAATAACTATACTTTTTGTTGCTTTTGTTATGATACTCCTTTTCAGTATCATCATTTTTCTGATTTGAAATGTTTTGGTGGTTAGTTTCTAGTAAACAAAGACTATTCTGATTAGTGTTAACATAGGGAATAGCTTCAATCATACCACTTTTACACAAAATTTATATGTACGAGCTGAGATCATTGCCGAATTGAACTATTCCAGCTATAATGTTGATCTTCAACATATAAAACATAGTTTATTTTGAGTGAAACAACCTCATGATTGCAGATAAGTTTTTACAATATGATGTTTTGTGATAGTGTTTACTTGCTTCCAGATTTAAAAGTGGGGTTCTAATTACTACAATCTACACGTAATATAATAGCATGAAGGAAAAAATCCTTTGCGGATGGTTGTTCTGGTGCCTCTGTCTTTGTGCTTCTGTTGGCGATTGTTCTCGAGTGCATTTCCTCCTCTTTTCCTCTGTTCCTCTGTTCCACATTTCTCCCTTTGTTGTTTTATCTGTTCCTTCCCCTTTGTTCCGTCAGACTCTCTTTTCCTATTAATAATACTATTTCACCTTTATCAAAAAAAAAAAAAAAGAAGGAAAAAATCCTTCACCCATTTCAAATTTTCTGCTCCATGAGCGTTTGTAGGAAGAGTAAAATAGGGAGTGTCAATTTTTTTCTCTTTCCTCTGTGGAACGAGCCAACTTACCGTACACGTGCGGACTTAAACGGGCCCAGAGATTGTTGCGGCCCACAAAAACAGAACAGGTTCCAGTCACGGCCGCATCTGTTTCATGCCTCCATAGCTATCACCGTAACCGAATCTTGGATTGTTCCGATGCTGGATCTGGACTCCACCAACGCCGAGAATAAATGAGATAATTAGAGAAAGAGAGCTTCATAATTGTTTACAAAATAATTTCCCCAATCCTTCTTCCGTGTGCTAATCGCCTAATCCCTTCCCTACGAAAAGAAATCCAAGCATACTAAAAAGATCCAGTCATGCTCATGAAGAAGAGTGATAAATTGCAAGCAAGTAAAATTTAAAGATTGAGTCATTTAATCAAATCATAATCAACCACCCCTTTTTCCATCATTTGTAAGCTCTAACAGATAAGTGACAAAGAAATCCACAATATCGCTTCACTGTAACAATACAATATTATTGAAGATTGGTGGCTTTCTCTTCTTCTTCGTTAAACTAGCGTCGAAGATATACAAAGAGGGGGTTTAAACAAGTGATAAGAGAATGGAAGATTAAGAAATGAAAAACAAAGACCGAGAGGGGGTGGAAATTGACATTCAGGGGGAGGATGACATGCCCAGTTTGCTGGAGAAGACCGGAAAGTCTTGAACATCTGTTCTTCAAATGCCCCTTGGCCACAAGATTGTGGTCGCTCATGGGTCTAAATGATATCATCTCCTCGGCCCCGACTGTGAATTTCAGTCTCTGGTGGCGACATGTTATGCTTTCTAAGCACCCCCAAACCCACATTCTCCTATACGTTTCTGTATTATGGAGGATCTGGAAGTCTAGAAATAAGGTGGTCTTTGAGCATGTCCAGCCTCATGCCCAGTCTCTCGCTCGTCAGTGTTTTTTCCAAGTTCGCGAACTGTCTTCCTCCCTTCCTTTGGTCCCTGCTCCGCCCCAGCCTTCCCGTTCTCGCCTCTCGTCTTGGTCCCCTCCTCCTGATGGCTTTGTGAAGATCATCTTTGATGCTGCTGTTCGTCCTTCTGGGTGCTCGTCTGGTCTTGTGGTGCGCAGTTCAGATGGGCATGTGGCTCTGGCTTTAGGGTCTCTCCATCCCAGTATTGCTGATCCCTATCTTGCGGAGCTCCTAGCAGCTAGGGGCGCCATCGCCCTTGTAGTCTCCAAATTGCTGCCTCGGGTCATCATAGAAGGAGATTCAGAGGTGGTGATTCGTCAGCTTCGTCAAGGTGCTCTCTCTGACTCCATTGGAGGTCCGGTGCTTCGGGATTGCTTCCTTCTCCTTTCTTCCGTCTCTGTTTCTTTAGAGTTTAGGGCAGTTCCTCGGACTGCTAACAGTGCTGCCCATAGAGTGGCGCAGAAAGCACTGTTACTCTCCCCTTTAGAGTTTTGCGCCTTTGATTTTGTGGGTTGGCTTCACTGATGTATTGGGTTGGGCAGGGTTGGGGTAGATTGTATAGGTTCTCTCTTGACATTTCTTGGAAAAAAAAAAAAAGGGGGAGGATGACATGCAGGAAAAAAGTTTGCAAAGCTAAAATTAAGGACAAGAAAACATGGATGGGGAGAAGTGGCTACCGGTGGCGATATAATTGAGATCGAGAGAGAGAGAAGTGAACCATGAGCCGGTGAGCACTGAGCAGCTTTTTCTCGGGGATATAGGGTTTTCTTTAAGCCATTTGATTTCGCAGTGTTGGTAAGATATGAAAGGGCAAAACAATACTAATTTTTTATTGCTAAAAAGAAAAAATTTAACAATAAACTAATGCATGGTTTCTAATGGGCTAACCGCTAACCATAGAATAAAAGATTTGAATGAGTCTGACTCATACGGGATTTGACCATCAAGTTTCAAGTAAAACAAATGAACATCATGGGTTTGCCATCCTAAAACATGTTATTTTCTCTAGCATAACATATATTATTCTATTATTTTATATCTTAGTGGCTAAAATATAATGTATTTTTAAGTTATTAAATGGTTCAACCTCGACCAACCTGATTAGTCCAATTTTTATAATTTCAAATATATATTATGTAATTATTTGATATCCTAATGATTAAATTATAGTGTATTTTATAGAGGATTTTTTATTCGGTTTTCTGGAATTCGATTTATATAAATTTACTCCACCTCATCATATTATCTGAAATAATAATGTTTCACAAGGTAACAGGTACTCAAACTTGGTTCATAAGTCTGATTTTTTAATTCGTTGCATCATCCATGCCTTTTTCCTGCTAAAATTCACTGTCATTATCATGTGTTTCCCAAAAAAAAAAAAAACTATACAACAATAAGCTATACACCCCATTACATTCTCAAATTTCATATCTTACCTTCCTCCGGCCAACTGGCCGGGCCCACGCTAGTAATTTTGATACTCTAAATCTTAGTACATACCAAAGATACAAAGTAAAAGTATCCCAACTTGCACCATAACGTCATAAACATTAACATAATATCATATGGAGACACGATTATCTCTACTCTCTAGTTAAATGTGGTTATCAATTAAGGAGGGACGAGATTCACAAAACTAAGGTTGAGACTTGAGTGTCGTTGTGGGAGTTGGGAGAGTGGTCGAATGGGCTGTTAAGTGTTAACACGTATTTACAAGTCAGTTGGGTCCACGGTTTGGTCCGGTAAACCGCGGACCAGACCAGACCAAGAGATCAAAATATAAAATAGTAAAGACCATGTACCAGACCAGACCATACTTAACGGTCTATGGTCCGGACCAAACTGTGCGGTACGGTTTGGACCACGATTTTTCTAACGGTCTGGTCTATTTTCCCAGCTCTAATAGATTCTATAGGAAATTGAGATAGAATGAGTAAAAAACGGGGCGGAACGGAGCAATATAGGTCGGAACGGGACTGGTTACTATGACAACACCCCTTGTGTTGTTATAGTGACAATAGTAGTCTTCCACCAATAGGAAGGTAGGGATGTGATTACTTTTTATTAGTTGAGTTGAGCTAGTGTAAAATCAAAACAAGGGTATAATTGTCAATATGAAAATATTTAAAAATATTTTTTTATTTTCTGCCCAAAATTTTGGTCGCCAGAATCCGGTCACCGGAATATGCTTTTTGTCGCCGAAATATGCTTACCAGCGTTCGAATATGCTTATCGGCGTTAGAATCTAGTCATCGGGGCCGGAATATGCTTATCGACGCCGGAATCTGACCACAGACACTCGTTAGAGTTTGATCAACCAGATATTGTGGTGTGCACCAGATATTGTGGTGTGCATTGTGAGATTTATGGTTTGGTTTCTCATATTTTCTATTGCGTTATCGTGTTTCTGGTTTGCATTAAGAAATTTATAGCGTGCTTTCGAAAAAAAAAATTGGTTTTGCGTTGCAGGGTTTCTGGTTTGTTTTAATAGATTTTTGGTCTGCATTAGGACGTTTTTGTGGTTTGCTTTATCGTGTTTTTGGTTTGCATTATGAGATTTCTGGTGTGCCTTCAAAAATTCTGTGGTTTGCTTTGTGAGGTTTCTGGTTTGTTATAATATATTTTTGGTCAGCATTCGGACGTTTCTGGTTTGTTTTTGTGGTTGCTTTATCGTGTTTGTGGTTTGCATTATGAACTTTCTGGTGTGTTGTTCGAAATATTTGAGGTTTGGTTTGTGAGGTTCCTAGTTGTTTTACGGAATTTGTGGTATGCAATGGGAGATTTCTAGTATGTTTTTTGTGGTTTATTTTATCGTGTTTTTGCTCTGCATTAGGAGGTTTCTGGTGTGCTTATGAAATAATTGTGGTTTGCTTTGTTAAGTTCTCGTTCTGTTTTAGGCTATTTGTTGTATGCATTGAGAGGTTTCTGGTATACTTTTTGTGCTTTGTTTTGCCGTGTTTGTGATATGCATTATGGAGTTTATGGTATGTTTTGTGGGATTTCAGGTCTAAATGAAGAGATTTGTGATATGGATTAAGAAACTTTTGAGATTATAAATTTTTTTGAATGCAATGTGCCAATCTTCCACAAATTAAGATCGCATCTTCAAACTTGACAAAAAATCAATAAACTAGGCTCAATTTGTAATTAATCTATCCACTGACAAATTAAGAAACAACAAATTCTTAATTGAGAAACAACAAATTGGAACAAACTGACAAATAGCTCTTCACAGGAGCTGACTCGAACTAAGAAAGCTTTTGCAAGCACACTGGATCAATTAATCTAAGGTAAATACAATATATTAGCCACAACTATTATGAAACGGGGAATTATAGCAACAATTATGAAAATTCAAATTATTAGCCATAACTATTGTTGCGGGTCAAGATATAGCTAACTGTCTGTTACTGTTATTGAATTTTTAACGGAAAAGGCCATGTCATCAGCCAGACACCAGCCACGTCAGACTGATTTTAATTTATAACTTTAAAATATAAAAGTTTAGTTAGTATTACTATCGGAATTGTTAACAGATAGTTAATGTTTGGCTAATAATTTGAATTTCCATAGTTGTGGCTATAATTCCCCGCTTCATAATAGTTGTGGCTAATATATTGTATTTACCCATTAATCTATCAATTGTCCACTCAATTCGTAATTAGAAACAACAAATTGAACAATAGAAGTACTTCATGGAAACCCTTTGAAATGAATTTCCCCTCGAGGAACTCGTTCACAGTCGGTGCCGCCATGGCCGCGAATCTCTATGAGGGGAAGCGCGGCGAATTTGCAGGACAAGTACAATCAGAGAGATATGAGTCGCAACGGGGCAGCTTAGGAGCCTCAATGAAGTCGAGTCGGCGACCCCATGGTCGCGAAGCTCTGGGAGGGAGAAAGAGCGGTGGAGCTGCGGGTAGAGGAGAGAGGGAGAGAAACGAGTAGTGACAGAGCAGCAGGGGAGCGAGGAGCGCCGGAATTTCAGAGTCTGATTTCTCCCCGACTCTTCAGTCTTGATTTCCTCTAGAGTCTGTCATTGTCTCTTGTATCGAGGAAGCATGATGACGGAAGAATCAAATCTAGTTGGAATCCGTCTGCCAGCACTTCAGTGACAGAGAAGAGATGGAGAAGTTTTGTCACCGGAGAGAAAGAAACGGTTGTCGGAGAGGAATAAATACAGATCTAGGAGCAATTGTTGTTGGGCAAGGAGACAACACGCGCTATTTCATTTAATTTTTAGTTTATTAGTTTTTCAAAAATTTACCTTTATACCCTTAATGAATGATGTTGTTACTATAACAACACTAAGGATGTTGTTATTCTATCTGGCCCCGATCGAAAGTAGATTTTTATGCATCATCCCACGCTACACCAGGTCGGGTAATACTCGCGCATCAAGGGTTAGGTATACAAATACCTGCAGGGCATATTCAAATTGCCAAGTTTTAAGAGAGAAAACAAGGGAAAAAATCTCAGAATACTCTAATTATTAAAAAAAAATCCCTAAATACAGTACTTATAAAATTATTTCCCAAAGTAATCCAAAACGGTGATTGCATCACCGCTTTTGACAAAAACAGTGATGCTATCACCGTTTTGGACAAAAACGGGGAATCAATCCCCGCGTAAGTAAAAGACGGGGATAGTCTGACCGTTGATAAGGGAAACGGTGAAGCGATACTGACCGTTGATGTAAAAAACGGTGAAGTGGCGCGGATCACTGACGTGGACGCGCGCTGGCACTTCACCGTTAATGACAAAAGCGGTGATAGCCCCGCCCGCCACATCACGATCCTTGTCATCCGTGCCTTTCACCGCTGCCATCCGATGCGGTGAGGCGCGGATTGTGGTTTTTCTCCACGATTCGACGCCTCACAGGTTGCCACGTCAGCTATCCAAGCCATCACCGCTTTCCTCCAACGCGGTGAGTTCACTGCTTTTAAGGAACGCGGTGATTGGTGCCCTGAAATTTCCAGCTCCCCTTTCCCCCTATAAATACCACTCCCCCCTCTCATTCCAAACCACACCACCATTTTATACTTCTTTCTCCCTCCATTACTTCACTCTAGTTTCGTTCTAAGTATGCTCTGTGGATGCGGCTAAGTCCGATCTTCCGCATCAGAAAGAATTACTAGAGTTTTTGTTTTGTCGATACTCTCTCTAGCTTTTCGGCAAAAAATGGACGAAGAGGCTCTGAGAGTATGTAAATTTATTTTATTCTTTTGTGATTTTTTTTTAAATGGGTACTGAAATATAAATTGATTTGATTTCATATTTTTTTTATAGATGGGTGCTGAGATATACGACCCTCGATTGTATATCGATCCTGGCCCAAGGGATCGAAGGTATTTAACCGGACAAGATCAACATCGCTCCCGTGCAATTTGGAACAATAATCCGGTAGATACTAAAATTATTTCATTAGTTTTAAAGTTTTTATTTTGCTTTCTATTGACTGAAAACATTGTGTTTTTTGTTTTGTAGGAATCACTTATTCCCATCAGTCATCGAGGGACATGTCGATTGCCCCGTTGGCATGCTCGACTGGCGCCCTATCTAGAGAGGACGGGATTGCACATGCTGAGGCACTTCATGATGCTTGATATTGACAGTGATCTGCTACGGCAATGGCAGAGCGATGGCGCCTCGAGCTGCATACCTTCCACTTTCCCGAGGGTGAAATGACGATCACCCTCAAAGATGTTGCCATCCTCACCGGGCTCCTGATCATCGGAGATGCCATCATCGACAACTCGAGAAAACCGGTAGATGGTTGGGGGCCGTTGATTCAAGGGCGTTTGGGGTTGAACATGCCGACCACCACGCCCGTCGAAGGGGTTGGGCATCCACCACTGAATGCGGGGCAAGTATCGATCCCGTGGCTTGTTGAACACATCCAGTTGGAGGTTAATATAAGCCCGGACACTCCTGAAGATCAGGTGGAGCGGTATGCACGTGTCTACCTCATTGGCTTGGTTGGTAGGTTTCTGTTCCCTGACAAGGCAAACCGGTGGATAACAGGCATGTGGTTCCCGATGCTCCTCGGTGACTAGGACGAGATCGGGAAAAAAAGTTGGGGGCCGGCCGTCTTGGCTGGGATCTACCGAGAGTTGTGTACTTGCTCAAGGTTGGGAGCGAAACAAGCTGGTGGTGCGATATTCATACTCCAGCTCTGGGCATGGGAGCATCTTCCGTTTTTGGCACCTCCACACCCACGGGAATTGTGGTTGCCAGATGATGAGCTACGATTTGTAGCAAATCCACCATATGGTTTCAAGTAAGTTAAATAAGTTTAATTTATTTTAGATATGCAATGGTAGTATTTTAGTGAATTTAGATCTATTCCAAGTAAGCGAATTTAGATTCATTTTAAGTATGCAATTATAGTATTTTAGTGAATTTAGATCTATTCCAAGTAAGCGAATTTCGATTCATTTTAAGTCTGCAATTATAGTATTTTAGTGAATTTAGATATATTCCAAGTAAGCGCATTTAGATTTATTCTAACTAAATCGTATTTAGCGAATTTAGATTATTGTCAAGTAAGGAATTTTAGTTCAATTTAGATGCTTCCATACAATCATACTTAACAAGTAAACATCTATGCTTTAAAAATTGCTTATATACGTACTTTTGCTTAATTAGGTGGATCGGAGCAAATACAAACGACCACCAGCCCGAGCACTCTTTATTGTTTTATCGTGCTGAATTTGATAAGCCTTGGACAAACGACCACCAGCCCATGCCACGCCTTCTTATACCTTATGGTTTAGGAATGTCGATCCTTCACCTCGGCCATGATAGCTTTTATCTTGATATCTGGTTGTGCCTCGATTAGGTGCTTAATGGTTCTTGCCACTTTTTTTGCTTTAAGTTGCCGGTGATCTTGTGAAAGTATGGTTGATGAGCATCTGTGGTTGTTCTCTACTGTCCGCATGACCCAGACGCACTTTCTCTTCATATATGCAGCCCAAAGTTGCCACATACAACCCTCTCCAGCATTCTTACAAATGACATGCAGTTGTTTGGTGTCAGAATATTTTACCTTCCATTCGAAGTTACGCCGCATGGCTTCTTCGCTAAAAGCATCTTGCACATCGGCTTTCGAAGTGAACGCCATACCCACTTCCAAATTAGCAGTCGGATTATACACAGGGCATGGGCCGAAAGTCAGGGGCATCGTTCTGACCATATAAAAATTGATCAGGAACCTCTGTGTAGTAAGGCGTTGGTGCCTGACGGAACGCCACCTCTCTGTCATCGATATCGTCGATATCGTCCGTATCTTCCTCCTCACCGACTGATCTCAAATCTTCCTCACTTTCATCGTCACTGGAGGCGAATGGATAGCTCGGCTCAGGATGGTCATCGTTACCAGTATAACCAACTTCGTCTTCTTGGTCATGCGAAGTACGCCCAGATCGAAGGGTGTTCTCAATGTCAGCCCACTCTGGACCCCAAGCAGGCCATTGATCACCGTCGGGCTGAACGATATCGATGGTAGTCTCAGCATGTTGCGGGTATTCCTCCCACCCAACACCTCCTCCAGAACTACCTCCTCCGTAGTTGCTTGAAGTACCACCCCAGCCATACCCTCCTGCAGAAGTACCTCCTCCGTAGTTACTTGAATTACCACCCCAGCCATACCCTTCTGCAAAACCATCATCACAAGAATACTGGCGAGAATGAGTTTCACCGACCGGCTCGATCTCGACATACACCTCTGCAAGCCGCACCCCATTGTCAGATAGTAACTGTATCATCATGTTCACCGCGTCATCACCATTTATGACAACTTTTTCGTACATGATTCCGTCAGCACTCATGTTTGGATACCGGTAAGTAATTTGACCAACTCTCCTTTGCCCGCCCGTACAAGTCCTTTCTGCACAAATGTCACGGAGTTCTTGCCACGAGAATCTCGACTCAATTTTTAGCATAGTCGATTTGCCATTTTCATAGTCGATCCCAATGTTCGAGTTTGTCACCCGACCATTCCACCGAATAATAAGCCGAAACTTCTTAAATTTACCCATGTCTGTAATTTATAATAATTAAGTATGGTATATAATTAGTACATTAGGGATACAAAAACAATATCATCCAAACTTATAAACAACCGCAACTAATTGATCTATCATGAGAAAATAAATAAATTCCTCTAAATTCATAACTAACTAACTAACATCAATCATATCATAATTAATCTAAATATCTCATAACATATTTGCCAATAACCGCAATTCACTAAATACAGACATATAATTACTAATACATCAACATGTAAACAATACATAATTGTAACATACCGAATCCCGATGAATTTCTTGTTGCTGTAAACCAACTCCAAACCAGCTGAGAAAACAACCAAAAAACCACTAATTTTTGTACTAATTTGCTGTAAGGCAGCATGAGGGACGTGAGGGTCGGTTTTTATAAGAAAAATATGCCAGCTAATCACCGCAGTTAGGGATGGCAATGGGTAGGGTCGGGTGCGGGTTTACCCTATACCAACTCCTAACCCGCCGGGTAGAGCTTTCTAAAATACCCGACCAAATAACCACCGGGTATGAAAATGATATAACCATACCCTACCCACCGGGTAACCACGGGTATTCGGGTAACCATGGGTACGAATCCTAAACTATGAACTTATACACATATATGCACATATATACTGTTGTCCATTAAAAATTCTCAATACTTGTAAGTTGTAACTGTTCTAGCTTCAACACTCCACACGAATAAAAACAACAAACACATAATAATTGTTCTTGCTTCTACAATCCACACAAACATAATAATCGTCTACATATTCATCATCAATAATGGTAGCTAAACTCAATTTCTCAAGCTAAAATAAATTTCTCAAGGGAAATTGACCCTTTGGTTAGCGGGGCGGGTATAACGGGGCGGGTATTATCGATTACCATACCCGTACCCTACCCTTTATTTTGAAACCGGGTATTACCCGTACCCGCCCCTTAACCCGTCAAAGCGGGTAATTACCCTCGTTGACCGGTTACAGTCGGGTAGGGTACCCATGGTTACGGGTTGGATTGACATCCCTAACCGCAGTGGACAATTGCGGTGAACACATCACCGCTTTTGTCCAAAACGGTGATAGCTAGGTCACTGTGACCTAATTTTCCACCTACCAGGGCTCTAAAACGTGGTCAAATATCGCCGTTTTGGTCGTCGGCGGGGATGTAATCACCATTTTCCACTACAACGGTGATTCAATCACCGTTTTGGACGGGGACGGGGATATGATCACCGTTTTGGAGGAAAGCGGTTATAGTATCACCGTTGTAGATGAACGCGGTGATACCTTCACCGTTGTTTACAAAGGCGGTGATTGTAATCACTGTCTTCGTCTTCGACAGTGATGTTGAAACTGCTGTATTTTGGAAAATAATTTTATAAGTACTGTATTTAGGGAATTTTTTTTAATAACTAGAATATTCTGGGATTTTTTCGGAAAACAAGCGCATCCATTGGGCCTCAGGTGCTCACGAGCGAACCGTGGGACAGAACCTGCCCTGCCCAGATAAGCACCCCAGGCCCGCCAAAACATGACAGCTTTCTGTTGTCTCTGAAAAGAAAACCCTAATGCCTAAACCTTAATCTGGCCGTCATGCTTTAAATACTACGCTCTGTTCCTCACCTTTCCGTTCAATTCAACTCACAGTAAGCAAAGGTTTTCCTCGTTGTGTATTCTCTGTGGGTTTTAACTTTAAATCTTTTCGATTGCGGCTGTCATCATAGGGATGGTTGATTCCGTTGGTACTGCAGAAAGCAAGTTCAGCTTCATGACTGGATTTCGAATCGTTGATACGATCCAAGTCAATTTCATTAACAAAGCTTGCGATAGGGAACACCCAGCCAGTATCACTCGCCTGAATCTGATTTTTCCGCTGATGGTTCAGGCCCTTTATCTACTGGCAAATTTCCTCTCCGTCTCTTTCCCCGCCTATGTTTTTTTGTTTGCCTTATTTTTTGATTTGAATTGGGGATGCAGAGTACTTCATCTAGCAAACGCACTCTGTCCCGGAACTGGGTTTTTAGCGGTCCAGATGTTCCGAGGCAATTTCTTCGTTTGCGAAACGGAAGCCTCCAGCTTCACTCGCCTGTATCATCTTTCGTGTGATGTTACCGGGCACATGGCTGGATCACATTCAACACTTGAAAAACTGAATTTTTTTTTTATATAAATGATTTTAGAGCTCTGCCCAACTATTTTTTCTGGACTTTTATAACTGAATCGCTAAATGTCGCCCTAAGAATTGCTAAAGGTCACCCTAACTTAAATGTAAAATTACTTATATACCCTTAAGCAAAAACTCAAAATTGGCTTAAATAAACAAGCCTGTAGCAATTCAAATTCATTCTCCTCCCCCGCTCAACTCATCTCACCCGCGCGACTCCTCTCTCGCCGTCGCCGACTTATCTCGCCGGGCTTGGGATACAGTGAGTAACCACTGGTTACTGATATGTAAGTAACTCACCCGGAGCCGTTGATCTAGGACGGAGTGATCATGTGGCTGGGATTGATGCGGGGTGATGAGGGGTATTTCTGTCCGCTTTTTGAATTTTTAATTGTTTCCTTTTTTTAATTTGTTCAACATTTATTAGTTTGCTTTGCATGGAGGAGAGAGAGTTAGTGTTTTATCTCTGCAACTCTCTTTTCCTCTTTTTTTGTTCCTTTCTCTCTCTCATTCTCCTTATTCTCTAGATCTAATATCTTATTCTGTTCTTCATTTTTCTCTCTAGCAATCTCCTCTTTCTTTGTTCCTTTCTCTCTGCCAATCTCTTTCTTCTCTAGATCTAATCTCTTTGCAGCTGCTTCTTCCTTATGTTCTTTCTTTTCTCGGCCTCAAAATAGATGACGTTCCATATTGACAAAGAGGGGACGGATCTATGTGAGTTAAGTTTGCATGTTTTATATTTTAGTATTTGTTTGTGAATTTTCAATTCCGATCTTCCTCCTCTTTTTTGTTGTTGCATTTGGTGTTCTTGATTGCAGAGGAGAAATGAGAGGAGACAGAAGACGAGTTTTTTTTGTCTCTCCCTCCTTCTGTTTTCTTCCTTGTAGGTAATATGTATTGGTATTACCACACTATACCATATGGTAATGTATGATAACTAAATGTATCTTTATGGTCACGAGTTTTATCATGGTGGTAGTGGGTGGTAATCGACTCCAGTTCTGAGAAAAAAGAGTTAGAAGACAATGAAGCTGGAGAAGAAAGTGAAGAGAGTCGTAATTGTATATATATATATATACCGCGATTACCACACTATACCATATGGTAATGTGTATATACCATATGGTAATTTGTATATACCATATGGTAATTGTGTATATACCACACTATACCATATGGTAATTTGTATATACCATATGGTAATGTGTATATACCATATGGTAATGTGTCTATACCATATGGTAAAGTGTGGTAACGAAATGTATTTTTATGGATATCGTGTTTTACTATGGTCGTAAAGGATTGTAATTAGATTTATATTATTTTTGTATGGTTTTACCTTCTCATACCATGTGGTATTGTATGGTAATTACAATTAATTTGTGTTCATTCGATTAACCATGTTCTACTATGGTGGTATTGTATGGTAGTTAGATTTACCATATGTTGATATTACCACACTATACCATATGGTATTGGGTGGTAACGAAATATATATTGATATTACCACACTATACCATATGGTATTGGGTGGTAACGAAATATATATTGATATTACCACACTATACCATATGGTATTGGGTGGTAACGTAATATATATTGATGTGCCAAATTTTTTCATACCATATGGTATGGTCAATACCAGTCATTACCATATGGTAATGACTGGTAATAACTGACAAATTTTTTTATGTCTGAAAAATATCAAAGTGGATATCATTTTGAAGAGCACAATTAATCTGATCTAACTGTGCAAAAAAAAATAAATTCCGACTTAAAACGAGTGAGAAATCGTCCGTTAAAGATTAAGAGAAGGAAAATTAAAGGTTGTTTGAGGAGAGAGAAGGCGCTGATGTGATCTGGTCAGCGTCAGCGCGTCAGAGATATCATTAAATAGGGGTGCAATTTTACCTTAGTGCCCCTCCGTATTTTTTTTAAATAAAAAGAAAAAGCTGACACGTGGGGGCTAGGGGAAGGGGTTACTGATGGTTACTGATGGGATGGTTACTGAGGTGATCCGGACCCATCTCGCCGCTGCCGAAGCATCTCGCCGATCTCGCCCGCACCACCAGTCGCCGCCGATCATCTCGCCGCCCTATCGCAAGTCGCCGCCGCCCGCCAGTCGCCGCTCGCGTTCAGTCGTCGCCGATCATCCCGCCGCCCTATCGCAGGTCGCCGCCGCCCGCCAGTCGCCGCTCCCGCTCGCGTCGTCACCGCCCGTCGCGCCGTCGCCGCTCGCTTCGTCACCACTCGCTTCGTCACCGGAGAAGACGCCCGTCGCCGCTCGCGTCGTCACCGGAGAAGGTAACGAACTGACCCCGTGGTTTGACCGACGACTGACGGCGGTCAACTCGCGGTTGAACCGACGGTCAATCGCGCTTTGACCGCGTTCAACCGTTGGTTCAACCGCACGTTGACCGTCGGTCAAACCGCGCGTTGACCGCGGTCGGCCCGTTTTTTTTTTAATTCTGTTTTTTTAATATTCTGTGTTTTTATTATTCGTTAAATAAATGTTAATAATATTAAAAAAATATACTTAATAAAAATAATTTAGTTATATTATTGATAAATGTTAATTTAGTTATAATTTAGTTATATGATATAAAAATTTTAAAAACGTATTCGATAAATGTTAATTAATGATAACAAATTTAAAGAACATTATAAAAAAATTAAAAATGTGTTTTTATCATTTTAATAATCAAAATTTCAAAGTAATTCTTTTATCTACTTAATTATTAATAATTTTACCTTGATTAAAAAGTAAATAATTATTACATAGAACGTAATATAAATGTTAAAACTACTAGTTTTATAATTTTAATTATGAAAATCTTAAATTAATTACTTTATGTACTCCATTATTAATAATTCAAACTTTTTTTTTGAAGATGTCTGGACATGGAATGGGTAAACCGGATATGATTAAGGCGAGAAATAAGGAGAGAATGGAAGGTCGTGCTTGTAGACTTACGGCGACTGGTAGGAAGGAAAATGAAGAAAAAAATCCACCTAAGGTTAGAAGGAAGAAGAAGAAGGCGGATGTAGTGCGTCCTGACGGCCACCCTACTGTGGGGCAGTTGTCTCTTAGTCGAGGTACTACCAGTACTCCTACACCAGATAGCGCACCGGTATGGCAGGCTAATTGGAGTGATTCCATTGAAGAGGATGATGATGATGACGGTGATGATGAGGTTGGGAATGCCCCAGATGCTGGTGATCGTGCTGGTGATGCTGAGGTTGGGGATGCCCCACCTCAAGCTGATTTAGGCGTGGGGAAGACGGCGTGGGAAAGTCAAGTCGCACCCAATGATCCCCCGTAAAATGTAGTGATAAGATCCCACGTGGTCTTGTTACTCCTGGTGGGGCCGTCACAGGTAGCACGGTATAACGACCGCCTTGACTGTATACAACGATAGCCCATGAATGCAAGGTGGCGAAGACGAAGAGTTCCGCATTATCCATCCAGTTGGGAGGTCCACAGGCACTTGTTGATGCCCACCTGCAATGTCGAATGCCATTTTCTATTCCATTTGCTATTCCATCATAGTAGTCTCTATAAAGCTCAGGACGGGATTCAAGCTCCTCTAAAACAGCGCGTCTCATTTGTGGCCAATTCCTTTGGTCCCCAGTAACTGCTTGTGATATAGCTCGAAATCCACAGTGTCCATCTGGAATAGGGTTGAACCAACCACGAACTAGTCGTTGCACGTAGGATTCCAAACAATGTAGCCATGGGTAATTCTTCCAACTAGTATTGGGAATCCGAGCAACCCTCTACGGGGCACCATCTGGCCAAAGAGCATAACACAATAAATTAATACAAAGAGTTATACAATATGTTTACCCGAAATTAGGAATATAATTTCTAACCTGTATCATTATGGATCACCGGCTCCGTCTCATTCTCGAAGTTGGTTTGTGCATTCACATTCGGGGCACCACCTATCTCATTTAAAAAATAGATTAGTTGTACACTATATTGATGACAATTGAACACAACTAATAGAAAAAGTTAATCTACCTGTATTTCCATCATTGTCCGGAGTTGCAGTCAGAAGTCTTGAACTTCTCCTCCCTCGTCTCCTCTCCACATGCTCGAAGTGAGATAGGTTTCGAGTGGTGGACGTCCTTGGGCGACCGGGGCGGGGCTGTCCCTCATGCGGTTCATCAATGCCATCATTTTTAGGATGAAGATGGCTCCGGAGTAGGCCGATTGCACCTCGAATGGTCTCGTCGCCTCTATCAAGAACCTCCTGTACTAGACCTTGGAACACACCATGGTGGTAATTAGGGATGGCAATTTACCCACCCATGGGTATTTTTGCCCAAACCCATTTATATCCATTTATATGGGTTGGGTATGGATTTATTCTATATGGATTTGGATAATGTATGGGTAGGTGGAGTTGGGTTTGGGTTTTATTTTTGGGTAAGGATTGGGCTTGGGTACCCATCTCCTTGGACCCACCTGTATATATTTTTTTTATTAGGTGTTAAAATGTAAAGCAAAATTTTTAATGTACTAAAATATAATTTTCCACATATGATGTTGAACCTATTTGTATCTTCTTAAAAACTTCAGGTACTAAAATGTAACTTTGGCCAAGTCCAGCTGCTTCGCCGGTGCCGAACGCTTCGCCGGTGCCGAATGCCGGTCTACACCCCGCCGTCGCCGATATCCTCGAGCCTGTCTACACCCCGCCGGCCGCCGGTGCTCTGCTCGCTGTTCCCCCTCAACTGGGTCGGGAATCGCCACGGCTTCTCCGAGCCCTTCTCGGCGTTCAGGTTACAGAGCTCTGGGTCGGGAATCGCCACCGCCACTGTCGCAACAGGGGATGCTGATGAACACTCCTCCGGGAAACGTCACCACCGAAGATTACGAAATTGAAGGAATGCCCATATGGTGCACTCTACTGACCACAAGCAGGAGTAACAACAATGTCGTCCTGCCGCTGTACACCGTCGAAGACGAAGAGAGCGTCCATCCTTCTCAGAACCCTCTCTGCGATCGATGCAAATGCACTGGTAAGCAAACCAATTAGATCCCCTTCCTTCCTTCCTCTTCCTCTGCTTGTAGTTCCATTTCTTGGCTAAATGATCAAATGGGTCCCCATAGCTTTCCGCAAAGGAATCGCGAATTCGTTAGTTGAGGGGGAATTTCCTATTTTGGATAGATAAAGTGCAAAATGGGTCTCTGTATCCGTAATCCATTTCGATTCTTGCGTTCTTGATATCTCAAGCTGCAAGTCGGCAAATCTTCTTTGTTAGTTAATCGATTATGCTCGCCATTGGGTTGCAGGTTGGTGCAACAATGTTGTTTCCAAGAGAAAGTATCACATCATAATCCCAGTCCACAGCGACTGGAACAGAAAACTAGAAGAAGGAGCACTCGATCTCGAATCCCATCTCCAGGTGCTGGAAAGTTCAAGGAACAGAGGAATCACATAAGCAGAATGCTAATGGGTTTGCAGTAATGGAAGTTGTGGATTTAGGAACCTCCTGCTGCAACTATCCCAGGAGAAGACACAGAATGTAGTTCTTTCTTTATTCAATTCGTTTGGGTCTCAGCAAGAGTTATGTTGATGACTAGTACAGTCTATAACATGCATCTAAAATCATTTACCTGGAGGACAGTCCCCAGTTATGAACATAGATATAGTTCTTTGATCTCACATTGTTATCTGCTGCTGCTGCTACTGTGTTTTAGCAAATTCATCAGTCGATCATGATAGTTGTTTGGAATATAGAGGCAATTTCACCAGTTCCAGATTGTCCAGATATTACAGACTTGATTAGCATGTCGATAGTCATCCTCCATAGGAAAGCAATCAAGTTTTTTTTTTCTTTTTCTAGCAGTCACTCTGATTATATCAACTACAAAAACTAGCCGAGATACACACTGAACAAAAGGAAATCATTGGTTCTGTACTCTTCAACAAGAGCAAAGTTGGAACCTAAATCTTTCATAGAAAACAACTGTCCTAATAATAACTTAGATAGATAACTTCAGATACAAACTCCCAAATCCTTTCTCAGTCCTCATATTCCATAACTTGTTCATCATCACCGCCATCATTGTCACCGAATATGGTTTGAGTCGAACCATCAACATCAGGAGAGAAAATGGATACACCTGCAAAGTAATGAATAACATACTCAATCATCAAGTAGAAACCAACATATAACAATGAAAATCATCCAATAATGAATAACAGCAACAACAAGTTGTTTCTTACCCTGAAGTTCATTCCTAAGCCAGTTCTGGGTGCACATAAGAGCCTCCACAGTCGTGTCATCAAGGCGGCTACGATGAGGGTTCAATAATCTTCCACTTGTGCTAAATGCAGATTCCGAGACAACTGTTGACACTGGAATGGCTAGAATGTCCTTAGCAATCAGCCTTAAGGTTGGATATTGTAGGCCATGGTTCTTCCACCAAGATAAAATGTCGAACTCTTCGCTTCTTGGGATCACACCATCTCGCAAGTATTTTTCAAACTCTTCTTTAACATTCCAATTAGATCTACCAACATAAGAATCAAAGCTGGCGAGAAACCCAGAACTTGCATGTTGATGTGTCGATGAAGAAGAAGAAGAATCCATGCTAGGTTCTGTAGTCTTGTACTCACTCATAAGATCATAACAGAAGTCTCGAATCCTATTAAAATGAAAGGTAGATGTGCCAACATAAATCTTGGGAAATGCCCACTCTAATAGCTTCATCTTGAACCTAGGATCCAATATAGCTGCAACTGCCAAAGTTCCATGGATAACCTCCCAATACCTATTGAATTTATCCAACATATCTTCAGCCATGGTTGCAATAGTTACATTTGGACTCAACTGCCACTCGTTTAGAGCTATTTTAATCTCACAGACCTTAGGGAAAAATGTATTAGCCGTGGGGTAAGTAGTTCCTGAAAATGTCTTTGTAGCTTCATGAAACAACTCTAGCTTCACACATAATTCAGATGCCATATCCCATTCCTCTTCACTTGGAAAACATACATAATCTGAATCTCTAACAATCAAACGATCAAAGACATCCTTATATATCAAAGCAGTTGATAGCATAAGGTAAGTAGAGTTCCAACGAGTCTTACAATCAAGCACCAACTCTCTCGAACAATCAATATTTGTAAGTCTGCTTAACACATCATTGAACTTTTGTCTTCTCTTAACAGATGAAGTCCAATAC
This sequence comes from Linum tenue, assembly GCA_946122785.1. Taxonomy (NCBI): domain Eukaryota; kingdom Viridiplantae; phylum Streptophyta; class Magnoliopsida; order Malpighiales; family Linaceae; genus Linum; species Linum tenue. Next base: position 31,425,507 of record CAMGYJ010000011.1, read on the forward strand.
ACAACACTATCACGAATTCTCCCAATGCATTCCCCAATGACAGACAACCCATCTTGCACAATTAGGTTGAGAATGTGAGCAGCACATCGCATATGAAATATAGAACCATTTAGCAACAACGTATCTTCTTGCAATTTTCCTAAAAGAGCTCTAATCATAGCATCATTAGTACTGCAATTATCCACCGTGACTGTTGAAATTTTTCTCTCAATGTTCCATTCCGTCATAGAACTCAATAATACAGCACATAGAGCATCCTTGGTATGTGGAGAAGGAACGTGGATAAAACTCAAAATCTTACTCTGAAGGACCCAAGCATCATCAATAAAGTGGCCAGTTACTACCATGAACCCTCTTTTCCTGTTATTCGAAGTCCACATATCAGTGGTAATCGCCACCCTACTGCTGACTTTTTCTAACTCATGCATTACATTCATCTTTCCCTTTTTGAATATCTTTAAAATATCACTCTTGATTGTATTTCTACAAACCATTTGAAACAACGGTTGAAGAGAATACGCAAACCTCCTAACCCCAACATAATCGACAACCGATAGAGGAAATTCATGAAGAACAATCATATAAGCAAGCTCCCTTCTACTAGTTTCTTGGTCAAAAACAGCAGGACTCGAACTTCCAGTACCAATTTTCCTTTTCTTACTACCCAAAAGTCCACCAACCTTGACTAGATCAGCATTTTTTACTCGACATTTAATCAAATGATTGCGCAAATGAGAAGTTCCAGAGTTGAATTCAGCCGCAAGCCTTTTATGGCAGTATTTGCATTCAGCTTTTCTCAGCCCACTAATTACAACTCGATTATAATCCTTCCACACTTCAGACCACTGCTTCCCAGAAGACCATACCATACGATTAGAAGACACACTATGCTGTCCATTACTACTCTCATGATTCATAGATAGACTATCATCATTAGTTTCTGAATCCATATTTCCCTAGAAAAATCAAGCAAGCAACAAACAATCATTCAAACTATAGCACAATTTCATATACAGCTCGAGTAATAACTGATAGCCTTATCAAGAATTCAGCAGGACTCTTATGCCTGGTGCAAACACTAAACGATTGAAGGAGCATCTATATTGGTAGATGGTGTACTGTCACAACCTTAGAAGGGGTATAAATCATCATCGTGTAGATCTATAATATGGAACTACATGAACACAGGTCATACAGTGAGTATGAACCACAATCATTACATGTTCCTTCTCTGACAATCAAGATCAAAGAGGCCTCATGGTTGGTAAATAAGGCAACGAGTAAAACACTAGGACATGCAATGAACATGGAACCATGATCATAATAGCAACAATAATTCATAAGACAGTGCAGAGCGAAAAGACGTAATCATTACAGCAAAGTTTGGAAGCGGGGACATGATACCACCAGTACCTCTAAAAGATCCCAAGAAGTAAAGGGGGAGGCTTTGAGGAGCATGACTTACCAAGAAGAGAAAATGAGCTGCACCAATCTGCACCAGCTGCTGAATCACAACGCCCTTAACCACACTACCCAACGGCACCAGATTCCTCTTCTCTTCTTCTTTCCTTGTATGCAATCGATACTGATCCAACGGCGGCAGAATCTGATAGAACCCAGCGTAGCAGTCTCGCTCCTGTACGGGTAATTGGCAGTAAGAACCGGCAAGAAGAAGAAGAAAAACAGAGTGCCAAAATTTCCGTATCCGAAGAAGAAGAAAATCGAGCATCAAAAATCGGCAAGAAGAAGAAGAATTCGTTCACAGTTCACACCCGCAGAGAGAACTGGGGACGATGGAATTCGTTCACAGTTCAATTAGCAAAACCCAATTAGTCAATTACCTGGATTAACTACTCTCTTTCAGAAACTCGAAGCTTGGTAGCACTGGGCGCGGCGACGTCGGAGCTAGTGGCAGTGGCCGGGGTGGCGACGAAATCGGAGTGGGTTTCTTATCTTTGGTGGCGCCGATGTGATTCAGTGGTCGGACTCGGAGGGGATGCCGAGATCGGAGGTGGCCGGGGCGGCGACGTTCGAGATAGTGGGAGTGGCCGGGGCGGCGACGTCGTGGCCGTCTCTGTTTGCTCAGCGGGCTCGTCGTCGACGAAGGATGGGTAGAGAGGAAGCGAGAATGTCGAGTCTCTCGACTGAGTTGGAACTCGGAAACGAAGAGATTGACAGATTGTTTTATTTTTCTTTTTAGTTTCAATTTTTTTTTTAATTATTTGGGTTTGGATTTTTTAATCCAAGTTGATGGGTAAAACCCAAGTAAACCCAACATAATGGGTATGGGTATTGGCCCATCTGATTTTACCCATTTACATTTTAATTGGATTTCAGACCCAACCCAAATGGGTTGGATAGTTATAAACCCATGGGTATGGGTATAATTGACAAGCCTAGTGGTAATCACTATGGTCATCCCACTCCGGCCGAGTAGGAGGTTCACGATAGTTGATAACCGTCCAGAATGGCAACACATCATACAAGGCAAAATCCCGATTTTCACGTCGTGCTAACTGAATGGAACATCTACATGGGAGACCATAGGTAGGAGGAAACGTACATGTACAAGGTTCCCCTTCCACTGCTACCTCGAACAACATCAACCTCAGAGCTTCTAGAGTGACTTTCGTATTCAACTCTCGAAATGGTTTTCCATCCGCTCGGAGCAGCTTCTTTTGTCGGGAATCCTCTAGAAGCTTCTTGATTTGAAGGTGTTGAGCCTCAATGTAATCATCGTTCTTCTTGAATACCTACCCAAATGAAGAACAATTAGGAGACTACTAAAACTTATGTGTGTATCAATGAAGATTTATTAGGAGACTAACCGTGTCGACTGCGCCAGTAGATGATTGAAGCCACTTCTTGAAGGAGGAATGGGCAGCTTAACCCTATTAGAGCTTGTGTTACCCAAATGCTGCACTTGATTGGTATAACATTTAGCCCACATGTGTCTAACTGGTAACCACTCAGCTGCCATATACCCCCAAAGACGTCGGTACTGTACTCCCCAACTACGTCTGAAATTGTCTAAGGAAGTATCCATGTCTTCCACTGTCAATGCATATACAGCACGTTGCCAAGAAGCCATGATATGATCCACTGTCGGTTTGGCTGCATCTATACCACAATGAGTCATCCTTCGCACCTCCGCTAGACACTTTGCTCTCACATTCCTATCTATATGCCAAAGACATAATATATGAGTCGATGATGGAAACATTACCCCCACGGTCTCAACCAATCCTCCTGCCTTGTCACTGACAAACACATCTGGAACAATGGGGCCAAGAAGATGTTGCAAATGCGTCAGAAGCCACTGGTACGACTCCTTCGTCTCGTCGTACACTATTGCAGATGCAATGACAAAGTTCAATCCCACTGGTGTCATGCCGACAATCTCAACCCAAGGCATATCATACTTATTGGTCTTATATGTTGCATCTATCACGATCACATGGTGCCAAGCTCGCAACATCACTATTGACTCGGGGTGGGCTAGGAACAAGTGTGTAAGCACGTTATGATCGTCCATATACTGCACATAGTAACCCTTCTCCTGCGCCATGCGGAAAGTATATTGTAAGGCTGTCATCTGACCAAGCTCTTCTTTCCTTATCTTGTGACACTCGTTATAAATCTGCTTTCTGTTGTGTGTTCCATTTGCACCTTTTCTGTCATTCACTGCCTTGTGGATATTCCTTGGTGGGACACCGGCTGATCTCAGCTCTCTGATGTATTGCTTATCCTCTGTAGTCAAAACATTCCTTCCCTTTGATCCCTCCGGAAATAGCTCCAACTGATGATTGTGGAAACCCAAATTAGCACCAGGATTCTTTGTATTTGCCACCCCTAGGATCAACCAATATCCATCACCGGACCGCTCAAGCTTGATCTGAAACTCGCACCCCAACTTTTCAGTAGATGTAAGAGGCCTCCTTTCCTTACTCGTATCAGGTTCCTTCGACTTCTTCTTCCTACCATGAGTGCAATGTAAGTAATGTCGCCAAGTACCTTCATTCTTATTTTTTTTGTTCGATGCCCTCACCAAATAAAACCCAAAACCCTTGGCAATCTCAGTAGCTGCTTCATATGCTTGCAACTCCGTAGTGTATTTCACGCCATCAATGAAATCCGAGGTGTAATCACGGCCATCCGGATTGTAACTTCCAATATCCTGCAATGTTATCAGAATTTATAAGTGATACCCCGCAAATTTAAAAAAAAAAACTTAAAATTTCATAACTATATTAAGTTTAATAATCATCATAACTTCATATGCGAATCTATTATTTATGCAATAAATTTAATCTTAATTTGTAATGCAAAATCTAATCTTAATTTTCTAGATTAAGACCAAATTAAATCTAATCTTAATTTAAGGCCAAATCTAATCTTAATTTCTAATGCTAAATCCTTCAATTCCAAAAATAATTATGCAAATAAATCTTGAAAATTATATAAATCAAAACCCAACAAATTATTTCATGGAACAAATCATAAATCATATAAAAAATAGAAAATTATTCAACGAAAAAAAAAACCCTAAAAATGCCCAACCGCAAGTGACCTGCGGTTGAACCATGGTCGAACCGCAAGTGACCCGCGGTTCCCATTTTCTGTGTTTTTTTTAGTTCATGTTTTTACCTCGTCGGAGTCGCTACTCATGATTCAGACGTCCTACCGACGATATCGGCTTCAAAATGACGATGATGGATTTTTCTCTCCTTAGATAGTGTTTTTTTAGTCTAAGTGATGTTTGTTTGAGGAAGGGAAGGTAAAGAAGCTAAGGGCCCGTTTAGTATTGTTGCTTGTTTTTTGTTTCTGTTTTGTTTTATGAAATTTGGAAAACCAAGAAAAAAAATTGTGTTTAGTTGGGTTTTTATTTTCTGTTGTGAATCAGAGTTGCACAACAGGGCCCAAATATGAGAAACAACAATTTATTGCTTTGGATCTGATTCTTAAACATGTTGCACACGGGATTCCTACTGGTTGGGCACTTGATTTCATTAAACCAGACCAGTTTTCGAATCCCCACAGAAGCAAATTTTTTTTATTTTTTTAAAACAGCCCCCCAACCCTACTTCAACTTATCAGCCCCCCCCCCCAAACCCTTCTCCCCCCAAACTCTTCTCAACAGAGGTCGGCCGCCACCCTTCTCAACAGAGGCGCCACCTCCGCCTCACCTCCACCGCGCCGCCCTCCGCCTCCGCGCCGACCCAGCCCGCCGCGCCCGACCCCTCCGTCACCTCCGCCGCACCGCCGACATAGCCCTCCGCGTCGACCCAGCCCGCCGAGCAGCACGAAACCTCCGCCGCGTAGCCCGCCGACGATGTCCGCCCGTGCACCTCGCCGCCGTCGCCAGTCCCCCCTGCCGCCGCCGACCACTTCCCCTCCACAAAAGCCTCACTTCATCTCCCCCACAGCAGGTAACTTCAACTTCTTCAAAGTATTATGTTAATCTATACTTTCTGAATATGTTGATGAATTTGGCATGTATGTAGTGATTGCTAGATTAGTTATTTATGAATTTGGATTGATTGCTATGTTCTTTGTTTTGCGGTTTACCTCAGTTATGGAGAAAATTGTTGAAAATGGTGATGAAAATGGTTCTTTGTTTTGTGGCATGTACAGTAGTAACTAAACGCGTTTTTGTTTTTTGTTGTCAGCTTTCATGATTTTTCAGATTTATCAACTAAACAGGTTTGTGTTTTCTGTTTTTTTCCTGTTGTGGTTGTACATCTGTTTACACAACACCACTGCAACCACAACAACAACAAAATGATACTAAACGAGCCCTAAGGGGGTTAAAAGTGTAACTTTGATTCTTTTTAGGGCGACCTTTAGCAATTTTAAGGGCGACCTTTAGAAACTCCCTTTTATAATACTAACTCGAACTGCTGAGTTGCTCAGCGTAGGGGTGGGCATTCGGTCGGTTCGGTTTCGACCGAACCGAAATTATGAATACCGGGTCCCCGAATTCTCCCAAACCTCAAACCGAATTATAATTCGGTTCGGTCGATTTAAACCGAACTATAATTCGGTTCGGTTTTTCACACAAAACCGAATTTGTGAAGCTACTTGTATTTTTTCACTTTTAAATTATTTTTCACCCCTAATATAAACAATAAATATCAATTATATGCATCATCAATGATAAAAACCAAACTTTTCAACACATAAGTCATAAAACATTTCAAATATTTAAGTCTAAAAACAACTACAAACATAAAAATCCACCATTTGGAGCTTGCAATTATAGTATTTCGGTTTTTCGGTCGGAAATTCGGAAATTCGGTTCGGTTGAAAGAACCCTGATTTCCGAACTATCCATATTTTTCTTCCGAATTCCGAACCGAATAGCATTATTTCGGTTTCGATTCGGTTTAATTCGGTTTTGGTTCGGTTTGATTTGGGTTTACCGAACCGTTTGCCCACCCCTAGCTCAGCGTGAGTGCCACAACTTGATTCTAAGACACGTTAATTGACAACGAAAGATTCTGTCAAAAGTAGATGTTTGATTAGATTGTTCGCAACAACACCCACATCAAGTTTCCATATTGAATTGCAAAATGATTTGGTAATGAAAATGCAATTACATTTTTAATTACAAGTCTTAGTTGCATTTGTACAACCTACCACAAAATACAAATCCATTTGCAATTTTACTCGTTTATTTGTTTTTTTTTTATATTTACATTTGATGGCGGCAATTCACTAATTTTCTGCGTTTTTCTATGTAATATGATAAACGACACCCATGATATAGTATTCCCATGATACACTGCAAACGTCAAATTCATAAAAATTGAACTGAAAAAATAAAAATAGAATAAGAACGGCTAGCTCGAAACAAAACAAAAACATACATAAAATAACACCATAAATATTCAAATAATAATTATCAAAATTAGGAAATGAAATCATTCGTCTTTGAGCAGCTCGTGAAATTGTCTATCATATAACCTTCTTTGTGCTTCTGTCTTCGTTGATAAATCGATTTCTATTAATTTTATTGTTAACTTTTGTTCTCGATATGCTTCTTTTTCCCTCAATCTTCTTTCTTGTTTCATCTCATGTTCCTCTTGTAATTTGGTCTTCGCATCCGTGAACTCCCTCTTCGCCTCTAATTTTCCTACTTTAATGTTGATTTTTTGTTGCACCGCAACTTCCATTCTTTCAACTATGTCAGATGACATAAGTGTTTTCTTCCCTTTGTTCTTTAAAGATTTCTTTTCTCGGGGACGTGGATGAGACACAGTCTCAGACTCTCCAATTGGAGGCATGCTTGTATTTGATGATGATGATGCAGTGTATTACCCTGAAATAGTATTCTTACTCCTCTTTGATCCACTGTGTTAATCACTACCAGATGGATTAGATGATTTGATTTGACTTTCCATTTCTCTTCATTCTTTTCCAACAATGCATAAAATTAACACCTTGTTCTGTTTATCTCCCTCGTTTATGCCACTTTCCCTTCGATGTTGGACTTGTTCATAGCAACCAACGAACTTTGCTACATCTTTGTTGATTCTGGTCCAATGACTCATCATTGCCTGCTTACCCCTCTGGCATTGAGATATCTTATTGTGAAAGTTTTCTTAATACTCATGAATGCGCTCCCAAAAAACCCGATAACATTGATCAGTACCAATTATTGGCTCTTTGTAGATATTCAACCATGCACTGCACAACAAAAAGTCATATTCTGGATTCCGACGAATTTGTTCATCATTCCTTCTCTAGTTAGCTTCTGTGGACATTTCTTAACTACAATGCCCAGGAAATGGAGAATCGTGTTCACTAGGATTAGTGGGAGTGACTGGAGATTGGTTTGGTAGAGACTCGAAAAAGTTATTAGCCACATTATATGGTGGATAATGTCGTTGGAAATATTGAAAGTTTGGATTTAGAAACATAGGTATTGAGAAATTACCCGTATTTGAAAAGAACAGAGAGTTCATATGAGAATTTGTGAATGGACTAACAAGATATTGTATATCTTGTGTCTCGTTTTAGACGCATATGGAGATAAAGCATGGTAGAAATAAAAATATGGATTGAAGGAGGGACGAGATGGTTCCATAAAAAAAAATGTAACTATGGAATCCATGAGAAATTGACATTTCATATTTATAGTAATTTCATTAATTATGTTTAAATTCATACAACAACAACTTCATTTCCTATACCAATAAATCTATTTTATTGCCCATGAATCATGAAACAAATTATCCCCATGAACAAACTTTATGCAAAGTTGACCATCCAACTAGTTTTTAACAAATTCCAATACAAGAACTCCACCTTACATATCGATCTTTCGATTTTATTCCATTTCTATCCCTGAAATCACTACCCACATCACTCGTCATGCCCTTATGTACGCTAAAATCTATTCCAAACAATTCCAAATTTACGAAACACTCCATTGTACATCTCACATCTTTTAATACTATCTCATTTCTCTCACCTTACCCACCTTATATTTTGGCCTAATCATGTATAAATTTAAATCTCCGGTATTAAATACAGTTGTTGATATGTAACTCCTTATCCCCACAAATAGATGATATACCCATGTACTTGTCACCATCATCTTCTTTTTCATCATGTTCCTCAAGTTCTTCGGATTCAGATCCCAATAACACATTCTTTGATGAGAACATTATCAAATGGTTTCTTGATGATTCAAAGTCCCAAATTGTGGATGAATATATAGAATTGCAACAAGCGATTGTACAATGATTACTTTGCGAAGAATCCTGCATTCCCCAAAGAAACATTTCAATGCAGGTTCTGTATGCGAATGAGCTTATTTCTTCACATAGTTGAAGCTTTCATGAATCAGATCCATACTTTCAGAGCACCCTTGACTGCACAGGAAGAGAAAGCCTCACACCACTTCGAAAGTGTACACCAGCTATCTGAATGCTTACATATGTTGTGGTTGCAGATGTCGTTGCTGAATATTTGCGAATCGGTAAGACCAATACAACAAAATGTGTGAAAAAATTTGTACACAATGCATTTGGAGATGTGTATTTGCCAAGACCAAATATTGTTGATATAGAGCACTTGCTTTATGAGGGCCAACAAAGAGGCTTTCCAGGTATGGTAGTGTGTATTACTGCATGCATTGGGAATGGAAAAATTGCTCGCTAGCATGGCGTGAGCAATATGCTAGAAGGGGATCATAAAACTCATGCTAGAGGGGATCATAAAACTCAAACTATTATGCTTGAAGTTGTTGCTTCATATGATTTGTGGATATGGTGGTCCTGGTACATTAAATGACTTTTACGTGTTAGATTGGTCTCCAGTATTGCACGAGGTGCTAGAGGGAAAATAACCCACAATTTCCTATTTTGTTAATGAAAGAAAGTATAATTTGGATATTATAGATCTCACTATTGGTATTTATCCCAATTGGACGAAATTTGTCAAGTCAATCCCATTACCGCAAGGACTGAAGCACAAGTTGTTTGTTAAGAAGCAATATGCAGCCAGTAAAGATGTTGAGAGAGCATTAAGGGTGCTCTAAGCACGATTTGCAATCATTAATGGACCATCACACATGTGGTATAAAGATATAATTGGAAAAATAATGAGGGCATGCTAATTATGCACATCATGATAGTGGAAGATGAGCGCGATTCATACATTCGAAATTTTGATTATACAGATGATGACATCAATTTTAGTGTATCTATGCATGTAGTTTCAAATAATCGTCTCCTTAAGCATGAAGAGTATCTTCGCAATCATATATGAATTCGTAATCGGGGTACAAATAATCAGCTTTAGTAAGATCATTGTTTAAATCATAATTAATGCGGTTTTTCAATGCAAATTTTTTAAAATTTTGAGTTCAAACGAATGTTATAGGATGTTATTAAGAAAAATAGGGGATTAGAAAAAGGAGTTTTTGACTTGTCACTTTCACCTTTCTCTCCTTTGATTTATTGAGTCAAATTGTTAGAAAAAGTGACTGTGGTGCGCGAAATACATCTGCCCCTCTAGATTTTCTTGGGAATTAATTAGAGCCACTAGATCCAATAAAAATGATGGCTATATATGAGGTTTTGTATATAATCCTATATTATTTAGGGTATTTAACCATTGAGAAAAACTTTATTTGATGATATTAATCAGATATATTGATGATGATAATTACAATAGGATTGATGTTATTGTATTATGATCGATTCATTTCATGCTTGTTATTGTCAGTAGAATTGTGGAAGACTTGACGTTGAAGAAGATGAGTCCTCTCCTCTAACTTCTCCTCTTCTCCTTCCTTTAGTGATGCAACCCGGATCACCTCACAAGACGTCCTTCGAGTTCGAAGAGCATACAACGATCGTGGTCCAAAGATGAAGGATTTAGAGGCTCGAGAAGGCGAAGTGAAGAGTCCAATTGCCCAAGAGATGCTAAACATTGGAGTTGGATAAATAAAATGCACTTGATAAATAAAATGCTCAAATCTTAAATTGCAGCGGGAAAAATTTTCATAAATAAAATACTGAAAACACACACTTGTAGTTCAGACCAAAGCCCTAACACGTGGGCAAATTAAACTCAAACTTTAAATCTCAATCTGATCTCCAGTCTATACTCATAATCATAAAATGTAAATAACTAGGTAGTCTCGGTCGTTGCTGTTACTGAAAATCTTAACTAGGCATCCTCCATGACGCTTGCACTGCCCTCCTCTAGCTGGTTGCTCTCGAACTCGCTGCTCTCTAACTGCTCCTCTAGCTAGCTGCTACCGACCTGGTTCTCGCTCATTCCCTTACTAAGGCCTGGTGAGTGAGTTGGGGTCAGTCTACTCCCTTACGTTTTAATAATTCTAATACTTGAGTACTTTACTTAAACACTTAACTTTGACTAGTGGAAGTTGCTTGTACTTCCAATCTTAAAATCTTAACTCTTAAACTTTGAGGGAGTTGAAGTTACTCTAATTTGAGAGTGGTAAGAATTCAATTCATTATTCTAATTTGTATGTACTCTTTACTATTAAGCCATTCCATATTCAAATTATTAATATTTGTGTTTTTTGTTTGCACTAGTGGCTAATACTTTCTAAGTTCGAGTGGAAACTGCTAGTGAAGTTAGAGCACATAGCTTACCTGATGAGGTTGTTGAGGAGGGCGATGAGGAGGAGACTGAGAGTGATGATATTAGTGACGATGACGATCCCGAAGTTTCTCTTCTTAGGACTTTGAAGAAGAAAGGTTATGCTAATGTTGGTGGTGGGACAAGTTCTATCGGAGAAGGAGGAGCATGAGATGCTAGTTTATGCGTTTATTTATGTTGTGTTATTTGGTGACTTCTAAGATCCATTTCTATTATTAAGTTTGAAGTTTGAACTTGTGCGAATTTCGATTTTAGACATTGTCATTAATCATTATGCGCTTTGGTTGATTGACAATTATACTGATTATCGTCCTTTTCAATTTCAATATTTGATGATCCTTAATGAATTTCAGAATTTGAACTTGTTATAAATCAATTATGGTTTGACAAATGACAATTGTAATGTTATAAATTATAAAAATTCTAAATATTGTAATTAAGAGTTAAGAATTACATTATTGATTACATAAAATAAAATAAAAAACCATGAAATTTTCAAAAAATTGGCCAGCCTCTCATCTGCCCACAGTCGATCCGGTTATTTTCCGGTTAACCGAACCGGAATGCCGTTTCCCCACCTTGGCTCGGTGTTTCGGTATAACCAGTTATTTGGTTAACCGGTTACAAACCGGTATCGGTATTCAGCCGTGGTTTCGTCGCAAACGGTATACCGCAACCGGTTCGGTTGGTAACCGGTTATTACCAGACCTACGATATATCTATAGCATGAGCAACACAACGGTCTCATGTAATTGGGCCAAACATTGGTTGCACCCATTGAATATTGCTAATCGGGCCTTGAACCCATTTCATATAGTGGGCCGATCAAACGTTGATGGGAGGAGTGATCCAAAAAAGGATGCACCAGCACTCCGTGGAATGTTTACAATGGATCACATCATCATATGTTGTTTGGTCGGGCGCATGGTCGTGGAGTTGACCTGACTTAGCTTCCTGCTGCAGCCTGCAAGTGTTGCGTTCATGCTTGCGATTGCATATTTATATGAATCGGTGGAATTATAAGAAGTAAAAAAAATACAGAGCTGAAAGTGGCTGCTGCTCTTTGTCAGGCGACTAGACTGAATAATATGAATTCCAACGACTCGCGACCAAAAACGAATTCCACACATCCTGGCCGGCCGGGCCAATTAATAAGCAACAATGATTCTCCTGCCTGCCTGCCTGCCTGCTGCTGTCCGTTAAGCAACGGTCCAACCACCCTTTCCCTTTCCCTTTTTAAATGGCGACTAATTCAACTTCAAAACCAGAGGAGCTCCCCCGAAGTACGCGTCTTCACGTTCATTTAATACCCCCCTCCCAAAAAAGCTTTGAACGCCACTCATCCCCTTTTCCCCTCCCCTCCCTCGTAAAGCAAATCCCATTCATTCCTAATTATACCTTGCTCTGAATTTCCAAATCAATTCGCGGCCTGAAAAGCCCAAATCAATTCGCGGCCCCCTGAATCAATTCGATCGAGGAGGAGAGAAACAGAGAGAGGGAAAAAATGGACGCGAACGAGCTGAGGAGAGTGTTCCAGATGTTCGACAGGAACGGGGACGGCAAGATCACGAGGAAGGAGCTGAGCGACTCGCTGCAGAACCTGGGGATCTACATCCCGGAGGGGGACCTGACGCAGATGATCGAGAAGATCGACGTCAACGGCGACGGCTTCGTGGACATGGACGAGTTCGGGGAGCTCTACCAGACCATCATGGACGAGCGGGACGAGGAGGAGGACATGCGGGAGGCATTCAACGTCTTCGACCAGAACGGCGACGGCTTCATCACCGTCGACGAGCTCCGCTCCGTCCTCGCCTCCCTCGGCCTCAAGCAGGGCCGGACCCTCGAGGACTGCCGCAAGATGATCAGGAAGGTCGACGTCGACGGCGACGGGATGGTCAATTTCAAGGAGTTCAAGCAGATGATGAAAGGGGGCGGATTTGCGGCTTTGAGTTCCACTTAGATTCATAATTGCTTCCTCTTCCTCTTCTCTTCTTTTCAATTGATCATCCAATCCAATTCCATTTTGCTTCCTTCTCTGTCTTGTCTCGGGAGGGAGGAAAGGAGAGATTTGGTTAATTGATTGATTCATTTTTCACACCATTTTTCTCTTCTTCTTTTGGGTCGCTAATTTGTGTAACATTTGTTGATTTGATTTCACACTTTACAATTAGAGAGGGTCTATTGTTTGTTGTGCTGTGTTGTTAATGAAGAAGCCTTGCTGGGTATGGGAGATCCATTTCCCACATTTGTTCGGAGATAGATTGAAATCATGTTTTCCAAAGAAATGAAGTCATAAACTTCTGGTTATTGATCGTTGTTTATGTGACATCCTTAATTTCAAATGCATTATTCTCATTTGTAGATTATTAGTCCCTAATTTGGATACCTCGTGTTTTTTGTGAATACATAAAATATTAGTATGTCAATTTTTAAAGTTTATTAGAATCAATACCCACGGCTACGCCGCGGGAAATATATCGACATTCCATGACTACATAGCGAGAAATGTTAAGGCAATGACATGTCAAGTCGTATTTGTATATTTAGTATCTTCTAAAAATAATATATTGAATTGGTGCCTTTGCGTGCTCGCTTTATACAAAGCCCATCTCATATGTTTCATTCAACATTTTTAAAAACCTCATTAGGCAAGATGAACTTAACGCGAGATCATAATAATTCTTTAGAAAACCAAAGATTTTAATGCATTGGGCAACCTCAAAAGAAATTATACTGTTTCGTCTATTAATCATTAGATTTTTAAGGTACATACTGAAATCATGCAAAGGTGCTATACTTTTCAACTCAAATTATATAATGAGAATCTTGGGTTCAAATTGGTATATACTCTTGAGTTTCATAGAGAAACCAAACTTGAGAAAGTACATGAAAGAAACATTAGGAAACCAAGCATCACCAAGGGCCATAATTTTTTAAAGCATAACACGTTAAATAAGCACCACATAAGCATATAGAGCATCTGCTGGTGAAGGAAACGGTGGCGTTGAAGAAACGATTCAGTGATTCTACTTTGAAGAGTTTCAGCAGTTTCCACAACAAACGTGCATTTTAGTTGCCCAAAATAAGAATGTTGTGCCTAAATTATATAGCATTCCTTGTGAATCATGACTGCTTTACTTAAAAACTGCACACCACCTTTCTGTAACCTCCAAATTCGAATAATCATTCAAGGATAGAACAAAGAACTGAACAGGGGCAAAAAGAAGCAACCAAACCACTTAGATTTAAACTTGCAATTTGAGACTTCCTTTGAAGCACCAACAACCATCCCAGCTGTTTAAAGGATCACTGTAGGCAAAATGGAATCAATAAATTAAGGTGGCATGTACATCCAGCTCCTGTAACTGTATATGAAGAGATATGTAAATTGGATTTTTTGTCATTCTGTTGCATAAGAGGCAGAAGAAAGTGCTGACAGAGGCCTATCCTCTTCTTCCTCAAAACCCATACCAACAATAGTCTCTTAACTAAAATCCTCTCTTCCATTCAATACTCTGCTCATAGATTTTGAGCATGTTCCTGGCTACCATGCATCCATCGGAATCGATTAACTACAATCCCAAAACCTAACAACCGAAAAGCTTGAGTACAATTACTGAACTGAAATGGAGAGAATTCAAAAGGATTATAAAGAGATGTTACCAAGCCGTTGCAAGGCTAGAAAAGGAAGCAGGGGTTGAGTACTTTATAATTAACCTTGCAAATTAACTGACAAAGTTTGCACTAAATTGACCTTCACTATAATATACAGTCAGATAACATTCTAATCCCACTTTCAGTTTTCAGACCAATGAACTGACGTAGGCTCTTTAAAAGTAGCTAAAACATAAAGGTGAAAAGTAAGCTTAATCCCATTCAAAGAGAAGCATTTTTGTGCGGCCCTCAATTCCAAAGGAAGATATTCAAGAGACAGTTTGTCTTCCACTCCTCTGCCAAATAGGCAAACAAAATTAAACTGGTCCTAAAGCCAACTCCCTTTCGATGTAAGAGCTTAGGACCTTAATTTAATATGTAGAGTCTAATCCTCCATGGACGGAAAATCTTAGGACCTGAATTAGAGAATTTAGCTTGCATGTCAGCCACTTAAGTATTACATAGTTAAAACTACCAGTCACTGGATTGAATGTTAGTCACAAACAGAAACCAATATTCAGACAATGCATTCAGGCAAGCCAAATACGACTAAGAAAAGGACCGGTACACAGGATCAGCAGACCAATGTTGAAGCAACATCTTGTTGTCAAGTTCTCAACGACACCGAGAACCAAAGACAAAGCAAAATCACTAATCAAACAACCATTCTCATCTAGTTTTAATTGTCCTGCAATAATGAGGTTTTCTGGAGACCCCGATGGTGAACACAGTGGCAGGCATAAAGAGAGCATATCTTATTATTAAGTACGACTCTACAAACTTTGGGTTTGGAAGAACTTTGCATCACCATAGATGTCTAAGATGACCTAGTACGAACAATGGGAACTTCAATCAACATAGGTGCACAATCAAAAGTCAAGTGAAGAAAAGAAACTTGAGCAGACTGTAAAATAAAGGGAAATCAGCAGTAATACATTCATTGGAGGATGTATTTGGAAATCAACACTAATATCTTCACATGGAGTGGCAAAAGCAGTGCTTTAGTTGCTTTACTTCTTGCATGTATGTTATACAGTTCAATAAGAAAGGTATACTGAAGAGGAGCGATGACTCACTCCTACTGTCACTCTAGAAAATGGCCAAGTGTAACCACTTCCTAAAGCGTAGTATAGCGGGTTTGGGTTTTATTGTCAACCCGGGTCCTAGATGTGATGACTACTCGGTGAATTCTCGTTATCTAGCAGTGAACTTTTAGTGCAAATTCAAACAAACAAAAACACAAGGCAAGTAAACGGTTGTTGTCAAGTCAAGAGAGGTCACCCGGATATGGTTCCCCCTAGACTGCAGTTAAGTTGGATTGCAATTTACCAAGTTCAGTTTTCATGAAAGTTATACTGCGGAAGGTTCTTAATTAGCCTGAAGTCTCGACTAAAGGTCTCCAGACCCTCTCAATCTGAGTCTCTAGCGGGCGACTAACCTCCACCGGAGTAAACAGATTGAGGCCCTAACGAACCAAACCTCCACTACCGAATGGAATTCGGTACAGAATAGCGAATTGGTCCTCGACTAAAGTCACCAATTCGCCACCTTCGATTAAGGATACTCTATCAACCTAGGCAGATATTCTCATTCTAGGTCAAAGCAGAAACAACAGGAATTTGATCAGGATTCAAGTCATTCAATCATTCAAACCTCAATCGAATATAATCAATTCACAAACTCTGTACTTGGGTTCATACAATCAGACCTAGCATACAATTCTAGGGTTCCCCATACCCAGATGAATGGGGGAACTACTCCATAGAGAAAGAAGCAAAAGCAGATTCAGACGCGGAAATCATACTGTGAAGACGGATTTCTGCTCCTGGACGGTTAATCGGCACTTCTCCAAGCTCAAGCCGGGCTCCAATGGTGATGAAGATCAAGCTATGGCACTTGGGAACTCTGGTTCGTCGCTTTCTCTCTCTAGGAATCGATTTCTCTCTCAAAAACTCGGAACCCTTCAATGTTGGCCTTCTTCTTCCTTTTATCAGCTGCCTGGTCGCGATACCCGGTCGAAATACCCGGTCGGGTATTTACAAAACTCGCCGTTTCATTTAAGGGAAAATCCCCGGTCTGTCCTCATAATCCCCGACCGGGGATTTTAGCCATTTTGCCCGGGCCCCCCTCTGTTTCTCACGGGTGCCGAAAATGATAAATACCCGGTCGGGTATTTTGCCACCTGACCGGGTATTTTCCTCCTGCAGCCCCCTTAGTCCCAACTCGGCTCCTTTCGACCCAGAACTCGTTTCTCCGCCTCGATTCCAACGCCGGGTCCTGAAATATGACATAAACACACAACCTAGCGTGAAATCGGCTTAAAACACGAGATTCCTCATCACAAACGGCTTCAGAATAGGGGTGAAAACATGTATAATTATCGGTCTATCAAACTCCCCCACACTTAACCGTTTGCTTGTCCCCAAGCAAACCTAACTCAAACCAATGCAGCTCTCCAGACCTCTATAGCGACAAACAACCTCGATCGTAGGTAGAGGACTTCCTAGATCATCTAGCAACTTACGAGGTCAACCGACGCACAAGTCATCTCATAGCTTCTTCGGCGAGAGCGCTAGTCTCGAGTCGGCATCATGGCAAATAGTGAACAGAGGACAAATGACTCGTGGATGAAGAGACTCTCAAAAACAAAGATCATGGACTCACATTAATTCAAGGTGCTCGATTTTCTTTTTGAAGATGGTTGGAACCCTTTTCTTTCTTCTTTTTGCTTATTTTTTTTATTTTTTTTTCACGGGTTCCAACCTGTTTCTGCAGAAAACGGGGGCTCCCACCTAGCAAAGGTTTTGCGGGAGCCCGGCTCTTACCGGCCATGCCAGGAGCGGGTGTCTCGAGCCTCGTGCGGGGGAAAGACATGTAAGGGGGCTGGAGGTAGTAGGTGGAAATTGGGAACGGATTCCCGTCTCCCCTTACACCCTTTCGCCTTATTCGCACGGGAGACGTTATTTTAAAGCACATTTCGAGCACCTGTTACTTTCAAAACATGATACAAGAGTCCATGACAGGCAGAGAGTCCACAACACCACACAATTCAAGGGTCCTAAGATCACTAATTCACTCAATCAACCAACACAATATGAAGAAGAAATGAGACTTCTTAAATGCATCAACATCCTCCATAGTGCTACACTACCTCCCTAGGTTGCAAATCACTACAGAGACTGTCAATTCAAAGCATACTGAGCAGGCAATTGCAAGGAACACGTACTTGGAGCCCTCAAATTTTTTTGAAATTTGGACAGTGGACTAGGCTCCAAGCACACAAACAGATCTAATGCAGTCAAAAGATAAACATCCCCCCCACACTTAAGATCGACATTGCCCTCAATGGAGAAGAGGGAACGATGTTACCGGGGTGCACAGACTGCAAGATACTGGAAAGGGACCAGTCGTCGTGAAAAGGACTGAAGAGAGGACCAGTCGGGAACACAGGCAGAGCTAAAAGAAACCAAAAAGCTCAAACACATACGTTAGGTCCAATGGTCAGCCCAATATTACATCATCCAAGACAAAAGAAAACAAACCAAAGCCAAAGCTATTGGCAATCCGACCCAAAACAAAAGAAATAAAAGAAAACCGAGGCGGGGTTGCCTCCCCACAAGCGCTTCTTTACCGTCTTTTAGCTGGACGCCCATGGTGGATACTCAGGGAGGTGCAGGAACAGGTGCCTCCAAGAGCGGATCCACATCGCTCTTGAGGTACAGCTTCAGATGATGGCCATGCACCCGACGGGTACAACCACCGGCATTGGTCAGCTCGACCTGGCCATCCGGCAGGATGCAAGCGAGTGAGTACTCGGATGGCCAGGGTGATCATGATGCAGGAGGTGGGGCCAGCTCATAGTGGTCTCCATCTTTCTTCCGAGTAGGCCTAGGCACCTGCTGCTTCGGCCGCCACTCCTCCTTGAGCTTTTTGTTCGGAGGCGAGGCTGGATGGAGTGGCGGCGAAGGAACGATAGGAGGGTCCTGCAAAATGGGAGATGCAGACGGATACACGACAGGCTCGTGTACCGGGTCAGAAATAGCATGCACAGGTGTGACAGCAATCATAGCACAGTGATCAAACTCAGTCACAGAAAAAGTAGCATGTTCATTCCCAGCACGCAGGATCAGTTTACCATCATGCACATCAATAAGTGCCTTGGCGGTGGCAAGAAATGGTCTCCCTAAAATCAAATGCACATTCACATCATCATTTATATTCAGAATAACAAAATCAACAGGATATGTGAATGCACCCACTTTAACAAGCAAATCCTCTATGATACCCCTAGGATGCACAACAGATCGGTCAGCTAGTTGAATGCTCATCCTAGTAGGGCTAAGTTCACCTAGGTCTAGCTTTTTGAACAATTTGTATGGCATGACATTAATGCTAGCGCCTAGGTCCGCCAAGGACTTTCCTACATGCATGCTGCCAATAGTAAGAGGGATAGTAAAACTCCCTAGATCCTTGCGCTTTTCGGGCAGCTTGTTCTGCAGGACAGCAGAACACTCCTCGCTCAGCAGCACTATCGAGAGATCCCCAAGTTTCTTCTTGTTGGTGCAGAGATCTTTCATGAACTTCGCGTACTTGGGCATCTTCGATAGTGCCTCCACAAATGGTACGCTGATGTTGAGCTGCTTCAACATTGCCATAAACTTGGCAAACTCAGTCTCCAGCTTGTCCTTGTGAAGGCGAGTGGGAAAGGGAAGCTGGGGTACGTGCTCCTTCACCACTGGTTGTGGCTTGGGAGCAAGGGCTTCCTTCTCCACCCGCACTTCTGCATCACCGGCTGGAAGTGCTGAAGCAGGTAGTGGTGCCTCCTGCCTGGTCGGGGCAGGATCAGCTGATGTAGGCCTGCCGCTCCGGGTGAAAATGGCATCCAGCTGCTCGTGCGGGTCCCGTGGATTGGGGATGGTGGTGGCAGGTAGAGTCCCCGGGGCCCGAGCAGTAAGCTGGCGCGCTAGGACACCGACTTGGTGCTGTAGATCTTGCAAAATAGCACCCTGATTCCTCTGCCCTGCCTCCAAAGAGGCTATGCTCTGGTCCACCCTCGTGAAATTCGCCTGGCTGGTGGTCATGAATGTCGCCAAAATATTCTTCAGATCAGCCATCTGATTATCTGGAGCTGCGGCTGCTGGAGGTTGAGCAAACTGGTGCTGGGGCTGCTGGAATGGCTGCCCCTGCCTAGGCTGGTAGGACTGCTGCTGTGGTGGTGGCCCCTGCCTAGCCTGGAAGGGCTGTCTCTGCTGAAAACCACCCGCTCGTGCTGGGAAACCAGGTGGTTTGTTGGTGTTGCTGCTCCAGGCGAAGTTGGGATGCTAGCGCCATCCTTCATTGTAGGTGTTGCTGTATGGGTCTAGGCGCCGAGCATTTGCGATGAAATCCACCTGTTCTTGGGGAGTAGAGGACTCCCTCATGGCCTGACAGTCCTCCACCCGGTGATTCGGGCTCTCACACCACTGACACTGAGCTACTGGAGGCGTAGCTACACCTCGGCCCGGAAGGAGGCTGTTAGGCTGCTTCAATGTCTGCACCAACTCAGCCACCTGCTGCTCTAACTCGGATCTGGCCTCCATAGCGTGCACACTACGGTCCCGGGTCTGTCTGCCTCTGCTGCTCTGCCCCCAGGAATGATCTCGGGCAGCCAAGGTACTGATCATCTGGTTCAGCTCGGGTGGGGTCTTAGTAAGAATATCCCCTCCTGGGCATAGAGACTCGATCACCCTCTGGCTATCTAGAGTGAGGGCGCTGTAGAAGTTCCCCACTGTGAATGCATCGCTGAAGCCATGATGGGGACACTGCCAGAAGTATCCCATGTACCGCTCCCATGCATCACGAAGGGACTCATCTGGCTCATGGCGGAAGTGGGTGATTTCCCGCTGAATCTTTGTGGTCTTCGATGCCGGATAGTACCTGTGCATGAACTTGTCAGCCAGATCGTCCCAAGAGGTGATGGATAGTGGGGGCTGGGTCTCCAACCACCTCTTAGCATTCCCCACCAGAGAATGGGGGAAGAGGTGAAGGCGGATTGCGTCATCCGGGACACCATTAAGCTTGAAACCGTTTGTCAGCTGCAGAAAACGGGAAAGATGTGCCCGGGCCTCCTCATCCTTCAGGCCATGGAACTGGATAGAGGATGTAATGAGTTGAATCCAGCATGGCTTGATCTCGAAGTTGTTTGCTGGAATCGGCGGATAGAGGATGACCGGGCGGATGTCAGCAATCCGTGGAGTGTAGTAGTACTCCAAGGTGGGACCCGGTGGTGGTGGATGGTGATGGACCCCAGCTGCCTGGGGATTGGGGTCGTTCCCCAGGAACTGGTTCTCCGGAGGTGGGTTGTGATCGCCTTCCATCTCGTACTCGTCCTCGGACTCGCTGCTCAATTGGCCGTCTCTGCGCTCCACCGTAGCCAGTCTAGCTCTCTGTTGTCTCCGAAGTTGTTTGCAAGTGCGCTCAATCTCAGGATTCAACGGCAGTAAACCTCCCGACTGGCTACGGGTCATGCACTATCTGCACACAATCAAGCAATGCAAACCCGTGAAGGCACAAGTGGGAAAGAACAAATAATCAATGCGAAAATGAAAGTGCTAAAGTAACAGAAATCACTTTTCTTCAACAACCTAGCCGTCCCCGGCAACGGCGCCAAAAACTTGACTCACTCCTACTTTCACTCTAGAAAATGGCCAAGTGTAACCACTTCCTAAAGCGTAGTATAGCGGGTTTGGGTTTTATTGTCAACCCGGGTCCTAGATGTGATGACTACTCGGTGAATTCTCGTTATCTAGCAGTGAACTTTTAGTGCAAATTCAAACAAACAAAAACACAAGGCAAGTAAACGGTTGTTGTCAAGTCAAGAGAGGTCACCCGGATATGGTTCCCCCCAGACTGCAGTTAAGTCGGATTGCAATTTACCAAGTTCAGTTTTCATGAAAGTTATACTGTTAAGGTTCTTAATTAGCCTGAAGTCTCGACTAAAGGTCTCCAGACCCTCTCAATCTGAGTCTCTAGCGGGCGACTAACCTCCACCGGAGTAAACAGATTGAGGCCCTAACGAACCAAACCTCCACTACCGAATGGAATTCGGTACAGAATAGCGAATTGGCTCCTCGACTAAAGTCACCAATTCGCCACCTTCGATTAAGGATACTCTATCAACCTAGGCAGATATTCTCATTCTAGGTCAAAGCAGAAACAACAGGAATTTGATCAGGATTCAAGTCATTCAATCATTCAAACCTCAATCGAATATAATCAATTCACAAACTCTGTACTTGGGTTCATACAATCAGACCTAGCATACAATTCTAGGGTTCCCCATACCCAGATGAATGGGGGAACTACTCCATAGAGAAAGAAGCAAAAGCAGATTCAGACGCGGAAATCATACTGTGAAGACGGATTTCTGCTCCTGGACGGTTAATCGGCACTTCTCCAAGCTCAAGCCGGGCTCCAATGGTGATGAAGATCAAGCTATGGCACTTGGGAACTCTAGTTCGTCGCTTTCTCTCTCTAGGAATCGATTTCTCTCTCAAAAACTCGAAACCCTTCAATGTTGGCCTTCTTCTTCCTTTTATCAGCTGCCTGGTCGCGATACCCGGTCGAAATACCCGATCGGGTATTTTGGGTTTCGACCGGGTATTTACAAAACTCGCCGTTTCATTTAAGGGAAAATCCCTGGTCTGTCCTCATAATCCCCGACCGGGGATTTTAGCCATTTTGCCCGGGCCCCCCCTCTGTTTCTCACGGGTGCCGAAAATGATAAATAGCCGGTCGGGTATTTTGCCACCTGACCGGGTATTTTCCTCCTGCAGCCCCCTTAGTCCCAACTCGGCTCCTTTCGACCCATAACTCGTTTCTCCGCCTCGATTCCAACGCCAGGTCCTGAAATATGACATAAACACACAACCTAGCGTGAAATCGGCTTAAAACACGAGATTCCTCATCACAAACGGCTTCAGAATAGGGGTGAAAACATGTATAATTATCGGTCTATCAAGCGACACAGGTTGTTTACCCTTGCAGGAGGCAGCTTCTTCTCCAAGTTCTTCTCGCTTCCCCTCTTTGCTTTCTGGTTGCCCTTATCAGTCTTGTAAATCTGAGAAAGGAGGAAAAGAGCAAGGTACTGGCTTCAAAGTAAAAAAAAATAATCAACACGACCTGCTGGGGGGAAAATTTTCAAGACAGAGATTGATCGAAGTCGATACCTATATGTAGCTTCAGATTGCCTTCCTCGTCGAATAGGTTGATAGAGCTGCAATGCGGTGGTTGTCCCAATGGTCTTCGATTGAGATTGGTCTTCTGCAATCCTTCCTACCTCGAGCTCGGTGAGGTCGAGCAGATCGTGGGCAAGTGTGGAAAAACACATTGGAAAGGAGCGTTACTTCTGAATAGTAATCAAAAGAAAAGGAAATACCAGGAGAAAACAATTGAGTTTCGTTACCTTGAACTCAAGGAAGTATCCCCACATGTTGGCGAATCTATCCACATGTTAAAGTTCCCTTCTAGCTCTGACAATCTACATGTTGGAAAATCAGCATAGAGAGAATGTTCTATGGCTTTCTTTTTCCTCCAATTGCTGCCAAACTTGTTCCTGCAGAAGACGATGTCCATCAGGAAGCATACATTCATGAGAAGAACAATAAGAACAGAGCTGCCATTCATGTTAAGGAAAACAAAAGGAGGGGGGAGGGGAAGACGATGTCCATCAGGAAGCATACATTCATGAGAAGAACAATAAGAACAGAGCTGCCATTCATGTTAAGGAAAACAAAAGGAGGGGGGAGGGGGTGGAGCAACCTGAGTTCAATGAGGACTCGCAATGATACCAACAATTAAAGTTGATCTTCACCAGGAGTACAATCACGTGAGACTGAGCTGGAAACAAACAAAGTACCATGAGTAAGATATTACAACTTGAATGATTGAGACACCTGCAGACCAGAATTCACTTTCACATAGAGAAATCTTAAAAGATTGGCACTGATTAAGGTCCTTCTTGGTGGACCTAAATCTTTCAAATGGAAAATAGCAACTAAACAAACAGAAAGGTCATATAGCATACAAATATGAGCAAGAAAGATTGAAATTTGCACAACCCATAAAACTGAATCGTCATTCGAGAGGGCAGGGCAGCAAGCCGCCAAGCCGCCTTTAGGAGTGCAGATAGAGAAGAAATGGGAGTAAAGGGGAGGAGAATCGTACCATGTCGCAGAGTGACCGGCAATCCAGCAAGCACCGTCAGTTAAATAAGTTGCCAAGCTGGAGTGGCTTCCATGGGCGTCGGGACGGATTCGGCGTTTCGGGTTGTTAGCCAGATTCCATGGAGTGGCTTCCATAAACTACTTCACAGCGTTACTACCGTTCTTCTTATACCACTCGAGATGTCAGCTCCGCATCTTCCTCCTTGAAGTCATACCGCACACCCGGCGGCACGATATTATCCTTACCTAAACAACGCCGCCGCCGGCTGCTGATCCGTTATGCTGCCATCGACAATGACCTGAGATCTAGTGGTCGTGACCTCAAATGAAGCACTTAGATGCAGCTGCGATAACGATTGCCGAACCGGAGAACTGGGGCCATGAGTCGTTGCTGTCAAGGAGGCAACGGTTCATCAAGAATCGTTGCTGAAAAACTTCAGCATCTTCATGACAGAGACGGAGGAGGAGGAGATGGTGGTGCAGATTGACTCTAGCGACGACAGATTCATCCGCTGACGACTGCCCTTGAATGCCATAGAGGAAGGTCTCTGAATCCTATCACCGAATTGCACGACGGAGCTTCAGGACATCCAGACCTATTTCGACTGCTAAGATTCAGGGTGGTCAGGCGATGGGTGGAAGAGAGGGTTGGTTGAAGAGCAGAATCGAGAATAGAGAAACAAAGAAATAAAATAGGAGTTGCAGCTGAAATTGTAATGGTCGAGCCAGAGAAGAGAAGTCTCTCTCAATCCAGAGGAGTAAGGTGAGGACTGTACAAATGCATGGCCGATGGCGTGTTTAACAGCAGTAGCTGTGAAGGCTTCGCCACTTAAAGAAGCAAACCGGAGCTGTCAGATACGTGATATGACTGAATTGCAGATTTTGGGACTAAAGGTGAGGGGAAGGGGATACAGAAGCATGGACGGCTGTGAGGGTGGGTAAAATTTTCGGTGTTTTCTGTGGAGCCGGCTGCGAAAGAAGGTTTTTTTAGAGCGGTCTGAAGAAGGTTTTTCCACTACATGACAAATAGTGAAACAGTATAGAAAATCTTGGGCCAATAAAGTGTACCCAGCTTTCATGCATAAAAGAAACAACTTGTGTTGTTAGGAGATGCAATCATTAGATTTACAAAACGAAAAGGGTATTTTTTGAATTTGATGTGCATGATACTGAAGATAAACAAGCATGTTGTGACTTTTCACATGTTCTTATATAGGGACAAGCCGAGTTTAACATAGACACAATAAGGGCTTCAACCCATTGTTGTAACGCAGCCAAAGTTAGATGTCAGTGTAAATTCTACCCTAGTTGAGCATTGTCGAAAGGGTATAATACTCAATGTAAGGTCTTTGGCCATTGTCAAGAAATAATAAGAAATCAGCAGCCAGAGAGAACTTATCTTTCCTGTGGATTAGTTCTGCGCATCGGAATATCATGTAAATAAAGTTTTTTTTTTTCATATAATGTTTTGTGATTGAGTTATTGAGTTTTGTTTTCATGGTATCAGAGTTGTAGGTTCAGTTCAAGTCGTTTTTTTATCTCGTTAAAACAATTGTGAGTGACAATGAAGAGAAGAACGTAAAAGCTCCACAATTATCGGCCTTCAAAAGATTGCAACAAGGGTTCGTCGACAGTGTTATATCTCTGCCCGTCAGAGAGCAGACAACTTCAGGTTGGCGATTTGCTCATGCCAACGAACTACAATGAATGGGTAATCGAGATAACCAATTCTCTGATGGTGAAAAATAAATTAAGCTTTGTGGATGGCACTGTCTGAAAGCCTGAGCAAGAAGGTTTCTGATCAGCAAGCTTGGACGAGGTGTTATGCAATTGTTAAAAGGGATGACTTCGAACCTCTATGAAAAAGGAGGTCAAAGCTAGTGTTCGTCATGCAAGAACTGCCCGTGAGATATGGTGGATCTCAAGAAGCGTTTTGGTTGAGGGAACGCTCTCCGAGTTTATGAACTCTTAACGGTTAGTGAGCTCTCTTCAGCAAGAAAAGCTCAATGTTTCGTCCTTCTACACCCATTTGCGTACGCTTTGGGAGGAAGCTGAGGCCATTTTGCCTGTGTCTGTGCTTGTGTAATGAAGAATCTGTCTCTCATCTGTGTATCAATTACTCTTATACAACCGAAGTGTGGAGACGTTTGCAAAGTGCATTTCCAATTCGACGCTGGTCCCGTCGTGGCCTTCACGGTGGCATGGACTCGCCATCTAGGTGGTTTGTGTGGAGCTCCCTCCAGGCCACCTGCTGAACTATTTGACGGGAGCTTAACTGGACTTTCGACGATAGAGCTCTCCCTGCCAAGGTGTGTTGTGGTCTCATTTGCATATCTTCAGTAGAATGGTTATTAGTATAGGGGAAGATCGACCATCCTTCAGCACAAGACTGGCTTTGTTCCTCTACACATGCGGTTGACACAGACATGAGTTTGCTGCATTATTATGAGCTTGTTGCTCTTGGCTGCTCGTGTCCCCTTCTTTTGGGGGGATGCTTCTTCCGTCTGCAATAGAGGTGGCCGGCATTTTCTTTTTTTTCCCCTGCTTAATGTGTTTGCTGTAGTCAAATCTCGTCACCTTCACACAAAAAAGCTACAATCACGATAACCCTAAAAAGAACTGTAACATTATTACCAATGACCACACATTATTCAAACATCTCCAAAGTAATCAACACCGTCTATGATCCATATGTCCACTACTCTACGTGCGCAAAGAAACTTGAGAGGGGACATAAATAATGACTTGAGTATATGCTCTTGGCGACTGAATATCAATAACCTGAACTTTCGAATCCTCATCATGAACTGTAATGGACCATTGAGGATTTTCATCATCGTCTTGCTCGGACAATGCTCTGAAAATATACTTGCATCTTCTGGTAAATCCAAGGAAGTTGAGGTGATCAACACCAGGGGGAATGGCGACTGTGAGGGTAAACAACTTTGTCCACGATTCTGATACCCATAACTTCAAAAGCCCCCATACCTCCCAAGAATTGCTCCCAACGGAACAAAGCGCTACCATCGACTCTTCCTGCTTTGACAACGTCAACAGAGACTCCACTTTCCAATCTCCCGGAACAGGATTGCTCGCTTCCACCATTTCGAACACTTCCTTGCTCATGTCGAACCAAAAAAACTGAGTAGCTTTTAGGAACAAGTGCCACCAGTACAAATTCCCCTCGTAAAGCTTGGGTATTCGCGAAGATGCAACTAAATGGATGGAGACATCCAATTTTCTCCATGAATCGTTCCTCAAGCTGTACACTTCCTGAAAATCCTCCCATTCGTCATCAACAAATGTAATTTGCCTAACAATTTTGTAGTCATCTGATTCCGAATCGAAACCGAACCCAGTTATACTAACCCACCAATCGGAATCCACAGGCGGGTCGAAAAGGGTAGGCGGCAGAACCTTGGTTTCCGAGGTCTTCGGATTCCAAAGAATCAAACACGGGACGACGGGCAGGTAAAAGCTTTCTTTGGTGGCTAGGCACAGGAGACCATTGCAACATCCTACAACTGACAAATTGGGGTACTCGTCCCCATCGGAGGGTAACTGTAACGACATCCCCGTCGAGGAGGAGGGAAGCAAGGGTTCAAGCGTATCGCAAGAGTAGACTGACCTCAATTCGTTGCCATCGAAGAGTGTAATCAAAGTTCCAGAACAAGAATCCGAATAATTTCCTTCGGTACCGGCAGTTCCGATGAACAGATCATTCTGCCGCAAGAAAGAGGGGTCGGAGAGGAGATCCCGCCATGATTTACAGACGCATCGGCATCGGGCAATGCATGCTGCGATAGGAAGCCTCCGCAAGATGTTCGTCTTCAGCTCCTCCGGAATTTCGTTCATACCGGCGGCGGCGTTTGGATTTGGTAACTGGTAGTGTGGATTGATTGAGACACTCGCAACAAGGTATTTATGCGAGGTTAGAAAGTGTTTATAACAGGGTAAATTGCAAGGTTGGTCACCGAAATTATAAAAAACGTTCTTGATTACTGAAAATATTTAATTCCATTCGTGGTCACTAAAATTAGCTAAACATTTCAAGTTTGGTCACTCTCCGTCCAATTCCGTTAACTTTTGCTTATGTGGCAGTCAACTCTTATAGTTGACTGTTAAATATGTGACATGTCAATCAAAAAATAATAAAATAAATAAAATTCAAATTTTTAAGTTCCACTTTATTATTGAAACTACTAAAAAATAAAACAAATTTCTTTTAGTTGTCGTTGCCGCCACCGGCGCCGTGGACGGTGGACCTGTTCCAATGTGGATCTGTGTTTCCGTGAATCGTTGAGCGAAGTCGGCAACGAATCTGCTCTTGATACTCTTCGCCGATTCCCATCTTTTCTTCTTCCCGGAGAATCGCCGGTGGGGACTGTGTAAGGGAGAACGAACAGGAACTTTGCCACCTCCGCCGTCTATTGCTGAGCAAACCCATAACCTAAATTTTGAAGTTTTCGACGGCGCCAGAACCAGATGCCGAGGAAGGTTGATCTAGGATGGTCGATGGTTGGCGTAGCAGCTCCCGGTGAGTCCGGATCGATCGAGAGTGCTGGTGGAGAGGATGTCGGGCGTTCGGGGGAGAAGAAACTGTGTGGCGATTCCCCTGTTCTGGAGGTGGTGATCGATTTCAGCTACTTCCCTGTGCCCCTGCCCCCTCTCCCCGCTTCTAATTCTGTTTTCTGCTCTCTCCCAAAATTTCCTCTGCCGGAAAAAAAAAATCAGTCATGAGAATTACAAATCCGCCGCCGCGGCTGCCGTTGATTCTGCTACTGCTCATAATCCTGCTGCCAGACCTCTCCAGCTGTACATCCATACGTCTCTCCGTCACAAACCCGCTCTTAGGGATTTTATCCGCCCCAGAAATTACCTATGGTTTTCATCTATTCGACTAGGGGAAATCAAGAAATTAGATCTATTGGGTTGATATACAGGTTGTCGGTGATGGCAAAGAGAAGTATAGTGGCGGTGTCGAGCCCGACGGCGAGACGAGAGGATGCGGCGGCCGCCGCTGTTTGCTTCCTCCCTGCTTGCTCCGGTGAAGGGATTTGAGATCGAAAAACAATCTCCCGTCTTCCTCCTCATCTCCTCCTCCTAGCATCTCGAGCTGAGAGACGACGACCATAGCCTTCACTTCCGCCTTGGCGTACGACTCGACGGTTGGTCCGTCATCGTCGTGGTCGAAGAGCTCAGAGAGGCAGTTCCGGGGCCGGACCTCACATGAGCGACAGCGTGGCTCGGAGATTGTGGTGTTGGCGGTGGCGGAGGTGGAAGTAGTGGCGGAGGCATCAGTGTTGGAGCTGCTGGAGAAGGATTTGGGGTGGCGGAGCTCGAAGGTGGGGTACTCAATTGGGCCTCGTACCATTCGATTTTGCCGATAACGTCGCGCCGATGTCAAGCCAGATCATGAGACATGTCCCGGAGATCAATTTCGCCGCCGTGGCAAGAACCCAGATCCCCACTCTGCTTGTTGCACCTGCGGCAACTTAAGAAATTTTTTATTTTTTAATAATTGCAATATTGAGTTGGAAAATGTAAAAAATTAAATTTTATTTATTTTATTATTTTTAATTGCCATGTCAGCACAGTTAACGGTCAATTATAAGAGTTGACTGCCACATAAGCAAATTTTAACGGAGTTGGACGGAGAGTGACCAAACATGAAATGTTTAACTAATTTTAGTGATCACGAATGGAATTAAATATTTTTAGTGACCAAACGTGAACGTTTTTAATAATCCGAGTGACCAACCTTGCAATTAACCCGTTTATAACATAAAGACCCATAAATTTTTGGTAATGAAAATTTATTAGCCAAATTCTTTTTTATTAGCTAAACTTATCAAATACAAAATTTTAATTATATGTTAACTTTCCTTCCTATGTCTGTTGACTTGGCGTTGACATGGCGCTGACTCTCTCCCTAATACTCGCCAAATTCCATTAAGAGAAAACAGAGGATGGAACTGAAACATATGTTCAGCAGAGGGGGAAAAGATAAAGTTACCGTGGAAATCGACGGAAGGGGGAGGTATCTTGAGAGGGTCACAAGAGAGGAGGCCACAACCAACGATCCCGTCGTAGACAGTGTCACTCGCCATGTATGATTCGTGGCAGAGAGAGATTTTGGGATTAGAGGCGAAGAGACAATGTAGGATTTGGGATATGTAGGTGAAAATCCAGTTAACTTTTCAACGATCTAATAAAGCTTGGGGCGAAAGAAGCTCATGGGAATTTTCAGGGCAATGTAGAAACTTTGTGAGTGAAAAGAGCTCAAACTCAGCTTCTGTTGGAATTGGCTATTCCAATAGGGTTTCAGTTTTAGAGATGTTTGATTTTCAAAGCTTGTACGGAAATGGAGGTAATTGGTTTGTGGTTATGGGTTAGATGTTTTCCTCTAGTGAAGGGATAAAGGTTGAAGTTTTGAGGCAGAGAACTAAAAGAAGGTCAGGTTGGCGCTGACCTTGCGGAGGAAGTTGTAGTCGATGGGAAGCTCTCAGCTCTCGGAGACTATCTGGGTCTTCAGGATTTGGCTCCGGTTGTTGTGGCGGCGATAGATGAAGAAGTAGGAGAAGTGATATGATCTCAATTCCACCCTTGAATCATCTCAAACAAAACGTTCAAAGATCGGGTCAAGTTAATACGAACTTGGCTGGAAATTTTCTAAGTGTTGAGACAGTTTTGGGAAGGGTACTTTGGAGGGCTATTTCTCTCAAACCTCTCATTGGAAATGCAAGGTTAGGGTCTTATTTTGAACCCTGGATGTTTGTTGATGGTTTGATGCATTTGGATTGTGGAAAGAAGGTCAGGAGGGTTGTTTTCCAAAGCCATCAAAACCCTATCATGCATTCTGGAATCTGCCAGTTTTTGGCTAAGGCAGGGAAACAGTTTGAGGTACCAACTTTGAGCTCGGATTCAAGGAGATTGGAGCATGACCAGTTGGAGCTTGGAGTTGGAAATGAAATAGTAAAACTTTCTAAACCAAGAGAAGGAATTGGCTGAACCCGACTCAACCAAGAAGGTCGATTTCTAGAGCCACGAAGTTGACATCAAGGGCTGTTTGAGCTGTTTCCTGGACAGCTTACTTAGCGTGCAAGTTTTGGGTTATTTGTGTTAATTACTTTCCTTGTTGCAATTGAATTCGTTTTCATTGTTTTAATAGGATTAGGTTATGTTATTTGGCTATAAATAGCTTTGTTCTTCCATTGTAAAGAGCACGTTATCATTGAATTGAATCAAAGTTACTCCGAGGAGTTTTCTTGAGCACGAGTGCTTAAATTTGGTCTTGGATCGAGATCCTTGACTTGCAGACTTCGAGATCAAACCCATCACCTTTGATCTCGTGGTGTTCTTCTACCCAAACCAGCCTCTTCCCCGTCGTGTTGAAGTTGCTTGCTTGGTTCGTTTTATCCGCCAAACCCTCTATTCGACTAGTCCGAAATCCATCCTCACACTTCCATTCTTGCTTCGCTGCGTGTTTGAGGGTCAAGTTCTGACTTGGCGCTTATCAAGAAGACGACAAGATGATGACAACATTAGGGCCAGCGATGAAGAAGAAGAAGCTAGAGGACACTATCCACCGCATTATCGTTCGCCGGGCAACACCCGATTGTCTCTTTTTTCTTCTGGCGACTTCTTCCTATTGGGTTCCTCCCCACAGATCTAACGCCAATTGCTGGGGGACTACTGAGGAGAACTCTATAAGCAAAGAAAAGTAAATAAAGGAAAACTCTAACTAAGGGAGCTTCACCTCGCGATTCACAACCATCTACGCCACACGACTTCATTCAATCCAACAATTCATGGACGCCTCGGTGTTCACGATTTTTGGTTGAAGTTCACGGTCCTAGGAGACCGTGAACTGCCTCGTCCGATCGTGAACTGCGGCTGTTTCTTGGACGACTTCAATTCACTACTACGAGGCAATTGTCACGACTTCAGACTTTTCTTTGGTTTTTTCGCTTTTTGACCTCCAATTATCCCAAAATTCGACCTCGACCCTTCCACACATGCTAGGACCTGAAACGTATCAAAACAAGCACAACCTAGCTTGAAATATGTTGAGGAACGATGAAATGCTAAGCTAAATGAAAAAGAAATGAGGGGTAAAATGTGTACATTTGAGCCCAAATCAGGGATTTTCTCCCTCCTAGGTCAATTTGACCCAAATTAGAGGGATTTGATAAAAAAACACTCAATTTGCACAATGGACCTATCAACTAACTGTATGTTCATCCTAGTGGCACTAGGTTCACCTAAGTCTAACTTCTTTAATAGTGTTTATGGCATCACAATGATGCTAGCCCCCTAGGTCCACCAAGGACTTCCCTATACACATGCCACCAATAAAACAAGGAATAGTGAAACTCCCTAGGTCTCTCTACTATACGATAAGATGACTCTGCAAGATGGTGGAGCATTCTTCATTGAGAGTCGCGGTGGCCATGATCTCGAGTTTCTTCTTATTGGCGAGGAGATCCTTCAAGTATTTTGGCGTTTGAGAGAGGGCCTCCACTAACGGGATGTTGAGGTGGAGTTGGCTCGTCAACCTCATGAATCGAGCAAACCCGGCTTCCCATTGCTCCTTACAAAGCTGAGTTGGATAAGGGAGTTGGGGAACAACTTCAGCTGTTGGATGTTTTGGAGTAGAAGTTGGTTCCTCTACTCCCTTCTCCGGTGCGTTTATTGCATTTGGCTGCTCGATGGTGAGTTGTCCTGTCAACTTTCCTTCTCGGGGTAGATACCTCTCTAACCTCCTTTTCACTTTGGAGTGTCACAGATTTCATTTTGGTTTCTTTAACTTGATTTCGAGAAATGGCAACTTGAGTGATGATGCCCATCTGAATGGTCAAGGTCGTTAAATTTAATTGGTGACTTTGCAACCCTATTTCAATGGAATGAAAATATTTCGGAGGCCTCTTCCATAAACTTCTCAATCTTTTCTAAATTCTGCGAGCTCGAACTCACAAAGGTGGTCAAAAGATCTTCAAGTTTGGAAATCCTTTCAGGTTGATAAGAAAGAGAAGTTATGGCTTGAAGTGGAGGCTCTTGGTCGGACAATATTACCCTTGTAGAGTTTGGATGGTTGTGCCACCCCGAATTGTACGTATTGCTATAAGGATTGTTCTTATTGTTGGCCCTCCTAGCATTAGCAATGAAGTGCACTTGCTCTTTCGGAGTAGTTTCCGCCATCATAATTTGACATTCTTTCACTGCATGGTTGGGGCTTGAACACTATTCACACACCAAAATCGAACTCTTTCCTTTATTACTATCCTTCATTAGTACCTTGATCAACCCATCAATCTTCGCTTCAAGTGAAGGGTTTGGTAGAATGCACTCCCTCCTCACAAATCTTCATTCCTCACCTCGTCCCCAATCATAGCCATTCACGGCTATTTCTTCAAAAAACTCCATCATTTGGGATGGAGTCTTGTTAATCATATTCCCTTAACACAAGGAATCGATGAGAATCCCTTGACACAATGAAAGATACCATTGTAGAAAGTTTCAATCCTGAATTGCTCATCAAAACCATGGTGTGGGCATTGGAGAAAGAGATTGGAGTAGTGCTCCCAAGCATTTCTCAAAGTTTCATAATCTTTTTGAGCAAATTGGTAGATCTTCTTTTGATACTCCGTCGTCTTGGAAAGTGAGAAATACCTTGTCATGAACTTGGTCAACAAGTCATCCTAAGATGTGATTAAGAGTGGAGGTCTATTGTTCAACCAACTTTGTGCCTTGTCACTTAGGGAGTATGGAAAGAGCCTCAACCTAAGAGCTTATTTTGGCATTCCATTAATCTTTAAACCATCCATCAACTCATAGAACTATTGATGTGCTCCCTTGGAGACTCGTTTTCAAGACCATGATACTAGATGTTGCTTTGGATCATGGTGATGAGACCAGTCTCGATCGCAAATTATTGGCCGCCACAGGAAAATTTCGGATGCTAAGTTGGATGTCCGCCACCCGTGAGGTCATATAATATCCCGTAGTCCTTGCTTCATCCCCCTCTTGTTTGGCTTGGTTCTCTTCAATTGTTAAGTCTAATGGTTGGTCAAGGCCATCACAACTTCTTCTTCAATTTTAACTTTGGGTTCAATGTGAGGTTGAGCCCAAACTACAAGCATACTTCACGAACGTTATTTACAACAGCGAAACGCGCACTCACACACTATATAAAGGAGAGAGAGAGAGAGCATAGAGCTACGATCAAGGAAGAGTTAAATGTGAATTTAACCTACCCAAGGAAATTTAACCTACCCAAGGAATTTAACCTACCCAATGTGTGGAGAGAGAGAAAAACCCATGATCTCAAAGCAAAACGCGCCATTCCATTAACACACTTCACGGTACGGGACCGTGATCCTTGCAATGCCCACAAAATGCACAAAAGCTCCAGGAACTTTGCGAGCTTAATGGTTTGCGCATCAACATCACGGTTGCTGCCCGTGACAATTCCTGTCATCCCGTGATCCTTGTACTTTTCTCCACTTTGCTCCCTTTCCGATCCCTTTTGTTCGGCTTTGCATCATGTTACCCATTCTACCTACGAAGGTCTGAAACATGCCAAAACAAGACCAAACCTAACATAAAATAGCTCCAAGGACGGTGCAAACCAAGTTAAACAGCACAAGGTAAGGGGTATATAATCATACAATCTACCCCGAATCATTAGTTATTACCCCCACCTGCAAAAACACAGTCAAACTGGGTGAACAAGTTCCACAATGCAACAATCTCCTTCAAGATTGGCCCTCCTCGTGCATCTCGGTCCTTGCTATTATTAACCTTTCCAAAGAAAACATTTGTATCTTCAATGAAGGTGACTGATGTCCATCTTATCAGCACACCAATGAATAACATCATGCAATGCCAGAAGAGAAACAACAACATTGACTTCTTGTTTTATTTATAAAGTGGTATTGGTGTTTTTTTGAAGTAGTAGTTTTATTTTATGATTTTTTATTGGTTTCTTGTTTATTTTTGTAGTGGTATAGGTTCGGCTGAATGTGAGAATAGAAAGTTTGAGAAGAAGAAGGAAGAGAGGTGGCTGGAGAACTGCTAGAGTTGGAGGGAGAGAGAGAAAATTTCAATTAATATTTATATCTAACTTCTAAAATTGTAATTTATTAAAAGGGTCAGTCTATTATACTCCTGGAGTATACTACGCTCCAGGTAATCCAAGTGAGATATCCACATCTTGAGCATGAATTAAAACGAGTTTGTGGTATGATACTGTACCCTAACTTCTAATAGATAATCATAAAACCCAGCCTACGATTTTCTAAACCCAAACTCGAAGATCCATTAAATAAAAAACTATTAATCGAAGATTCTGATTCGTTAAATCAAATGATATATCTAACGGTAATATCACTTGGAATATGGTATACTCGTGAAGTAAGACAATCATTATCTTTATTAAAAAAATAATTGATAAGTTTGTATACCCAGTTTGCTTTTAGTTGTCAGGGGACTACTACTATCAAGTAGTCACCATATTTAGTCCCAAATATTAGTTGTCGTTTTTGGGAAGAGA
Source organism: Linum tenue (assembly GCA_946122785.1). Lineage (NCBI taxonomy): Eukaryota > Viridiplantae > Streptophyta > Magnoliopsida > Malpighiales > Linaceae > Linum > Linum tenue. Next base: position 31,461,063 of record CAMGYJ010000011.1, read on the forward strand.
AGGTAAGGGGCAGCGCAAACAATGATTAGGGTCCAATGTGCATGGGACAACATTGAGTTTTGGATTCGGTGTATCCGATTACGCCTTAATGGCTTGATTAAGTCCATTTGGTGGAGCTTAGTTGTCCTACAGTGGGGACGCTTGTGTGTTTTTTTTGTTTTTTTTTTTTTTGTAGGGGCACACAGAAGAGCTCCCGATATCAGAGAGACTTCCTCAGACAGGTGACTTGGCTCATGATCAGGATGGAACTATCTTGCAGGATGCTTAGAGCTTGGCTTTTCTCTTTAGTTGGATTTCTTACTATTTTGTTCTCCGCTGACTCAATAGAGCTGCCCATCGTGTGGCATAAAAGGCTCTCTCATCGGGAGTTCGACTATTGGTCGACTCCCGCACTCTTTTTATTTTCTCTGTATGACTGATTTTGTAACAACTGACTTTGCGAAAAGAAAAAAAAGTTTTGGGCCGGTAATCCTTAGGTTTTCTTACTGCAACAATTCTCGGTTGATTTTGCACATGATCCTTGGATGCCACAATTTTCTGTTCGATCATGACATATTAGTTAGCCATAGCAACCCCCATGCATTTAATCTTTTTTCAAGCACAAGTCGGTTCTTGCTCAAACCGATGGTTCCTACTCTTTCAACTGCTGCACATTCGCCGTTTGGTAGCAAGTATGGACCCAGTGGCGGATTCAGGAATTCTACGTAGGGGTGTCCTCTATAAAAATTAAATTAAATTAAATATTAGAATTAAATTAAATAATTATATAAATATGAAAATATCTAACTAATAAAAGTTTCATTAAAAGTTCAGACGTGTTTCATCAAATGATAAAATGCATTCGATGTTTATACTGCTTAACAAATATCTCTCGACATATCTTACTAGACAAGGATATCCCGTAATTGAGTTTAATCGTTAGGTTTTGAAAATAATTTGAGATAAGAATAGCATTTTACTATTATATTTGGATCTAAAACACAAAACACAATAACAAATGAGTTATAGCGTAATTGAAAATATATCAACTAATAGTGGCAGTGTCCCAAATTTAAATCACATAAACTACTACTTAAATATTATTTATACCAATACGCAAACTACTACGGGAGATTGGATAATCATTTTCCCAAATTTTAAAGGTGTCCCACTACCACTTAAACATTTTTTTTCTCATACGCAAATTACTATCGTAGGTTGAATAATCGTGTTTCCAAATTTAAACCATGCTGCCACTGTATGGACCCAACGAAAATTGACCAAGTAGTTGCTTTAGATGATGAAATCATCGACATCGACACGGTAAAAGCACATATCTCCCTTGTAGGATGTTTGTTCTCCCCTCATCCTCTGTCTCGTACTGTAATGGAACGGGATTGTCAGCTGGATTGTGGTGGTTTGTCATTGCGGATGTCAATGATATCTCCACGTAAAAAAGAACTATAGTGAAATACAATACTAAATATATACAATTTAATAAACCGTAGAGCTTGGCTGGTTATCTTTTAGTAAAACGTGTTGTTTATAAACTAATTTATCTCATTGACATTGTGGGGATGTAGCTCAAATGGTAGAGCGCCCGCTTTGCATGCGGGAGGTACAGGGTTCGATCCCCTGCATCTCCACAAGATTCATTTTTACCGGAAAGTCACATTACAACGACACCGTTTCTTTTCCCTCCATTTAGATTCATTTTTACAGAAAAGTCATATTAGAACGACGTCGCTTTATATTCCTCCATTGAGATTAGCAGTAAGACTGCCGTTAGAACGACGTCGCTTTTTGTTCCTCCATAGATTAGCAGTAAGACTGCCGTCGGGCGGTCGGAACTCGGAAGGCTTTAGTTGGTTCTGTTCAAGTAAGCTTTTCCTTCCGTCGTTTCTCTTCATGTACTGAAACTCAGACAGATTGATTCCTAGCGTCACCGGAATCTTTGTTCAGTCCCTTTTCTCGTTTAATTTTGGGATTCCGGTGAGACAGCTGCTACCATCCGCCGCCTTCTCTTGGAAGTTTCGAGAGGCGGAATTAAGACGTTCGAAGCTCGACGAAGTTGCCAAGATGACCGGAAAATTGTTGGTAGATAGGGTTCTAGCACTGAAGAGTTCCTCCCAATCGAAACTTCGCTTCCAGCTTCTTAGGGCTTCCTTATTCCACCATTTCACCATGACTCCGCCTTCTCCGTTACCATCGGCCAGCAGAACTAGGTTTGTCTCTACCATCTCCTAACTCAACTGTGCATCTGTTAAAGTGAATATGGCTTTTATCTTCTCCTACAACATGCTTTGGCTTTAGGTTCTTGGAAGATTGAGAACTTGCAGAACTCAGAAGTTCCCCTTTCTTTCATTGATTTGAAAATTTTACTCCAACCCATGTAGTTTGTGAAGCTCTAGAAGTGCTTTTGATGGTATATTAGAGTGCTTGAAGAATCATATGGTTTGATTGACCCACCTGAAATATCCGATTTCATTGAAATCTTGGCTCTTACTTGAGCAGCTTGGTTGATATTGTGTGCAAGGCTGGTGTTCAGAAACCTGCTACCAACCCTGTCCACGGTATTAAACTGTGGACTGCGTGGATTCATTCGACCCCACCTCTGGGCAGTGTCAACCAATCTGAAACTGCTGTGCCTGTTGATGGGGCTAGCAATGCCAATGTGAAGAGGAAAAAACTGAAAGGAAAGAGAGCAGTTGTTAGGTGGTTAAAGTACTTCAGATGGAAGAAGAAGAAAGATTATGAGAGAATGACATCAGAAGAAAAGATCCTTTATAAGTTAACGAAGGTAATACTGAATAGAGGTTTTTATTATGAACTGCAGCCTTTTTCAATCCACTTGTTTCTGTTTGTGTATTATGGGTTGTAATCTCGAATTTCTCACAGGCTCGTAGAAAGGAGGAAAGGCTGATCACTGCCTTGAAGAAGATCGAACCTTCAGAATCATCGGAAGCAACCCATGATCCCGAGATATTGACCCCAGAAGAACATTTCTTCTTCTTGAAGATGGGGATCAAGTGCAAGAATTATGTCCCTGTTGGAAGACGAGGGATATACCAAGGTGTCATACTCAACATGCATTTGCACTGGAAGAAGCATCAGACACTCCAGGTGATTGTCAAGACATTTCCACCAGACGAGGTCAAGGAGATTGCCACTGAGCTGGCACGATTATCAGGAGGTATTGTACTGGATATTCACCAAGGAAATACGATTATCATGTACAGAGGCAAGAACTATGTGCAGCCCCCTACAGAGATCATGTCACCCAGGGTCACTCTCCCCAGAAAGAAGGTTTGTATTTCTCCACCTGCTTTTGCATTTACTGTCCTTCATGAATAAGCTCGACGTGAAGTGTGGAACTTATTGTTTACATTTAGAAATCAATGATAGGTCGTTGGTCGTTCAGAGTATTAGGAGGCCAAATATGCAATAAAATGCAAACGAATAAACATATTGACTTCCGTGTACAGAGACAAGAACTACGTGCATCACAATCTCAAACGCACTCAAACAATATGAAGAGTCAATAAAGACGATATGTTTATTCATTGGTATTCACCTTGAATTCCAAATGCATTAAAATGGTGTAGTCTCGGTTTTTTTTGGGGGGGGGGGGGGGGGGGGTTGAAGTTTTTGAGAACTGGACTTTTTCAATCGAAAACAAGAGCAGGTTCTGGTTTCTCCTGGGGTTTTTTTTTTTGAGTGATTCTCATGGTCTTCTGCTCCCTCTTGTCTATAGGCACTTGACAAGTCCAAGTACAAAGATGCCCTCCGAGGGGTTAGAAGGCAGATTCCAAGGCTTGAACAGGAGCTTGATTTGCTTCGTGTTCAGGGCAAGGTCAAACCGCGAAACCAGGCTAATGCTGTTGATCATGAAGCTGATGAGGCTCGCATAGCTGATACAGAAAATGAAAGCCTTTCAAGCGGACCACTGGAAGGTTCGAGCAAACTCAAACAACTTCTAGATGATGCGAAGGAAACATATAATGATGATTCAGATACGGATGATGAAATGATATCAGATTCAGAAGATCTGTCAGACATCTTTGAGACTGATTCTGGGACGGAGATGGATGAAGAGAAGGATGAACGGCCCTTATACTTGGATCAGTTTGAAAAGTTCCCGGTTCAAGATGATGGAGAGCCTGAAGATTTTGAAGAGTATTTAAAGAAGGCATCTGGAGACTCCAAAGGTGGAGATTCACCAACTTTTGATGAGGTCGACCGTATGTTCATACGTGCAGCCTCTCTGTTAAGGAAAAATAGGAGGCACAACTAATAAGCCGGCGTGCTGCCTTACTCTGAGACTTAATGTGGTATATCTTGACATCTCGAATGCCATTTTCTCCAAGGTAAACTAAATCGCTTAACAATAGACATGTAGTTGGTGCAATTTACTGCCTGCCAACAGGCAAAACAAGATGAACAAATAACATTATGGAGGCAGCGCCATTGTTTGGGTGGCCTCTACAAATTACAGGTACTAGTATGTTAGGGAGTGAGATCAAACCATGGTTTCTGTGTTATCTCTTGACGCTAACTATATAATTTTATCTAGATAATGACATCTGTTGATGCTTGACTGTATTATCGTATCTGTTATATTTGCTTGTGAAACTAGCTTCATTTCTACTTCTCCCCAGGGAAAGTATAAATGGGTAATTTCTGCAATGCCCCAACGCTCTGATATGCTAAATTTCATGATTAGTCACGGAGATTATTAAAAAAAAGCTAAGTTTGGTCACTAAAAGTATTTGATTCCATATGTGGTCATTGAAATTATTAAAAAATGTCTAGTTGGTCACTCTTCCACCTTCGCCCAACTTCGTTAATCTTTGCTTATATGCAGTCAACTCTTTAAATTGACCGTTAAATACATGACATAGCAATTAAAAAATTTAAAATTAATAAAATTTAAAATTTCAAAACTTCCACCTCATACCATACCGCTCCCCCTTTCCTTTTTCCTTCCTCTTTCTTCCTTGCTTTCAATTTCTCCGGTAGAGCTCAAACTTGCTTTTTCACCTTCTTCTTTCTGTGTTGTTTCCAGAAAATGAAACGGAAAAGCCCGTTTCCAATTCCAAAAGTGACCCATTACTTTCTGCTCTGGTTTTGTGTCCTCCTTCTGTTTCTGAGTCATCGTCGGAAAAGTCAGCTCTGTTGGACTTCAAGTTTACGGTCTCCGATCCCTATGGAACTCTTCTCTCCACCTGTTTCTGAGTCATCGTCGGAAAAGTCAGCTCTGTTGGACTTCAAGTTTACGGTCTCCGATCCCTATGGAACTCTTCTCTCCACCTGGATTCCGGAGCTCCACCACTGTGCATGGGTTAGGGTAGTGTTTTCCGGCGAGAAACCTTGCGTTGAAATAAATGAATTGCACCTTTGACTTCTTTGGACAACGATTTCTAAGACACTGCTCACACCTCTTCAAACAAAATTCGAACGATGGTGTTTGATTGATGGTTTCAGGGAATGAAAATCTAAATTAAGGTACTCCTACTCCTATGAAGGTTCATCGAGAGCTCCAAACTACGACTATGGCTACATTTATAGAGAAATGATAAAAACTTGATGTAGGCGTCATTTGTGTGGTTTTGGGACTCCTGTCTCTGTCGACACCTCCTATTTATAGCCTCGAGGAGGTAACTATTGTAGAAAACCGCTTGTTGGATAACTGTTACCAAGAACTGCTCCCCCTTCTTCGGTAGAAAATCGCCTCTTGGATAACTCCCAAAGAGAACCGCTCCCTGCTTCCTTGTAGTGGTGGTTACTCCTTCACCCGCCTAGGTGCCTCTCTTGGAACCGTCGTGGATCTTGTAGCTTGCCTCGCCTCGTTCAAAATCTCGTGCCATGCCAATCTTTTGATAAGCATGTGGTGTCTCACAAAAGGGGGTCGTGGTCCTCTTGTCAGGTGGCCATGGACTTCTTACTCATGTCCTTGGCCTTCTTGTCTCACGGCCATGGACCTCTTGGGACTTAGTCACTAGTGATATAATGCTCCACCATCACGCCCTTCTCACTTGTGTCCATGGCCACTCTCCTGAGGTGGCATGGACCTCTCTATCATGCACATGGCCCCTCTCGTGAAGCGATATGTCCTTCCCAGACTTAGAATATTTTTGGATCGTTCGAACTTGGTCATGAGGCGGTATGGCCTCTTCATTCGCGACCATGGACTTCTCAGTCATTCCCGTGGCCCTTCCCGTGACACGAGATGACCTTCTCATACTTAGAATTTTTCAATAGTGTCTAGGGCCTCTTTTCTCGCGTCCATGCCCCTTGTCGTGAAGTGGCATGGACCTCTCAGACTTAGTCATTTTTCAATCATTCGGCCTTGGTCGTAGGGCGGCTCCTCAATTTCTAGACGAACATGGCCCTTCTGGTTGAGGCGGCATGTGCCTCTAGATTTTAGATGGACATGGTCCTTCTCGTTGAAGCGGCATGTCCCTCTCCAGACTTAGTTGTTTGGAATTGAAATCAATATCCATAAGGCCCAACTTAAACACCATTAATTGTTATAATGGGGTTGGCCTTTAAACTCCTTGATTATCTTGTAACTCACCAATGTGGTACAAGACAAAATTTATGGTGTAAACAGGTAGCTTGCAACTCCTGGTCCTAGGTTGTCTCCCTCAGGTCTCTGGTTTGGGTCGTCGACTCGTCGTGGGAAGTTAGTCGGAAAGTTGATGCCTTTGATTGGGAAGCTCAGGGTTTGTCTATGCATTTCAACGAGCTCGGTGGCGAAATTCCTTCTTAGATTTGGGATTTGAAGGAGCTAGAAGTGCTTGATCAAGAAAGAAACTTGTTTACCGGCGAATTCTCTGGTCAATTTAGTGGTGAGTTGACGAAATTAAGAATTTTGAATATAGGGTTCAACAGAATCCATGAAGAAATCCCTACTTCAATTTCCAGATTTGCAGGTGAAACTCGATTCTAGAGAGCCTGTGGTTCGGGTGTCGATCTCGACGTGGCCAATCGACAGGGAGCAGCAGCTGAATGTGTTTCAGATGGTGGTGGAGTGGGGGCTGGGGGTGGAAATTGCTTCTTCTCAGATGCGTCGGCGGTGCGAGGGAACTTGAAAACGTCGGTCTACAAGAAGAAGAGATTGAGCAATAAAATATTTTTATTTTTATTTTTTAATGATGAGAAGAATGTGGAAATTTTGAAAATATTTAATTTTATAATTGCCATGTCATATATTTAACGGTCAACTTAAAGAGTTGACTGCTACATAAGCAAAAATTAACGGAGTTGGACTGAGAGTGACCAAACTTGACATTTTTTAGTAATCTCAGTGACTAATTATGACATTTACCCCTCTGATATTAACATCTTTTCAATTCCTCAGCTCAACGGTTCGAACCGATAAATAGGGATGTCAATTTCGACCTGACCCGTTTTACCCAGCCTGTTTGGCCTGTTTTAGGGCGGGTCTGACCCGCCCCGTAGGCGGGGGCAGGGTGGGCATGAGTACTCTCATCGCCCCGACCTACCTTGAACCGTCTCATTCTCGACCCGTTCTTGCCTAAATTACATGTAATCGTAGTCAAATTACTTAATATTTTTCATTTTTCTTTTATTACATCAAAATTTAGCTATAAGAAAGTTGTAATTTAGTGAAAACCTCAATTTCTCTAATAATTTAACTACATTTATCATAATATTGTTTGTTTTCTTGGTCTTGTAATAAAAATAACGAATATTTCTAATGCTTTTCATATAAATTGCATACTCATTGGGTCGATCTGCCCCGACCTGCGACCCGTGATAAATTACCCGACATGCACCCGACCTGCCACGAGGCGGGTCTGGATACAAGAAACGTGTCCCGAATCTACCCGTTGCCATTCCTACCGATAAACAAATTGGCGAATTATGAAATCTAGGCAACTCTTTTTTTTTTTCTTTTCTTTGAAAGGGGGTATTCATTAAATGAGAACTGGAGCCCAAAGCAAGACAGGGGAGGCTGAGAATCAGCAACACCGATGGAAGGAGACAAGGAAGGAGAGCCTCTTTACCGTTGTCCATTGCTTTGGTCATGTTCGTCTTATCATCAATTATAATTGAGAAGGGAGCTTGATGCTAGGCAGGGGATGTTGGGTTCTAGGAGGAGTTCGATCGCCATCCGCCATCTAGTCTAGGAAGGAAGCTTCGATCAATCTTCGTCTGTCATTGGGGAAGGAAGCCTAGATGGAAAAGAGTAAACATGATTTAGGATTAGGTCGTTGTGTGTCTCATTAGCGGGGGCTGGAGAAGGCAGGTAGACGCGTGCAAAAATGAGAGGGTTATGTGCTGCCCAAGGTTGTCAAACCGGTTTATGCCAGTGTGCCGGTTTAGCAAGTGAAATGGTTCAACCGGTGGCACATACCGGTTTGTGCCGGTTCATGCCGGTCAATATTACAAATAAAATTATAAATACTTAGACATTTAACATCAATACCTAAACATTTATACTTGAATCCAACAAATAACATCAATATTTAACTTTTATACTCATAAAATAATTTTTATCAATTAAATTCTCTAAAATAAAGTCATTTTACTTAGAGATTATCATGCCGGTCATACCGGTGGTGTCACGCCGGTTTTATGACCGGTACCGGTTGAACCCGGTACAACCGGTGGCACGCCGGCCGGCGTGACAACCATGGTGCTGCCTAAATCCTAAAGCGACTTAGTAGGAGCCGGGGGTTTGTTAGCGGTTAGGGGCAATGTAGTCAAAATCTCGATTTTAATCTTAAAATCTTATGATTTTACGATCTTATCTATGGGTTCCGATCCTGATTTTACTGTAAAATCTTTGAATCTTAAAATCCCATAAAATCCCGATTTAAAACTCTAAAATCCTTAAAATCTACGATTTTGTACGATTTCAAGGTTCACATCAATTGGAGCAAAATGAGGCTGGTCAAGTCCGGTTCTGTCCACAGATCAAGTCAAGTTTACTTCCCACGACCCAACATAATGAACAACACAACCCTAATCCAATAGACAACACTCAATTTATTTTCATTCTCTTCCTCGTATCTTCCTCTTTCGCACGTCGACGCCCAACTCCTTCCATCAACGATATCTTCCACTCTCCCAATTAGCTTGTAGGTTTTTCCCACCACCCTCACAAAAATCCAAATCTAAATTCCATTGTGATGACTTGATATATACATATGTTTTTATCCACCATTCTTATGTCGTCTGAGCCTCATTTCTCGTATCTTAGGTCGATTTCATGCTAGGTTGTTCTTGTTTGTGATATTTCGGGTCCTAGTACATGATTGGAGGTTTGGGAGCGAGTTCGGGGTCGATTGGACGAAACTTGGACGTTTGGCGAGAAGCTGAGGAAACCACACGGCCAGACCTAGCAGCCACATGGAGGTGTGGCGTGGCCGTGTGGAATTCCATTACGAGGGCAAGAGCACACTGGCCGTGTACTGGGTCCCTTGAGGCCGTGTGGAAATTCCAGGGATGTCACACGGGCAAGCCAGTTTTCTACACGGCCGTGCATCGCTGGCCGTGTAGCATTCGTGGAGGCACTTAATTGAAACGTCGCGTTTTGGCGCTCACACGGGCAGACTGGGATTCCACACAGCCGTGTGGTCGGGGAATTCTGGGTTTTAAACCAATTTTGAGCCTAAGGAAAAAGAATCGAGTTTTTGAGCAAAAAACATAGCTTTAGAGAGAGAAAGTGCGAAGAACAAACCCTAGGAGCTATTTTGAGTGAATTTCTCATCATTGAAGCCCAGATTGCATCCCCAGGAGTGAAGATCGACATCCCAGATTATCCTCATCTTTATGAGTATGACTACTCTGATTTATGTTTTCCTCTCTCTCTCTCTCTCTCTCTCTATGGAGTAGAACCTTCTCTCACTTGGGTATGAAGAACCCTAGTTCCATGTGTTAGGAATCTTGATTGTAATGACTTTGGATTGATATACTAATTGATTTAATCGATTGATGCATGATTCATTGAGTCAATTGAAGTCTGGTAATCTTTTCTTGATTTCTGTTGCAACCTGAGATAGATAGAATCTGATTAGCTTGTTAGAGCTTCATCAATCGGTAGGGGTAGATTGGATATACGAGAGTTAATCGATTTACTGCTTTGTACTTGAACCCAATTCCAGTAGTGGAGTTCTGCGTTTATTGCCTCAGCAGTCTATCCAAGTGAAGGCTAGTCGCCTGCCGGTTAGTCTGCTTGAGAGGGCTTGGTCAGCTTAAGAGATTCCAAGCTACTGTCGGATCTTCCACGGTTTAATCAACAGTAAAACAACCAAAAGGAATTACAACTTTGACCTAATTGAGGAGCTAGGAGGACTCATTCTCAAGTGACTCTTCCCTTGCTAAAGAACTTTGGACCATTTCCTGCTTTCTTACTGCTTTTAGTTAAAATCACAATCACTCGACTTAGTTTGCTAGATAATAGATAATCACGAAGTAGGCAGTAGATCTAGACCCCGGGTTGAAAAATAGAGCTTGCCACTTTACTGCATTTCCGGACTGCGATCACACTTGGTCGCAGTTTGGTGTTGTGTTTTAGCGTGTCAAGTTTTTGGCGCCGTTGCCGGGGACCTTCTAGGTTATTGTGGAAAAGTGAAAGTTTGTTACTCTAGCTTTTCTCTACTGCATTTCTCTTCCACCTGTGTGCCTTCACGGGTTGTGTTTGCATTCTGTGTGCAGGTAGTGCATGACCCGTAGCCAGTGGGGAGATTTACTACCATTAGACCAAGAGCTTGAACGGACTTGTAGGAACTTCAAGAGGGCTTTAAAGGCGCAACTGGCTGCGGAGGAGGCTCTAGCAAAGCTGCAAATCGCCGAGGAGGACGAAATGGGTGACCCACAGAACAATGATGTGGTCATTCCCGAGGAGCAGACCATGGGGTATTACTGGACCGACAGAGCCGCGGACATGAGGTCGCCCATCCAGCACCCTCAAGTTCCAGCAAATAACTTTGAGGTGAGCACCTCTGTCATCACCATGCTGCGCGGCTTGGTGGTGTTCCGTGGCAAGGAGGGGGAGTGCCCCCGATCACACCTGAGGCGATTTCACGAGCTCATCGATGGGATCAAGATCAATGGGGTTCCAGCCGATGCCATCCTGCTGAAGTACTTCCCATTTACTCGGGAGGGGCAAGCCAAGGAGTGTCTGTACACTCGACCTCCAAGCTCGATCACCACGTTCTCCAACCTGGCGGACAAGTTCCTCACCCACTACCATCCTCCGTCCAAGACGGCGGACCTGCAGAAGCAAATCACCCACTTTGCTTAGGATGAAGATGAGACCATTCAGGATGCTTGGGAAAGATACACCAGTCTTTTCCTCAAGTGTCCCAACCATGGTTTTACCGATGCCTTCATGGTGGGCACCTTCTACCACGCCCTCTTCCCGGAAGATAGGAGCTGATTGACTCGGTTTGCGGCGGGGATATGCTGACAAAGATCCCGCCGCAGCTGAATCAACTCTTTGAAGAGATGACAGAGCAGATATATGATTGGGGAACTGCGAGGATTGGGGAACTGCGAGGAGATCGAGACGAGCACTAGGTCGGGGTGTGCATGCTATGGCCACCCCGTCGTCTGAGCTGGTGCAGGTGGTATCTAAGCTGGTTTCAGCCATCGATCGCTCTGGAATGATTTCAGGGACAAGACTGCAGCAGGCGATGCATTGCCAGTGGTGCGAGAGCACTCATCATACTGTGGAAGACTGTCAGGCGATGTGGGAGTCGACTACAACTCAGGAGCAGGTGAACTTCATAAACAATGCTAGGCGCAATGACCCCTACAGTAACACGTATAACGAGGGGTGGCGCCAGCATCCCAACTTCTCCTGGAGTGGAAATAATCCTAAGGCACCAGTCTCCCAAGGACCTCTAGGCCTCCAGAGACCGTCATATCAGCCCAGGCAGGGGCAATTCCAGCAACAGAAGCAGAACAAGCTTCCGCAGAAGCAGAATGACCCAGGTAGTTTTACTATCCCATGCTCTATAGGTAAATTGCATGTAGAGAGGTCCTTGGCGGATCTAGGTGCTAGTATCAATGTTATGCCATATAAATTGTTCAAGAAACTAGGCCTAGGTGAACCCAGTGCAACTAGGATGAGTATTCAATTAGCTTACCGATCTATAGTTCATCCTAGGGGCATAGTGGAAGACCTTCTGGTTAAGGTTGGCAGATTCTTTTATCCTGTGGATTTTGGTGTCTTGGACATCAATGAAGACACAAAAGTGCCCCTTATACTGGGAAGGCCTTTCCTGGCCACCGTCAAGGCTCTCATAGATGTACATGATGGGACCTTAATCTTGAGGGATGGCGAGGAGCGAATAACATTTTCCATTGTTAATACTCTCTCTGCTTTATCGCCTTTGCATGTTGTTTCTCACCAGGAGCCACTCCCGTCCACTCCGTTACCAAGAGAAAAGATCAAGGAGGAGTGGCAGCCGAAACTGGAGGTAGCTAAGCCTGCTCAAAAGAAAGCCGGAGACCACTATGAGCGGGTCCCGCCTCTTGAGCCACGACCGCCTTGGCCAGCCGAGTATTCACTCGCTTGCATCCTGTCTGATGGCCAGGTCGAGTTGACGAGTGCTTGTGGTCACACCCGTCGTGTGCATGGCCACCACCTGAAGTTATACCTCAAGAGCGATGTGGATCCGCTCTTGGAGGCACCTGTTCCTACACCTCTCTGAGCATCCACCCTATTGGCGTCCAGCTAAAAGACGGTAAAGAAGCGCTTGTGGGGAGGCAACCCCACCAAGGTTTGTTTTCCTTTCGTTTGTTTTTGGTTTGTCCACTTGGAACTATGGTTTCTATCACCCAGTGTGTTTTGCTGACGCTAGCCCTGCTGACTGGTCCCATTTAGAGTCCTCCGGCAGTCCGTATTCCCGGTAATATCGTTTCCCCTTATCTTTCCCTCTGCTCGAAATCTATATATGTGTGGGTGGAGCCTAGTCCGCTGTCCAAATCTCAAGATTTGAGGGCTCCAAGTACTGAGGTTTGCATGATCATATTGGCACTGTGGATTTGATTGGTGAATCGAATGGCTTTCGAATTAATGCATGACAACTTGATTGTAACTAGGACAACCTATGATGATGACTGAGACGTGCAGTAGAGTTGTGAAGGGGTTCAGTTTTTCAACTGTTTGCTTACCAATTGTGACTTGGATTGATCACTTGCTCTTAACAGTCGTTTATGCATCTAGTTCAGGGAATCAGAATGATAGATAGAGCATATAGGTAGTCATGTGAGATTTGAGCCTGCTCGTTTCTTTCTTGTGCGATAGTTCCCTCTTCCATGATCTGTAGCATTCACGTTGTCGCTAGCTGAGATGATGGAGGCATAGGAATAGACCACGACCAAATTGAATGTCCTTATGTGTCATATCCCTTAGTCAGCCCCTTTGAGCCATGTACTTTCCTTTCTTTCGGTCTACAATGGAAAATCACCCTTTTTCATCTCTTAGAAGGTTCCACAGAGTGGTTTTTGCATGTTCTCTGCTGCTTCTGCTAAATATAATATGAGGGTTGGAGGTAATGCTTAAAAGTTGGGCATGTGTTTGAAAAAGGGAGGTGGTGGTTCTCTCAAGAAATGAAAAAAAGGAAAGAAGAAAAAATGAAAGAAAGCAAAAGAGAGTCACTACCAAAAAGTTGAATTATGCTCATACATTAGTGTTTCTTAGCAGTCCGGCTTAGACATACTAATATTATTGTGACCTCCTTCGCTCTTGTGCTCTAGAGAATTTGAGTAATGCAGAATGGTAGAAAGAAAGTTACTGGTTTGATTGGTTGTGAATGTGTTGGGTTTGGAACTGTGGAACCTTGTGCTATGAATACTTCCACCACCTAAAAGGCTTTTTCCCCATGTCCAAGACCCTAGCCAGTCACTTGAACCCGTGTCTAAGACCTCCGGATTAGTTAGTGGTGACATCCCTTGTGTGAACTCTAACATTTAGAGGATGCCATCATGGTGAAGAGACGTTAGTATTTGAGAGAATAAGCATGCACATTTTTCGCATCAAATTGTCCTGACCCCACTAGTCGAGAGTGAGCGATTCATTTCCTTGTTCTTTATGCTCTTTACCCCGGTGAGGACCTAGATGGCTCGGTCTTGATTCCGATTTCTTGAGTTTGATGCATGTGATGCCTGTCTTGGTTAAGTGTTTGCGTTGACGAGATCTGTTGCATGTGAACGAGCCAACGAAGGAGGCCTGGTGGCGGCGGCACGCGGTGGCTGGAGATGGCGATATTCTATAGGTATTTGACGAGCAGATGAAATGAAAAGGGAAGAGGAGGAGATCCTGGTGGCGGCAGATTGTTCACTGGCTGTGCGTCTATGGGAGGGACGAGAGGGAAAACGGAGAGAAGAGAAGGGCTTTTGTCGGATTTATGTTGAGTATCGGTAATCCGGTATTACCAGATAACCGCCGGTTAATTACCGAATCCACTTCAGTATACCGAGTGGTGTTATTTTGACACCGCATACCGAGATTGTCGGTTAACGGTATAACCGGTACACACTGGTTACCGATTCGGTATCCGGTTAAACCGTTAACTGGCCAACCGATTACCAGCCCTAATTGGTGGACTAGATACAAAATTGTCACCCATGCAATGAAGTAAGGACTCATTTTCTCTAATTCTCCAGTCAAAGCTTCAAATTGGAAAAACCAGGTTGGTTCATAGTTGGGGTGATATCTAGTTAGTCGGTTAGTGGTTAAATCATTAAATTAATTGGTAAGTAATGATTAACGTTTACACAATTAAACTATTATAAGTTAGTGATGTGGTTACTTGTAGGTTGAAATTGCTTCAGGTGTAAGAGATGACCTATGTTTTCAGAACCGGACCGAAGGTTAAATCGAAAAAGTTAGTGATTTAGGGTTCACCGGTTAACCGTTACAAAACCGTTAGTGAACCGTTGATAGAACCGTTAATGATATATAGCATATAAGTCTTGTATATTACACTAATTTAAGAATGAAATTATCATTGATCATAAACAAGTTTAAATTCATATCATCACGAAAATATATAATAAATCATTCCAACCATCTCACAAAAGAAACCACATTTTTTAATCCAAATTAAAAATTACGGTTCTAGTTGGTAGTAGACAATGTAAAATCGACAATAAGGTTGAGGAAGCATATATAAAATTAATAATTATGATTTGATGGTCTTAGTTTATGTTAAAATATTCTTTTTTGTTAAAATAGTGAACCAGTGGACCAGTTAAACCGTGCCGGTTCATCTTATTTTATGTTGAACTGTGAAAAACCGTTTGGTCCATCAATAACCGTTCAAACAATGAACCGAACCGCTATCGTAACTGGTTTGACTGTTCTACTGGCCCGGCCGTTGATCCGGTTTGATTCTTATAACAACGGAGATAACCAAATAACTAATTAACAGATAAATAAAAAACTAACAGAGTATGAACATCTCCGTTTCCCTCTCCTGAAATGACCACGTCTCCCAAGCAAACTCAGAGACTTCGAAAAAACAATATCCTCCCTGCTCAACCCTCTTCGTCGTTTTTTGAGTTTCTGCCCCTGTGACCACTAAAATTGAAAGCGACAAAAAGCAATGTCGACTATGCTATTGAAATGTAGGCATCAATGTTCGATTCGGAAGATCAGATGGGTTCTACTAGAGGAGATATTGCAACAACAACAATCAATTTTCTTACGCCAATTGCTTCACTCACCTATTTCACACTCACTTTTCTCCTTCCTCTCTTCGCTCTCTTCTCTTAGTCTCAACAAGAAAAACAAGGCCAACCAAAATCACTAATTATACCACTCTCCAAAGACCGGGTCATCAACCAAATCCTAACCCACCTCCACATAGAAACCCCTTCCTCGCCAAAAACCACTATCATCGACCTCGTCGGTCAAATCCACTAGCTCAACCATTACACCTGAGACGGTTCTGACTCCTCCACTCATCGCTTTGCTAAGTGCATATCATCCACCGCATGCTTTGGCACCATTTTTTCTTCTCCTCCTTCGCAGATAAAAGTGACTCATTGAATTTGTACTTTGAGCTCCTCTTCGTTGTTCTCCATTAGCTTAAGCCTTAGCTTGATCTAGAAATTATGGATGGATTTTTATCATTGAAAGGTTGAGGGTGGTAGAGCGAAGGGTTCCATTCAGCGGTATTTTAACAATTAATCAGTCCATTATTTCATACTAATAATTTCGAATCACTTACTTGTTTGTTTGCTGGTTAACCGAAAAACTAATCAATAATCGATTACCGAATTAGTAGTTAACCTGACTAACGTAACTAATATGGTTAGCAATAACTACAAATTAACTGTTAATCGATATTCGAATTAGCGATTACGGTGATAACTTAATTGACTAACCAAGCTAGTTTATAGCATTATAGGTACTAGTCACGGGCCCGGCCAGTTGGCCGAATTTAATTGGCAATAACCTAAATAACAATAACAATTTGTATTCGAGTTACAAATTAATATAATGATTTTTTTTAAATTCACGAAACTTTATTATGAAAATAATTCAATAATTCAAAATGATCAACATCGTACTGTTTTCTGACATTCTATTGACTAATTGACTAAAATCTTTTTACAAAAATGAAAAGAAAAACTCAATGCAAGAGAACCAACTCCCAAAGATAAATTAAAATGACCCTTCTAATTACTCCTCTTCATCAGAAATTACAACACGTTCTATTTTTGAATTAATTGCGTTGAACCAGACCTGATATATTTTTCTGTTCTGGATAACATCACAATTAAAGCCGATATATATACAACATAATTATTAGCTAGTTATATTTCCATTTTTCAATTAATGAAGTTGGAATAGGTAATGATGCTCTGCAGGCCCGTATAAATTAAAACCGTATACTATCAAATAGTCTCTTTCTTCGTCTCAACAACACTATTATCTTCTTTATCTGATTCTGGTGAAGAAAAACTTAGTTAATACTTTATTGTTGTTAATTATTCTTGCAATATGGATTTATTTAGAAGGGAAGCTGAGATATTGATATTGTGTTTTGTGAGTTTTGGATGGCGGACTAGATTATTAAAGAATAAACATAAGATTTATCTAATCAATTATCTCAAACCTCTCTTTGTTCTCCTCTCTAGTCCTTAATTCTATTCTTTTTGAAACAATAATTTTGTTCTATATCTCCTTGTATTTTTATTAATTCTCTTCTGATCGCCTAATTCTCTAGTCTCAATTCTTCATCGTCACATAGTCTATTTATTTATCTTATTTGTCTAATTCTCCTCTAATTCTATATTTATGTTAAATCAATATAGGATACCAAGATCATCTCTCTCATCAATTGATTTCATAGCCTAGTTACCCTAGCACCCAACACCATCATTTACGTCATTACAACCCACATTGATTGTCTTGCATGAACTTGTGGAGATTTATTTGAAAGCTTTGACGAATATTTCTGTGTCAAAGAAACAGCAAGTGTGATCAAGAAGGATGATGCAATTACTTTGTGGTTGTTGGCAGCATAAATTGGAAAATTTTCATTCGGATTGTGCATTGAGAGCTTTCTTTTGTAGTAGTGCATTTATTGCGGGGAGATGGAGTGAATTGGAAATGAAAGAGTGGTTGGGTCTTGAATTGAAAGTACAGGAAGAAGTTTATACAAATTCGGGTCAATTTTCGAGGGAAATGATCTTTTCATAGGGGATTATTGATGAATGATTGGTTATTATTATTAAGGGTAAGAATGTTTATAGACATATTTTAAATCGTTTTAGCCTCCAAGCACTCTTGCCCCCAATCACTCATTATGTATTACATATCCATGAATTTCTATAACTTATTAAATTCTCTTAACCTCCATCTAGTCTTGGTTCTTCTTTATCCCGTAGTGTATTCTCTCTTAATTTTGACCAATTTTCCTTTAATACTATCTTTCTATCAAACCAGATTGAGTGCCAAAATCCTCTCTATTATCATATCAACTACCTCCACCATTAGCATACTCTTTCTTCTTCTCTTGCATTTAATTGAAAACAAAAATTTAATGGTGGCATCTTTGCAAATAAGAAATATAGTTTTTAGCTCATGTAAAATTTACCCTTCCTCGTCTTTAAAACTGTGTTCTCACTTATAGAGTCCGCAATATGTATTCGGTGAGCTTGATGTCGAATTTCAACTCCCTTGTCTCAATTTGTATGAGATAAAGAGGTGGAGGTCCTCTCATTCTATCACTGGTTTGGAATAATTTCCCAACAGACATTCCAAAAACCTAGATGATTTGTGATCCAGAACAACAAAGTTAGATTTAACGTTTTTGTCCACAATACGGAGTAGATCATGAATATGTAAAAATGAAAACAAATGAGATTAACTATCTATTAACATAATTTATGATTCCGTAGGTATGAAGTTTTTTTCCCCGAATAAATGAATATGAAGTTGAAAATAATGAAAAATAGAGATAGATTATTACGAACTTTTTGTCTTCCTTATATCATTGTACAATTCCCACAAAAGTAGTCGTTGGAGTGTTCTTCAATATTTCGAGATAGGTTGCATATGCAGTCAGGGGCGGAGACAGTGTCTTAGAAGGGTGCGGCACACCCTTGGATCGGAGCTAGAACATCAAAAAATAGGGGTATTAGTTTATGCTATAGCTAGGATTTGAACGTGGAACCCCCTTACTATTAGCTTTGACATTTTCCACTAAACCACAATTACTTACATGATACACTAATATGTTTTATTGCATATATATAATTTACCGTTTACAAATAATAAGTAAATTAAATTAAAAAATCTCATAATTACATATGCTTATTCAAGAAGTAAACGAACCCGTCGTGGATGATGAATGAATGTATTTTACAGACTTTTCAAAATATGAGAACCCGTCGTGGGTCACTATAAAAAATTGATAGTCATTTACTCATTTTAAATTTTTTTAAATTGGCACCCCCTTACCCAAAATCCTGGCTACGTATGCAGTATATGAGAATGACAAATAACTTGATGTCTACTCGCCCCGTACAATAACATTCACAATTTTTTGAAATTTTTAACACTTTTAGTGCTCATAAGTACATATGGGTATAACATTCGCAATTTTGGAATTTATAACACTTTTAGTGCACCCCAGGTACATATGGGAATTATAGTATTTTTCAAGTTCAAGTTGTTTTCCATTCATGACTAATAATTATATTTGTGGAATAAAATATTTCAGAATTTTTAATGGCTTGGGTTCTGCTACGAAACCCCAGCCTGCAAAACTCTGCAAAACAATATTCGTATCATCGTATCACCCTTATACAATTCTATCGAGTTGATATGATATTGTGATACGATGATACGACTAAGATTTTGCGGGGTTTTGCAGGCATGAGTTTTGTACCTTTTCACTCCTTTTTTAATTATAAATCCTATCCACAAATCTACTAACGGTTAATTAGAACTTTAAAATTTTGAGTGCAACCAAATCTAAAGTTACAGTGGCATGATCACATGAAACCCAACTGATCATTAAACCCATGTTACTTTAAACGATAATTATCATTTGAGTTTCTGGATTTCTATTTAATGTGTTTTAATAACAGGACCAATAATATAGCAAGACCAAGCCCAATGTATTAATCAAACCCGCGTAGAAAATGAAAGGAACTGAAGCAGCAGATAGCCGGGCCGATAAAAGCTTCATTAGAAAAGACATGAGAGCCCTTCCGTGAAGTGCGCATGAACCTAGAATTTTAGAATTCCATATGCTTTGACGGGGAATGTCTATACAGTAGTGTTAGGAGTTAGAATCCTTGCTTAGGGATAGCAACAAAACCCGAACCCACGGGTACCCACCCGATCCAACCCGGTCAACGCGGGTAAAATCCGTGTTGACGGGTTTTGGGCCGGGTTTGAGTTTAAACCCGTTCACTATTCACCGGGTTGGGTTGGGTTTGGGTTTAGGTAAACCCGACCCATGGGTACCCACCCACATCCATATAATTAATTTTCTCGGCATATTTAATATTCTAAACAACTAATCTTATTTATGTTTGTGGAGACATGTCTAATTTTTTATTTCTAGTTATGTAGTATGAACTATAAAGTTGATGTTATCGAGTGGAGAGTGAAAAACTTAATTGAAAGGAAGAAGTTTTCAATTAATCATGTTATTTATGAATAATTTGTGCTTTGCTTCAATTTTCTTGAGTTTTCTAGATTGGTGTTGAACAATTTGTATAGTTAATTTGTGATTTGCTTGAATTTTCTAGAATGGTGTTTTATATATGAATTATTTGTATTGGGAGATTGATATTTGACTTTAATTTTGATAGGAATTTGCTATTGTGAAATTTTTACGACAAAACCCGTGGGTACCCATGAACCCGCGGATACCCAGAGAGTTGGGTTTGAGTTTTTCAAATCCAATGAATTTTACTCCGAGTTTTTTTCACGGATAAATCCATGAGTTTGGGTTTGAGTTTGGCAAAACCCGACCCAACCCGACCCATTGCCATCCCTATCCTTGCTCTCCATCCAGTTAAGCAATTGAAATTATTTGGGCGAGGAAGAAAATTGAGCCACCGTGACGTCCAGTGACCAGTCCAAGGCCCAGGCTCAGGGCCCACTTCCCAAATCTTTTTCACATTTCCAAAAAGCAAACGAACGCGGAAGCAGAGAGAGTGTGAGTGACTTGCCCGAAGGCTGTTATCTCTGCAGTCACTCAATTCAATTCAACGGCCTCATCATCACATTCTTGGCTGCTTCTTCTTCCTCTCCATTCCTTTCCTTCTACCTGCTACTCGTCCGATCGCTCCCCAATTTCTCCGTCTAGCTCCCTCGTGCGCCTCTCTCTGCTCTGATCGCTGAGTTACGCCACGCGCTATCCTCTCCGCCGTGCTACCAGGCCGCCGTTGGTAGTTTCGGGTGGCGTGCTTCTTGCTTTGCTTTAATCACCCCGGCGGCACTAGGTTCGATCCTTTTCTGTGAAACCTAGCTGGAAAGAGTGCGGGAAGGCTTAGAGGAGTAATTGAAACGATGGCCGATTTTTTCACTTCAAAGTATCCCGCCGCCGCCGCCGCATGTTTCGAGCTATTCTTTGCTACCGTCACGGATGCCGGAGCAGATTCCGCTTACTTCTAACTGTACGCCTCTATTCTTCTCTGTCTCACTTTCGTGTTTCCTTTCGTTTACGTGTGCTGTTAGATTAGTATAGCTTTCTTGTTGTTACCGTTACGAAAGACTAAAGAGGGAAAGAAAGGCCAATATAGAAACCGTTTGGGAATGGAAGAGCTGGATTGAAATCTGATATGCTTGGAATATGGGGGTGTTCATGATGTGGATGATAAGTTATATCGTTTGAGAAACAGCCATTGAAGGTTTCGGAAGCAGGGTGAATAAGTTGAGGGTTTTTGCGAACAAGTAGGGAACAACGGGATAAGGAGAAGTATGCATGGTGGTTAACAAATAGGGATTGAGAAAAGAGAACCCTTTCCTTGCCTTTCTCCTTCTTTCTGTCTCTCTTCTCTCGCAGGTCGTTTTCAATCTGCAGAAGTAAAGGTCGTCATCAGTGGGTGTGGGTTGGCATCCTCATCATCATCCACTCCTTCATTATTATTAATTGGTTTCTTTTGGTAGCCTTATCTGAACTGATCGATTGCTGTATCCCTCTCGTACTAATTCCATGGGATGCCCTATGTTATGTTGTTCATACCCCTTTTTAAATTGTATCTTCTCATTTGAGTTATCTTGCATCTGAGAAAAGAAAATGTATCTCTATTCCCTGTTCACTGGTCTATTTTCTAACAAGAGCTAGGAAAGGTATATTTGCTACGACACATCTGCTTCATTTTTCTTTTCTGTTGGGATTTTCCTCTGATGTTAGAATTGTGGACTTTTTGTCACATGGGTGATCTGATAAGTGATGGTGATATGTGGAATGCTCGGTGTTGATTCCTAGTTTTTAAAACCTTTTCCGTCATTCATGTCATTTGCTCACCAGTTGGACGATGGTAACCCACTTGGGCATTGTCTCATAAAATAATACAACCATTACCAAATTAGGTTGCATTTGTCATTACTAAAGTGAAATTGATGGTTTCTGAGCTACTTTCTGGTCTGGAAAGCTTCTGTCGTTACTTCATTCGTCAGCCGTCCTTTTTCTTCACAATATAAGCAAGTGGCCTTCTGTACCTTGATGTGTATGGATCTCCGGCAATCATTCGTTTCTTCCTTAATTACCTGATTTTGCTTCATCTCTTTGATTAGAGAGTTTTGATTTAAATCATCGTAATCATCGTAGTCGTCCTCCTCATTTGCTGTTCCTGGTTTCTTGGAAGCGAATTCCTATAGCTTGAAACCCTTGAATCAATCTTTCCCTTCACTAGTCCACTAGTGGCTTCCTTAATCTATCTAGTGGTCCTGCCATTCATGATGCTCAATATTTTCTTAAGTCTTCATCTACTTCCTGTCTATGAATGTACGGTATATTGTCTCTCTCATCTTCCCTGATTTGCCGGTTCCACTGTCAGTTTGTTGTTTGAAGCAATCCACCTCTCCTTAAAACATAAAAGAGGAGTTGCCAGAGCAAGAATATGTTGGCTAACTCATCTCTGAGTTGTACTGCAACAACCATGTCAGCAGTTCCCTGTGCTCCTCGTGCTTGCAGGTGATTGTCTTATCATCCTTCTTTGTACTCTGCAGTTTTATAGTTATTGTTAATATTGTATCATGCTTGTCGCAGTCCTAGTTTTTGGACCTGTTATTATAAATTAAATTTAGAGGTGAAAGATGGATTTTGTGGTGGTTAAACACCAGATATCCGTTTTATTCTTTACACGGTGATCATCAGGTATGATCATGAACGACTTGGGATGCCGAGGAGGAGGACCCATTTTCCTTGGATTAGAAATGTGACTGCTATTGTTTCAGCTTCAGCTTCCACTGTTTCACCCAATCAGATGACCAGGGGCTCAACCCACCTCAAAATGTATCAGGAGGTTGATTTGTATCCCATTTAACATGCATCTTAGCTTACCCCATTAATTTCCTTTTTCACACTCATCTCATATTTTGCCTTCCCTACCCTAATTCGAATATAACACGCCCATTTGTCCCGTGGGACTTCCTATTCATAGAATCCTCTGTCCTGCTCTGGCTAATCTTGTATTTCTTGGTTTGAATCCAATTGCTAGGTTGCCAAATCTGCGAGGCAAAAGTTCACCCAAGAAATTTCGTTCCAGTCAAAGGACAAAGACATTTCTCTTGCAAGGGTATAATAATATTCTTTAAATAATCTACTGAAATTTTCAGTTTTTTTATGTGGCATTTCTAGTGTGACATGTTCATCACAGCCGTGGGATGTTTCTTTTTTGTTCTTTGCTTCTTTCTGTGTCTCTCTCCTTTTGTTTACTGTTTCTGCGTGTATTATTTCCCATATACACAATTGCCCAAGGTGATTGCTAGAAGTCCATTCTTTGAAGTATAAGTAGTTGAAAGATAAGTTTTATAAGTAAAGTACTTTGCTTTCTTCGAACAAAGTTGCTACACGCTATCAGAAGATTCTAATCCTTTGGTTGGCCAAATTGATACGTGTAGGCTCTGCTGTATATTGCTGCAGAGGACGAGGCCTTCATTTCTTTCAATCAAGAGGTGGATGCTCGTTCACTGCTCAAAGAAAGGAAAAATGTTTCGGTGCCACCCCATCCTCAGGAGTGGGATAACGTGGAGCAGATGCCATTATCTGGGAAAACAATAACTGGATGGATTGGGGCGTTGGATATGATTGCCAAAGAAGTTGAGGCGGAGCTAGTTTCAAGAGAAATAGGCTGCCATCTGGCTGAAGTTCTGGATGCAATAAACTTGGTTCTTTTTGAATTCAAAGGCTTCAAGAGGTCATCTGTTACAGATTCTATGTGTTCATACTTGCACACGTTTCTGAGCACTGGTTCTGGTAACGGTAAATCTCTCACGTGTTAGATGTATTCATCTTATACAGGCTATTTGCATCCACTTATCCAGGCCATTGCTCAATCATCATTATTGTTCTCCATACTTTTAACTTTCTTTGTTTAGTCTAGTCTTAATTTGAGTGGCACAGTTCCCTGACTTAATCCTCATCTTTCTGACAGCAATTTTGCTTAGCATAGTTTACATTGAAGTTTGTAAAAGACTCGGCATAACCATTGTGGGATCCCGGGTCGGGGAGGATTTTTTAATATGGCCCCAGACAGGGAATCCAGAGGTGCTTAAATCTTGTAACCTCATCTTTCCAATGTAGTTCCTGTGAAATATCAGTCACTCCAATATTGTCAGAACAGTAATATTCCGTCTCATTGTGCTGGATAATGATCTTTCTGGGTTTCCTTGTCTATGTTTAGGAGCTTTTCAGGGTGACTGAAGGACACAGTATGTTTGCTATTGTTAATGGGAAGTGCGTAGAGGACCCTAGGTCAAGGGCATCAGATTTAACCAGCGGTTCTCTTTTAGGCCTTGAGATTGCTACAAACCGAGACATCATCGGAATTGCTCTGGCAAATTTGATCGTACGTTCCAATCCTAGAATATGCATATTTGTTGCATTTGTTATGGGTTTGTTTGATATCTCTTTGCAACTTTGTTCAAATAGTTTCTTGTTCCATCTTGCTTTTCTCTTTTTTGGAACTTTGTTTCATCTTGCTGGTGGAAAGTAAAAACACATTTTCTGATCATTTGTAGAGGCTCCACTGGAAACGCGCTTCAAGGTCGACTCGTGGATTGATGTTGACTTCTCCTCTCAGACATGTTCAAACTACCAAGGAATTGGTTAGCAGTATCCACGGTTCCAATGTTCCTCTACTTCGTCCTCAAGATCTCAGGTTATATTCTAAATTTCTTTGTTAGGCTCCAGAACTATTGTCCACGCTTTTGAAGCCACCAAATTCACTCTCCTTTTACTTAATTTAAGCAATTAACCCATGCAAAAAATAAAAGTCGTTACCAAGGTGTAAGACTTGGGTAGTTTAATGATCAAGTTCTGATTACTCTTCATTTGCTACTGATCGCAGTTATCTGAAATCACTGAAATAAATTTCTGTTGCTGGCTGGTTGGGAAGAGTTCCTATTTATGATACCAATTTAACTAAAAAGATCATGGTCTGAGTTTAGGTTATAAACCTTTTTAATGACATGAGTACTAATCTTTTCAAATGTAGGGTGACAAATATTAGTTTTTATCATTCGGTGCTACTTAAGAAATTCGAACTTATTGGTTAAACACTTGAAATGATAATAGTTTGAGCTCATAGGTTGCAGGTTCAAACCTTACTTATGTTGATTAATATATATGTTTATTTACTATACTTAAATAACTATAACAAAAATTAGAATGATAAAAGTGACATGGAAAATTTTGCAGCTTACTATATCCTAATGTCAATCGATATTTAAGACAAGTCCTCTGAAGAGTTGTCGACAGATGATGCATGTTAATCTGATATGGGAGCAATTCTTGTTGACAGATTGGCAATAATGGCTTCAGAAAGGCTGTTGATTCTGCAGCCACATAATTGGTCATTGAGGAGAGACCATGGCATGATGTTGTACTACAACAGGTAAAGCTGCGGGGTGATGAATGGTTTTAAATTTGTTATCATATGTTTTTCGCGAGTGTAGCAATGGTTTGGTTGGTTGATGGGCAGGGAGTACGGAAAGGCAGTGCAAGAGCTGAGTATTTGCATGGCTTTTGCACCGGAGGAAGAAGCACAAGTGCTAGAACCTTTTGTTGAGAAACTGCACCTCTTACGGCTCGAGTCATCCTGGAAATCCTTGGGACATTCGGGTCAATTGACTGTTACTTAATAACCCCCAAGCCGTAAGCCTCTGAGGACGTCTGTTATGTGAATATGTGTAACTTTATGGTTAGGATGCATATATACCCCAGGAATGCTTCACAGCTACTGATCTGTTACTCTATGAAAGTCCAGAATGGTCTCAGACCTTTTTAAGGCTCCAGGTAACAAAGACTCCGATCCTCCACTGCAATTTGTTAGATTCACTGAAAATGAAGAGTGGGAGGCTTGACTCTTTAGGTGGTGTATGAGTTGGGACTATGGGTGGCAAATGCATTGGATTCATAGGTCTAACTTCTAAGTGACATTTAAACTTAGGATCATTGTGAAAATTTTAAAAAGTCAAGGTATGCAAATGGCATTATAAAAATATTAGGTACTGAAATGTATTTTTTTGAAAGCTATTTCCTATCAAAATCAAAGCTTTGATATTAAATTGTAAAATTTAAATATAGGTATTAAAATGTAATTTTTCAATAATTCATGTGTCAAGATCATGTTTCCTTGAATTAAATTATTTGAATTCAGTGAATGGAATCATGGATTGGATTCCAATTGCGCCATTACTTGGAATCGTGATATTTCATGTTTCTGGGTTGTTTATATAGTTAGAGATTTAATGTAAACACTAGACCGAACGCTAAATTGTTAAATGAATCTTAATTAATAGTATTGAAATTTGTCAATCTTACATGTTGGAGTGCAATGGAGTTAGGGATAAGCGCGTGGGTGGATAATTTGTGGTTTGACATTGAGTCGTTTGCAAATAACCGTAATGGATGGGTGATTTATGTGAGTGAACTGTGGATCAACAAATTTCCTACTCATGCTTATTGGGTGGGTGATGAGTGAGTCACCTAAATGACCTGTATTCCATCTTTACATGAAACAGTTGTTTCTTATATATACTATCGAATAGTCATCGTATTTCTTAACTAGCACTACACATTGACTTTTGACTTTGAAAGTAAAAAATGAAGAATATTTTCGGGCTACTACTATTGGTCACTATGTGGTGTAATGCACATTCGATATTCAAATGAAAATGATAAACTATTAATTGTGTCCAAGTCGCAAAAAAAAAAAATTAACATTCTCTACATAATTGATTGATTATGTAAGAAAGATTTGATACAAGTACTAGACATCTCAGCAGGAACAAATTGGATGGTGTCTAAATTGATGCAGTGTTGCCAATTTATGAGGAATTTATTGTAAATGTTAGTTGACTTGCATAATTACTAGTTGGAGAATTGCGTTTGTGGATTAACCCACAACCCAACCGCACTCATCAGCCACCAACACAACCCAATTCAAAAAAAGTGAGAGTGAATTACATATCACAAAGTACCAACTCGTTAGTAAACGAATGAGTCAATTTAACATCAAAACCCACCCATTGCCCACCTATAGAGTGACTAGTTATCGTGATGAACTATCGAATCCATTGTATGTTTATGGTGCTCCTCCAAATCCCAGTGTCGTCGGGATCAATTTTAATCCTAAGTTTATTTTGACATGACAAGAAACTAACCCAACATACTTAGAAATGTATATGCACATACAATGCTTGTGGCTCAAAATGGGTTTTTTTTCTAAAACGAAACCCCAAAGGTGTTGTACATCCAAATGTGGTAGTCTGTATGAGGGATGAGGCAACTAAAAGTGAGTCCCATTTGGCAGGCGGGATGATTATTCTGAATTAAGATGGGGAGGTCTTCTTAGCTAATGGGGAGCCGTTTCCGGAAATTTATGACCCTATGGTTGTTGAGCTGCTTGTTCTCCGAGAGGCTATATTCTAGTGTCTAAGCTAGGAATTTGCGGAGATCAGGTTTAAAGGAGATCCTGAAGTGGTCATTGACAAGATCAATCGGGCTGATATGCGCAATAATCGGATTGGGGCCATTCTTGAGGAGGTCCTGCTTTGTTTCGCGAGTCACAACGGGCTTAGTGTGCGATTTGTAGGTCGGTGTAGCAATAGGGTAGCCCATTTGGTGGCTAGAAAGGCTCTTTCATTGTACCCGACTACGAGTCGTTTCTTTGATTATCTTGCATGGCTTAATTCTAGGATGCAATTGCCTATTTTTCTAATCACCATATATAATTATCTTTTGCAAAAAAAAAACCCGATTCCAATTTAACTAGTCCACAATGTTGTCACCAACGTACTTATGATTGGGTTTCCAGAAACAAGATAGTACACGTGTTAAACAGGTGTGGTATAACAACATACTTAAACATGACGTCATTATTATCCAAGAGTAGGAGATTCATAACATATACTTGGGTTCCTCAGTCGGAAAATACGATAGTGCTTGCTAGATCAGCATTCAGCCATTGTAGGTATCTAACATTGGAGGAGTTAGGTTGAAGTCAGGAGTAGGGGCTGCAACCTCCTTTCAAATTTGAAATGTAAGTAATATTACATGTAAAATTCGTAACATATTTAGGAACTAGAGTAGTCGGTAAGTGTTAGAAACCCTTCCATTATAGGTTTCTCTAATTATTTTTAGTAAGATAACTATTATTATGGTTAGTAGAGATTTATGGTTATTATTAGGGTTATATCTATATATTCTATAAATATGTAATGTGAGTTTCATTATCAATCAATCAAAGAAAATATTAAGAATTTTTTTTTATCCCTAATCTCTCCCGAATCCTCTCAAATCTCTTCCTCTCTTTCCCTAAAGGCCGTCGGCCATCTATCCAAATTCTCCCTAGTTCTGTTCTTCAATCCCCAATTCTCCTATTTAAATCCGTAATTTCTATCCCCGATTCCTAAATCTCTATTGTTACAAGTAATCGCGGGTGCCGAAGATCAGTCCCTAGAAAATGAGTTTCTAACAGTGGTATCAGAGCCCGGTTGCAGGCACCAATGTCAAAACTATGTCGATTTCTCATCAATTCTCGTCCATTCGCAGTGAGATGCAACAGGCGTTCGACGTCTTCATTGCCAAACAAAAGGAGAACCAAGAGCAGTTGCATATGAAGTTTCAATCTATCGAAGATCAACTGCAAACCAACGACGGCAACTTGAGAGCATGCCTCAAGAAACTCCAAACCGAGCTCTAACAAGGTGGGACAACACCACCAATGGTTGCCGCCGTGAAGACCAAAGAAAGGATCAGGGACACTGATGCGATTGATGATGTTGTGAGCCAAGAAGAAGGGGATTTTGTCGCCCCTGCCGTTGCAGGGAGGACGTCAACACCAAATTGAGTGGAGAATTGGCGATAACGGAAAATGCCTAACTCAAATGAAGAGGATACGGTGTCCAATGCGTCGGCCACCACGAATGGAGAGCTAACCTCGCCGGCCGCCGTGATCGACGAGATCCATACTGCCAGAATTCTCGAGTTCAACTTGACGTTGGCAAAGTTCCATAGCGAAGCTGACAAACGGGAAGAAATGTAGACAAAGATTTCATCGTCGAGGAACTATGCTTGATGAGTTTCACGGGCTCTAAGCATGGCCCACGGGCGGTTAGGAAGATTGGCCACATAGTGAGCGGTACCACCCACCCTACCGTACCACCTATAGGCGGCCTTCCGTCCTACAACCACTCAACAAGGAAGTGCAGTGATCTTGAATAGGAATCCTACAACGATCAGTAGAAACGCCATAAAAATACCACTAGATTGAGCACCGATGATTTCGTATCCGTTCAAAATTTTGGCTAATTGATCAAAGTGGGTAGCTCCATTAGACCCATAGATCATGGAACAAATAGGGTGGGTAAGGCAATGACAAAGAAGAGGCGGGAATCGAGCGTGTCAGCTCGCCATCGGGTGGGCATTTCATTGGCGGAGCTCGGTGTGCCAACAAACGATATGAAGAGGAAATCGAAGGAGGAGCAGGCGACGAAGGTGGAAGAACCAATGGCGGAGCGGATTTGGCGGGGTTCGTCGTCAACGAATTCGTTGGGGTTCGTCGCACACATGGCGCTGGGACCTACGGCAAAACCCGAGCTAGATAGGGACTTAGATGCTTTGAGCATATCTTTGAAGACCTTAAGTCGGAGCAAAAGGAAGAGCAATTCTCTTACTATTATTTCGTGAATTTCGAAAAAGAAGAGGAAGAATTGTTCGGCTATGGTGAACGTGACATGTGTCACGTGATTCGAGAAGAGTTGAAGAAAGTTGGAGTGGTCAAAGAAAACGTCCTTCTTGAGAAGTAGCGCAACTGAAAACGAAGAAAGCTGAGGGTAAAGAAAGTGAAAGGTGACCGCAACCTTGAGGTCAAGGTGGCTTTCAAGAGGGGTGGTTTGTTAGAAACCCGTCGATTATGAGTTTCTCTAATTATTTTTAGTAGGAAAATTGTTATTATGGTCAGTAGAGATTTAGTCAAATTAGGGTTATTATAATGGTCTTCCAGTTTTTTCCTATAAATATGTAATTTGGGTTTCATTATCAATCAATCAAGGAAAATATTAAGAAAATTTTCTATCCCTAATCTCTCCCAAATCTCGTCCTCTCTTTCCCTATATGTTGCCTGCCATCTATCCCAATTATCCCTAGTTCTGTTCTTCAATCCCTAATCCTCAATTCTCCTATCTAAATCCCTAATTTATATCCCCGATCTCTAATTTTCTATCGTTACGAGTAATCGCGTGTGTCTAAGATCAGTCCCTAGAAGCCGTAGAAAGTGGGTTGCTAATAATAAGACCTTAGCCCCTTATGCAGTTATTTATTGCCCATGACATGAGTAAGAGTTTGTATCCTCCTTTTTACCTAGAAATGAGGGTTCCTTACATAATAGACTCTCTCATCGTGAGGAGTAAGGTCATCTTGTGTGGCTAGCGGGTGTTAAAACATGATTTTCTTTGCTTGACATGATGTAATTTATACTTGCTTGACATAATTTTCCACACAATGGGAAGACATAAGACAACTTATTATAAACGAAACTTACATTTCCTTTTGTTAAAACTTAACTTCTTAGAAGTAATTCAATGTTATGTTTACCGAAATTTAGGAACTAACTTGATGGAAACGGTTGTATGTGCATAACTTAACAAAATAATGAATGGTCGTAGTATTTTAATTTAATGGCACAATGAAAATATTTGAACTTAAATTAATTAAACCACATAATTAAATAAAATAAAGATGAATTACTAACTAGCTCCCCTCCAACCACACCTTAATACTCGAGTTGATTGACTTGAACCACCCTTAAGTAGTTCAGTTGATCTGACTTAGCTCCTTGATCCGTATGTCGAAAATTTTTATGTCCTTCCCTATTGTACGTTTTAGGTGTAATTTAATTGGTGAAGTTGTGAATTATACTCAATGTGTTTTTTGTGTCTTGGTTTCTAATGTCCAGTTAGATAGTATTTGACTTATTGCTATCCTGTGTAAGTATGACATGTTTCCGGTATGATAGCATTTTTTTTATGAATCGTTGGATTTGAATTTCATCAAAAAAGTGTTTCTAGCAACAGCCTTGCTAGCTAGGCCTATAGTAATTATATTACTACAACCAAAACTGGAAACCAACTGTAAAAACTAAAGCCTCTGCCTACTCAGAAATCAAAACCAATCAAGAATCCCAGATACCCATGGTTCTCTGTTTCCCTACTGCCAGCTCCACTTCAGACTTTATTACCTTTAACAGCACCTCCCAACTTCACGTTTTACTCCAACATACATTCTGCTGCAACGTTCCCTCCATAAATGGCTCATCTAGGACTTCTAGATCATTCGCCCCACTTCAGCAATATCAGTAGGAGCAGAAATTTTAGTAGTCCACTGCATCATTGCAGCTTCCCACCCAGATCTAAGTGAACTCTTCAATGCTCTACTAAAAAGGCCATCATACAAAGACTTCGAATAACAGCAATCAGTCAACAGATGATCTCTATCCTCCATACCTGCATCACAGAGGCAACAATTCAAAGGGCCCTGATAACCCCACTTTAACATCTTTCTCCTTGTATTAATGTTGGCCTTAACAATCAACTAGGAAATGACTCTGTTTCTTGGAATCGCCTGCCCTTTCCACACAAGTTTCCACCAGAGAACTTTTTGCTGAGTAGGCCTTAATGATTCCCAAACCTTCTTAATCGAAAAAGAAAGCATTGGGGCACCATTAAATAGAACTGCATCACTGTCCAGAGAAAGCAAATTGTTCACTCTAGATCTGATCTTTATAATCTTCTTCCAGTTCCAAGAGCCAATACTACATGTGTAATCCCAGAAGCTATGCTCCTTGAGTTTATAAGCATAGATCCAAGCTACCCATAGCGAGCCTTCTTTCATCAATATAAGCCCGATATGCCTTACCATACAAGCTACATTCCAACTGCTCATATCCCGAAGTCCCAGAC
Source organism: Linum tenue (assembly GCA_946122785.1). Classification (NCBI taxonomy): domain Eukaryota; kingdom Viridiplantae; phylum Streptophyta; class Magnoliopsida; order Malpighiales; family Linaceae; genus Linum; species Linum tenue. The sequence continues at coordinate 31,493,188 of CAMGYJ010000011.1, forward strand.
CTCCCTCTTCCTTTGGAAAAGTCAGTTTATGCCAGATCATGTTAGCTCTCAACTTTTTTCCAGTCCCAACCCCCCATATGAATCAACTGCAAATTTGTTCAATCTCTTTAATAATGACCTTAGGGAGCAAGAACACTGACATCCATAATTGTGTCAAACTGTACAAGACAGTTCCTACTAGCTCAATTCTGCCTGCATAAGATAGAGTTTTTGCTTGCCAACTTCTTACTTTTGCCACCAATTTGTCAATGAGAGGCTTGCAAGCAGCAAGACTAAGTTTTCCTGAAGTGAGAGGAACCCCCAAATAACGCACTAGAAATTCACCAAGCTGATAGCCATATCTGGAAGCCCTTATGCCTTTCTCCTCCATGTCTAACCCAGCATAAAACACCTCACATTTACTTGGATTTGATTTAAGACCTGAGACTCTTCGAAATTGGTTGAGAACCCTCTGAAGTTCTATAATTCCACAGTTTGAAGCATCAGAAAAGACCAAGAGGTCATCCACAAAACAAAGATGTGTAAGTTTGATTTTCTTGCATTGTCGGTGGAAAGGGAAATGCCCTTCATTAGCATATCTATCCAGCAGACACGTGAAAACTTCCATAGCAACAGAAAACAGATAGGGGGAGAGAGGATCTCCTTGCCTGAAACCCTTACTAGCCTTAAAAAAACCAACCAGTCGCCCATTAAAACTTATACTAAGCATAGGAGTACCCACAAACATTTTTATCCAAGATACAAAACGTTCAGGGAACCCCATACTCTTTAAAACTTGGAAAATAAAATTCCAATCTACTGAATCAAAAGCTTTCATGAGGTCTATTTTGATAGCACATCTTGGGGAGATTTTCTGTTTAGAATACTTAGCAACCAACTCATGAGCAAGGAGTATATTTTCACCACCCTTCACAAATGCAGTCTGATTCTTACTGATTAAGAAGGGGAGAAAAGCACTAAATCTCTTTGCTATCAATTTAGATATGCATTTGTGGAGTATATTGCAGCTCGAGATGGGTCGAAAATTCTTCATTTCATATGGGTTTGGGACTTTAGGAATTAAAGCCAGAATTGTAGCATTAATTGCTCTAGGAATACTATTTTGTTTAAAGCAATATTGGATTGCAAAAGTTACCTCGTGACCAATTAGAGGCCAAGCATACTGGAAGAAGGCAGCCGTGAAGCCATTTGGACCCGCACTTTTATCACCATTCATTTCAAACAAGACTTCCTTGATCTGTTCTTCAGATAAGGGAATACAGATTCCCTCAGTATGCTCCTCTGTGAGTTTCCTCTTCTACAACTTATCATAATAGGCATCAGTCTGAGGTACAACTTCTGGGTCTGGTTTCCCCAACAAGTTACCATAGAACCTAACAGCAATATGAGCCATTTGATCCACATCTTGAGTTTTTTTTATCCATCCTCATCTTTTAGGACTTGAATTGTGCTTCATCTATGTTTAGATCTAACCGAACGGTGAAAGAAAGCAGTGTTTGCATCACCAGTATTAAGCCAAATTTCTCTTGACTTTTGCCTCAAGAACCTTTCTCAGCAGACAAAAGATCAGTAAGCTCCTTCATCACAGCACCCTCAGCTTCAAAGTTCTCGGGGGTGGGATCAGCCAGAGCTTTCTGATGGACTAAATCCAGCTTCATTTCCTTTTCCTTGACCCTTCCTTTAATATCCGAATACTCCTCGTATTCCTCTTTATTCAGCTTCCTCAATAGGTTTTTTCAGGTTCTTCAGCTTCTTGCACACTCTTATTAGTGGGTGACCACTGACTCTACTACTCCAGGCCTCTTCAAGGAGACTATTAAATTTTGGGTGCTGCAACCATAAGTTAAAAAACCATAAGTCAACTCCACCTCAGTTTCCACACACATAGGACAGTGGTCAGAAACCCCAGGGCTTTGCAAGTGCACTTTACTATCCCTCATATGCTCCAACCACTCAAAATTGACTAAAACTCTATCAAGCCGTTTTGCAATAGGTCTTACCGTCTGCTTGTTTAACCATGTGAGCCAGGGACCAGTAGCTTGGTGCTCTTCTAACTCAAGATCAACAATCCACTGATTGAAAAAGTGCATGCTAGAAACCGTTTGAGGACTGTTTGATGCTTCAAAAGGATGCCTGATATCGTTGAAGTCTCCCAACACCACCCAAGGGTGGCTTCTGACTTGTATCCTTGAGATCTCATTATACAATAAGACCCTAGACCTCTCATCATTTGATGCATAAACCATTGTGCCAAATAACTTTGTTCATCGTCAACAAGAAAGTGAACAAACTGATCCGATGAATGGAGTACACTAAGCTTTACTTCTTTCCTCCAGAGCAACCAAATCTTCCCCAATCCTGCTGGATTATGCTTGACTTTAGATTCCTAGTCTGGAAACCTTTTCTTGATCAGTTTTTCAGTTTCTGAGATTCTTATTCGAGGCTCTAAAATAGCTACTATATCTATATTGTATTTATTTATTTTCCTAAGTAATGATGTATATTTACCATCTGCCTTGAACCCTCGGGTATTCCATGTAATACTGCATTTTAACAAAAATATTTTATTTGATCTAAAAATGGTTTTTTAACAAATAACAATATGAAATGTTGAGCCACTGATGACTTGATATATACACATGTTTTTGTCCACCATTCCTATACCGTTTGAGTCTCATCTCTCGTGTTTTAGGCAGATTTCGTTGTTAATTTTTTGTGATATTTAGGGTCCTAGTACGTGAAGGAAGGTTTGGGCACGAGTTCGGGGTCGATTGGACGAAGTTGGGACGTTTGACAAAAAGCTGGAAATACCACACGGGCACGCCTAAAATTCCACACGGTCGTGTGACTTGGCCGTGTGGCACCACTTTGCACGGGCAAATCGCACTGGCCCTGTATGGGATCCCTTGTGGCCATGTGGAAAGTCCAGGGAGCTCACACGGGCACGCCTAAAATTCCACACGGCCTTGTGGTTTTGGCCGCGTAGCGTAACTGAAGCCACTTAAGTGAAACGCGACGTTTTGCACTTACACACGGGCAGCTGGGGATTTCACACGGTCGTGTGGCTTGGCCGTGTGGTCGGGAAAATCTGGATTTTAACCCAATTTCGAGCCAAAGGAGAGCGAATCGACTTTTTGGAGCAAAAACAGAGCCCTAGAGAGAGAAAGTGCGAAGAACACATCATAGAAGTGATTTTGGAGTTGGGTTTCATCAATAGAGCTTGGAGATCATCATAGGAGTGAGGATCATCATCCCAGAGCATATTCTTCACATTGTTATGAGTATGACTGTTTTGTATTCTGTTTCCCTCTCTCTCTCTCTCTCTCTCTCTATGGAGTAGAACTCTCTCTCACTTGGGTATGAAGAACCCTAGTTCCATGTGTTAGGAATCTTGATTGTAATTACGTTTGGATCGTGATATTGCTTGATTATAATCGATTGAAGTGTTTTGAATGAGTCAATTGAAGTCTGATCATCTTTTATTGATTTCTGCTGCAACCTGAGATAGATAGAATCTGATTAGGTTGTTAGAGCTTCTTAAACGGTAGTAGTGAATCGATTATACCAGAGTTAGTCGATTCACTGCTTTGTACTGGAATCTAATTCCAGTAGTGGAGTTCTGTGTTCATTGCCTCAGCGTTCTATCCCGGTGAAGACTAGTCGTCTGCCGTGTAGTTTGACCGAGAGGGCTTGGTTAGCTTAAGAGATTCCAAGCTACTGTCGGATCTTCAGCAGTATAATCAGCAGTAAAGAAACCAAAAGTAGTTACAACTGTGACCTAACTAAAGAGCTAGGGGGACTCATTCCCGAGTGACTCTTCCTTTGCTTTAGAAAATCGAACCATTTCCTGCTTTCTTACTGCTTTTACTTAAATCAACAATCACTCAACTCAGTTTAATAGATAACAGATATACACAGAGTAGGCAGTAGATCTAGACCCCGGGTTGACAATTAGAGCTTGCCTGCTACTGCATTTCCGAACTGCGATTACACTTGGTCGCAGTTTGCTGTTGTGTTATAGCGTGTCAAGTTTTTGGCGCCATTGCCGGGGACCTCTAGGTTATTGTAGAAACGTGAAAGTCTGTTACTTTAGTTTTTTTCTTTTCTTTCCCACTCTTGCTTTTCACTTGGGTGTTATGTTTTTGTTGGTGCAGATCTGAAACATGGATCCTCATGGCTTCTCCAACCATTGGGGGTATCAACCACCATCCGTGTGGTATTACCCCGAGACTTTCTAGAGCAATCAAAGAGGAGAAGACTATGGATTTGGATGTCAGTACCAAACCCCCTACTACGGAGAACAACCAAACCCTTGGGAACCTCAAGAACAATATCCTTTTCAAGAAGAGTTCCTGCCACAACCAGAGGGGCCATTTGAGTTGGAGTTAGCCATTGAGGCCTTCACGAGCCACTCTGCAGAGCCATGCTACACTTCACTGGAAGATCCGAACAAACAATTAAGGCTTCTCGTGGAGCAGTTTGCTCGAGACACTGAGAGATCATGTTCCAAGATGGATCTTCAAATCCAAGCCCTTGCCCTTTTCGATCCCTCATTTCTCCATGAAATGGATGAGACTGTTCAGTGCTCAGCGAAGCAAACAGAGTGGGTGGAGCAAGTTTGCTCACATCCTGCTCAAGATCTCCTTTCTGCTACCACGCTAGAAGAGGTGGAGGATGACAAAGGCTACAGGGACGTTGAGGAGCATACAGAAGTTATCACAGAAAGCTCCCATGATAATCATGATCAAGTGTATCCTCTGGTGGTAGATCACAACCTTCCCCATTTCCACTCTGACATGCTGGGCCCGAGTGAGGAGATGCAAGATGATCTCAATGAAGAAATCACATGGCGACTTGCTCTCCAATCTGTGCTAGAAGAAGAAGAGCGAGAAAAGGTGAGGGAAGAAGTTGTGGGGGATGAGGAAGAAAGCAAAGAAGAGGTAGTTCTTGATCTTTTCCAAGGGGAGAGACCACATTTTGAAGAAGGAAGGGGGGTTGAGGAAGCAATTGGCGTCCAGCCTGAGGATGAAGTTGAGGTGGAAGAGGCTTGCACCGGGCCTATGTTACATGTGATATCTCCACCAAACTTCGAGGAGCTGCTTGGCAAGGACCCATTTGCAGTGTCTCTTTGTCAGACCAAGACCACATCAACATCAATCCCTCTTGGTGGATGCGATGGTGTTCAATCGAATATATCTTATCTGGTTTGGGGCATTGAGACAAGAGCAGACGCGAAGGAGAGGTCTCGTGAGTGGAGACTTCATCTTCCTCAAGGCCACGAGCCATCTTCATCACCTATCACATCACCTGCTTGTGACTTGAGACTCCACATCATTGACGAGAACCTCAACTTCAAGGAGGTTCTAGCATGGACCGAAACTTAGGAGCCACCGTCCGACTCATTACGGTAAAGAAGCGCTTGTGGGGAGGCAACCCCACCAAGGTTTGTTTTTCTTTCGTTTGTTTTCGGTTTGTCCACTTGGAACTATGGCTTTTATCACCCAGTGTGTTTTGATGGCTCTAGCCCTGCTGACTGGTCCCATTTCCAGTCCCCCGACAGTCCGTATTCCCGGTAACATCGTTTCCCCTTATCTTTCTCTCTACTCCATTGAGGGCAATGTCGTGCTTAAGTGTGGGGGGTGTTTATCTATTTTTGACTCCTATATGAGTTTGTGTGCTTGGAGCCTAGTCCACTGTCCAATTTGATGAATTGAGGGCTCCAAGTACTTTTCCCTGCAAAATCCTGCTCAGTATGCTTTGAATTGACAGTCGTTATGGTGATATGCAACCTAGGGAGGTAGTTGTAGCACTATGGAGGATGTTGAAGTATAAGATTTTTCCTATCTATCTCTCTGTTGTGCCGGTTGATTTTGTGAACTAGTGGATTTAGGACCGTTGATTCATGTGGTATTGATGACTCCTCTTATGTTGTGTTGTGGACTCGTGTATCGAAAAAGGGTGCTCAAGTGTGAAATGAAAAGGCAGTTGGTCCTCCATGTCAAAAATTTGAAATTCTAAGACATGGGGTAAGCCCAATGTGTGTTGCACCGTTCATTGCACAAAATCGGGTTTTGGAAGAGATTTTAGTGATCCTCGGTGGGGTAGGCCTACAAGGTGAAGCTAAGTTGTCTCTAGTACAAGTAAAATTTCCACCCATTGAACGTTTTGCCTACCTGAGGATGTGTTATTAAGGGCACGGATAGAGCTTTCGACCCCCCTTAATTTCATTGACCCTCCACACGAAGTGAGGAATAAGAGTTAAAAGAAGTACTCTGGCGAGTGACAGATGTACAGAAATTGCTCTTACTCACCTAATAAGGGCAGACCGCGCATACAAACTGCAGTTGGAACCCCAGCAAAAAAAAAAAAAAATTAGTAAGAAGAAGGGGTTCCACCAAGTGAAATGAAATGAAATGAAAGAGCACCCGATACAATGAGTCCTTGGTTGTTGAATTGTGTGAGTCTCCTCATCCATGAATTGATTGTCTTAGTTCCACTGCTTTTCATGATCCTGACTTGAGTCTAGTACTTGCATTGAGAGAGATAGGGGGCGTCTTAGAAGACCAGTTGACCTCGTAAGTTGCTAGATGATCTAGAAAATCCTCTACCGACGATCGGGGGTGCATGTTGATATAGTGGTCTGGAGAGTTGCATTGGTTTGAGACAGGTTTGCTTGGGGACAAGCAAACGGTTAAGTGTGGGGGAATTTAATGACTTGATATATACACATGTTTTTGTCCACCATTCCTGTACCGTTTGAGTCTCATCTCTCGTATTTTAGGCCGATTTCATGCTAGGTTGTTCTTGTTTGTGATATTTCAGGTCCTAGTACGTGAAAGAAGGTTTGGGCACGAGTTCGGGGTCGATTGGATGAAGTTGGGACGTGTGGTTTTGGCCGTGTAGCGTACCTGAAGCCACTTAAGTGAAACGCGGCGTTTTGCACTTCCACACGGGCAGCTGGGGATTTCACACGGCCGTGTGGCCTGGCCGTGTGATCAGGCACAACTGGGTTTTAACCCAATTTCGAGCCAAAGGAGAGGGGATCGACTTTTTGGAGCAAAAACAGAGCCCTAGAGAGAGAAAGTGCGAAGAACACCTCCTAAGAGTGGTTTTTGGAGCTGGGTTTCATCAATCAAGCTTGGAAATCATCCTTGGAGTGAAGATAATCATCCTAGAGCAGATTGTTCCCATAGTTATGATTATGACTGCTTTGTATTCTGTTTCCCTCTCTCTCTCTATGGAGTAGAACCTTCTCTCACTTGGGTATGAAGAACCCTAGTTCCATGTGTTAGGGATCTTGATTGTAATGACTTGGGATTGTTATACTGTTTGATTTTAATCGAATGATGCATGATTCATTGAATCAATTGAAGTCTGATCATCTTTTCTTGATTTCTGCTGCAACCTGAGATAGATAGAATCTGATTAGGTTGTTAGAGCTTCATAATTCGGTAGTGGTAGATTGGTTATACGAGAGTTAATCAATCTACTGATTTTGTACTGGAACACAATTCTAGTAGTGGAGTTCTGTGCTTATTGTCTCAGCAGTCTATCCCAGTGAAGGTTAGTCGCCTGCCGGTTAGCCTGCCTGAGAGGGCTTGGTCAGCTTAAGAGATTCCAAGCTACTGTCGGATCTTCCGCAGTTTAATCAACAGTAATCAACCCAAGGTAATTACAACTGAGACCTAACTAAGGAGCTAGGGGGACTCATTCCCGAGTGACTCTTCCTTTGCTTTAGAAAACCGAACCATTTCCTGCTTTCTTACTACTTTTAGTTAAAATCACAATCACTCAAATTAGTTTGCTAGATAACAGATATACACGGAGTAGGCAGTAGATTTAGACCCCTGGTTGACAATTAGAGCTTGCCTGCTACTGTACTTCCGGACTGCAATTACACTTGGTCGCAGTTTGATGTTGTGTTATAGCGTGTCAGCCACGGTCACCAAAAAATGCTCTATCATAGAATAATATGATTTAACCTCCGGTAAGACTTTTCAATCCTTGTTTAGTACTCATTTTCATTACCGTTATCAATCAATTCACCTCTAATTTAATTGATTTTTCATTGCAAGTCTGACTCGCTCTAAACTACTCTTTCAATTACTAGCCCAATATAACCAATAAAATAGTGCAGTGTAGCAAAAGTAAAATAATAAATGTCAACATGGACTGCTAAGTCTACTATTACTTCATGAACTTATCTATTATCTAGCTAATATATTGTGATGTCGATTAACAGAAGCTAATGAAACAAAACCAAGTAAATTGGTCTGAATTCAAGTACGAGAGGAACACTTCCTAGTTAAGTCAATGTTGTTTACTTTCCTAAATTGATTTACACGATACTTTTATTGCCTAGAGTCCTCGAGTAGTTTAAAATCTTGACTAAACCAGACCACGTCCTCCTAACATATATTATATGGAGGGAGACTATCCTCAACCGAAATAGACTACCAAGGCAATACTGAAAGACTCCCGCAACTGGATCGAATTCCAGCACAACGCAATGAATTGACTCACTCTCGTATTATAGATTCACCATGTCCAATTGAAGGTGCTCTATTGATCTAATAAGGTATTCTCTATCCAAGGTTAAAGTATAATTGAAAAAGTGTGATCAAGACTCATGCAATTCCAGAATATACTTCAATTAGATAAATAGCAAAGAGTTCAACAATCATATGGTAAAATCATTAGTCATCCTAACATACAAAACTAGGGTTGCTCACACCCTTGTGAGAGAGATTACTCCATAGAAATGAGCGAAAACACATGAAAATCCAAAGAAATCATCATTTCCACGTTGGATATATGCTTGTCCTTGTCGTTCCTCACTTCTCGGTGCTTGGGTCGGCTGCCAAATTTCCAATGGTGGTTGGATGGCTCTAGGAAGATCCAAGGATGGGATTTCATAACTTCTCTTTAAGATCTTCTTTGCTCCTTTTGAGTCTAAAAATCTATCTCATTTGCAATTGCCCATCGAAATCCACATATCCTATGTTTTTCTTGACTCACGGGTCAAACTCACGGACGTGGCACAGAGTCAGGCCGTGATATTGAACCTGAACATGGCATGACATCGAGTTGGGGTGTCGCAGGTCACGGGCTTGTTTCTAATGTCACGATAATTGCTGTGACTTATGAATGACTGACAACAACATAAAATTTATCCTGAAACCTTTGCGGATAGTCACGGGCTCGATGATGTATGTCACGAGCATGGTCATGACTTGGGGAGCTAGGTCGTGGCCGTGACATACAACAAGAAGACCGTGACATTCCACCAAGGTCCATGGTCGTGATTTATGCATCTGGGCCGAGACTTCTGCTGCTTTTGTCCCAATTTTACCTCCAAATGTCCCAACTATCGTTACTAACTCGTAATAACGTACTAGGATATGAAATCTCACAAAAGAAGCACAAACCAAAAAATTATCCTAGTCAAGTTAAATGATCAAGAAACGAGGCTCGATATATGTATAATTATGCCCGTTTCAAATATCGTAGACTAATCTTTTCTCAGATCCACCCGAGTATTTAGATATTTACCATTTTCCCTCTATTTGGCAATTACCATTTGGTATCCATAGTCTGTTGGTCTTATAGTGGTGCCTGTTTCCCAAAACCTAGAGTTTCAATACCCAATATTTCCTAACTCAACCCATAGGCAGATTTGACTTTCTAATTTTGACAACTCGGTCCAACCAATCAATTCCAATTTTGTACAAATATTGCCCAACTTACTATTTGATACCCAAATTTTCTCTCATTACAAAGTTGCCACCAGTACGGGAAAAGACCCAATTGGCCTATAGTATTCCTCAAATGACCCAATTTAGAAAAATATGCCATTGAGCTCCCATTCCATAAAATTTGCATTTCATGGATCGATTCATTTCTACTGAAATCCATTCCATAAGCTCCAAATTCTCACCCTCACCAAGGAATTTCAAGGAGACTCTTACCTTGATTTCGATAAGTGTTATTTTCCAGTGGGAAACACTCGTGTTAAATTAAAATTAATGCGCCTTGACTTCTTTGGATATCCATTACTAATACACAACTCACACCTCTTCAGATAAAATTTGAACGAGGTGTTTGATTAATGGATTTTTGGAATAATAAAACGAATAAGTTTTTTTTATGGTTAATCAAAATTGCATTGAAGCCCGGAGTGGTGCAATCACATCCTCCCTCTCAAAAGTGTACTTGTTCTGCTACAATGTGTAAACTAAACCAGAAAAACAATCATAAAACTATCACTCTATACTATAGCTCCAATAACCTTCTGCACCTTCAACTGGAACGTGGTCTGGCTGCTGGCAAATATTGAGAATTCCTTCTTCACCTTCTTCACTACCTGAGCTGGGGAAATTGCCACCGTTTCTCAATGCACTCTAGCACAACGCTCGTTCCAAAGCGTGCTTATACCCATGATCCACAGGACTCTCCCAACTGCTACTGCATCAGTAGAGATACTCCAGGTAGTCTCTGCCCATTTAAGCTGAGCCTCTCAATCTGCAAAATCAGGGAAACAACACACACCCTGCAAAAGCTCCTTCAACACAGCCTACTAAAAGAGCAACCATTAAACAAATGATCATGAGTCTCTATCCGACCAGGGCAGTATACACAGTCAACATCACAATTCAGTCCCCAACTTTCCAGTTTTTTCTTTGTTCTAACTCTTTCCAATATTATCAACCAAAGTAGTACACAGTGCTTGGGAAAAATCGCCTTGGTCCATACAACAGAAGACCATTACACAGGTTGGCTAGGCACCCGAATGGATGCCCATACCTGTTTGACTGAATATCGAGCAAGAACAACCGCATCCCATGCCAATGACTCGCCTGCTCCTGTTATATGCTGCTCCAAGACCCTACACTTTAGGATCTTCCTCCAAACCCAGGTGCTAACTGTGCTAGGAGGAATAGCCCATATACTCCTTCCCTTCACCCTGTACTTCTTCATTCAGGCCATCCAAAGAGACCCTGCTTCAGCTAATAGATTCCATAAATGCCTGATTACACATGCCTTATTCCATGTCTTAAAGTCCCGAATCCCCAATCCACCCTACTGCCTTAATAAAGCAACTTTAGACCAAGCTACAAGAGCTTTCTTTCTCTTAGTACCATCAAATCCCCACAAGAATCTATTACAAGCATCTTCTATCAGTTTGAGCACCTTTAGAGGAAGCAAAAAGATTGACATCCAATACTGGAATAAACTAGTAATAACTGAATCAATTAATTGCAATTTCCCTGCATAACTCAGGGTTCTAGCTTGCCAAGTCTGAATCGTTTTAGTGATCTTATCAACAAGACAATCACAATCAAGAGAAGTCAGTTTCCAAAGAGGAGTGGCACGCCCAAATAACGGACAGGTAACTCACCTAAAGGGAACCCAAACTGATCAAATAATACTTGTTTTTCTTCCTGGGAAAGCCCAGCACATAACAATTGGCACTTTTGAGGGTTACATTTAAGGCCAGATATGGAATAAATCTGTGAGAGTAACTGTTTTATCCCAGCCAATGCCATGGGTGATCCATTAGAGAACACTAGCAAATCATCCGCAAAGCATAGGTGTGTGATTTCCAAACTCTTATAACGAGGATGAAAGGGGATATGATGACTCCTAACAGCTCTATTCAAAAGGCATGAAAACACTTCCATAGCAATTGTGAAGAGATAAGGGGAAAGTGGATCCCCCTGTCTCAATCCCTTAGCTGCAGGGAAATAGCCACATAATCCTCCATTGAATGAAATACTAAGCATAGGAGACTGCACACACGACTCAACCAGTTTAACAAAATTGTCTAGCATACCCTTAGCCCTCATAACTTTAAACAGAAATAGCCAATCAACCGAGTCAAAGGCTTTCATACAACAAACAAGACCTTCTGCGACGACAATTTTCGTCGCAAAAAGTCAAAAATTCGTCGCAAATGGTGTCTGCGACGATAAATTTCGTCGCTGTAGACAACTTGTTTCCGTCGCGTATACCGCGTCGCCCTTGGCGTTTTGCGACGAATATAGTGCAAGCGTCGCTAAAGGTTTTGTTCGTCGCTGAAGCATTACTTTTTGGCGACGAGCCACTTCGTCGCAGAATACATTATTCGCGACGATGATAGGTCGTCGCGAGTTTTCAGCGACGGAATGTTTCGTCGCAAAAAAGCTCTGTCATCACAAATGTAATACTTTCAGCGACGACAGAATTTCGTCACCGATAGATTTAGCGACGAATAAATCTGTCGCTAAAACCATATAATTTCGGTTACATTTTGGTATTTACATTTTGGCCCTTTCTATTTATCTACTATAAATTTTTGCATCTATTAATTAATAAACAATTGGTCGAGATAGTAATTACCAACATGTTAAAAGAGAACTGAAGTGAAGAATATTATAGAAAGTTACCATTGATAAATTCAATCTTGTTCATGTATGTACATCCACCTCTGCAACTATATCGAATAAATGAATCCATTTGACATCTCATATATAAAACAACTAATGACTTGCAAGCTTTTCTATAGAATCTTTGAAGCATTGATGGGGGACTCCAGATTCTCTGTTTGCATGTACAATCGGCTCTCTCCAATAGATGATGCCACTTCATCAGTTCATTGTACAATGAGCCACGTGAACTCAGTGAACCAAGGGAACCTGCAATTTCAAGAAATTCCAATTAGTAATTCAACTAAGTTCCTCAGTCAAATACTTAAGAACCCAATGTCAACCAAAAGGATAACCTGTTGTCCAGAGCTACTCGAGTAACAAACCAGCTCTCCCACCTAGCATCTATTCAACAAATAGAACTACCTTGCAAGTCGACTGACACAAGACGAGGAGAGAAGAGGCAAGTCACCTCATGGCCATTTGGGATCCCTGCGGACGTTTCTCTTGAGGTTCTTACCAAATTATCTGAAACTGATTGACCTCAGCATATCCTATTTTAACTTTCTTCTGATCAAAATTGTTCCTTGTCGACATGATTCTTCCAACAGCCTCCATGCCTGGAAATTCTCTTCTGCAGTTCATGCTGCTGCAGGATTATGCCCTTGGAACCTGTTGTAGATCCTGCAAATTCATCCCATTGAGAAGAAATCGATATTGATAAAACAATTGCCAACCAGGACTAACTAGGTTACCCATCTGCTTCTCACGGAATAGGATAATCCCCTCCCTCCCAACGAGATGTACTGATAAGGATAAACTAAGTATAGGTCGTATCTCTCGTATCATTTTCTTCCATCAAAACTCAAGTTACACTTACTGAGACTTATAGTCCCAAGAAGGATGTGCTGATAGTCCCACGCAAAAAGATACCGAAACACACACACTGATGAATCTGCTGTGCCAGAGCATCCACCAAAGCTACTCTGCCCAGCTTGCTCAAGGTGATCCAGTCTCCAATGAGCTCTTCCGACCCAGGTTGGTGGTGTTGTGGCGGCTCCTATTCTAACAAAAGAGGGGTAAGTAGAAGCCTATCAATTTTATTAATCACACCATCTTAGTTTCCTACAAGTTCTGAGTTCGGAAGAGAAAAATCGAATTGAAGGTCAATAATCAAAAAGACACAAGTTAACCGGTAGAAGAAAACCAATGGAATCCACAATTGAAAGGACCGACAGAATCAAAGGACATCGAACATTACCGTGATTGAGATTCGGAAACGGCGGTCACATGTCAGATCTCACATAGATGATTGACGGCTGAGGATGAGGACGAAGAGTTGTAAGAGTCGACTAGGGTTAAAAGATATGTTGTTAGAACCGAACCGGAGCGTGACCCGGTAATGCGAACAGTTAGCATATTAGTGGTCCAACCGATATTAGACCGTTTAAAAATCGTTAGTAGAGGTGGCAATTGAATCCAAATCCATGAATCCAATCCAATTCATCCACCAAATTATCCACCTAATCCAATACATTTAAATCCAATCCATTTGATCCAAATCCAATTGGATTGGTGGATTCATGGATCAATCCATGGATCCAAATGACAAATTATAATTTGGTACCTATATTTTTTATATTTTACATTTTGGTACCTAAAATTTATATTTTTATACGAAAAATCACATTGGAAAATTACATTTTGGTACCTAAAATTTTTCATCATGACATTTTAGTACCTATACTTTTCAAAAATTACATTTTGGTCCAAGCCTTGGATGTCATTTGGATTCATAGATCAATCCACCAATCCATTTGATCCAATCCATGAATCCACCAATTCGTTGGATCCAATCCATTTGATCCATTGATCCACCAATCCAATCCACGAATCCGATCCAATTGCCACCTCTAACCGTTAGAGAACCGGTACCTGATAAAAATTATTAGTATAAATAGTAGACATTTCTTAATCAGAGCTCATCTCTTTCCTTCGAAATTGAGAAATGGAAATAATGATTCAGTTTGAGAGCCCAACGTTTTTTGGTTTATTTCAATTTTCAATTTTTCTGCAAGTTTTTTAATTAATTTAGTGGTTGAATGGCAAAAACCGGACGAGCGGCTCGATTGGCTCGAACGGTTTTAACCGCCTCGGCCGCTCGCCAACCTGCTACATAAAACCGGAGCGACTTTTAGACTATTTCGAGCTGGTTTACGTCGGGCCGAGCGGCTCGGTTCGGCTTTAATAACACTGGTTAAAGAAACGAGTTGCTTCATTTGCTCAAAACATACGACGACGTCCGTTTCACTGTACGGCTTGCCCAAGAGGGAAAATAAATTTTGCTTGTTCTAATTTTTTGGGCGTTCTGAGTCGGGACAAATTCATAACCGAACTTTATATTTTAGCGATGAATAAATCGTCGCAATATCTCTCAGGCTATTCTGCGACGAATAAAGTCGTCGCCAATATCTCCAACACCTTCTGCGACGGATTACTTCGTCGCACACTCTCTTACGCTGTTTTGGGATGACAAAATTCGTCGCCATAAGCAACCTTAGCGTCGCGAAATCCACCAGCTCACCTTTTAATGTGAAACGAAGACAATCTGCGACGAAATAAAAATTGTCGTCGCTAAAGCTCATCTTTGGCGACAAACTTATTTTCCGTCGCAATTTTTCCGTCGCAAAAGGTAATTTTTTTGTAGTGAAATCAATTTTGAGTGCACACCTAGAAGAGATTCTACTCCTATGATAATCCTTTACTAGATCTGTGGCCATTAGAATATTATCACTAATGAGACAACCCTTGACAAAAGCAGACTAGCTTATGCTAATTAGCAATGGTAAAACCAATGACAGCTTATTAGACAAAAGCATAGAAATGCCCTTATAGATCACGTTGCAACAGGATATAAGCCTAAAATCTTTCATTCGTTCAACAACTTGAAGCTTGGGAATAAGAGAGATAACTGTCGAATTTACCTGTCGAGGCATAACTCCAGTTTTAAAAAACTCCAACACAACGTTCTCTACCTCAGTCCCCACTACCTCCCAGTCCAGCTTAAAAAATTCTGCAATGTACCCATCTAGGCTCGGCGCCTTGTCATTACTCATCCCAAAGAAGACCTTTTTAATTTCTGCCCTGGTAACTGGAGTGGTCAGTAAAGCAGCATCTTCATCAGTAAGCTTCAGACACAATAGATAGTCAAAGAACCTACTAGGGAGCTGCTGAACAAAGGCGTCTGCATTTCCAAGTAGCCGCTTATAAAAATCCACTGCAACTATACTCATTGCTTTCACATCAGTTACTACTTCCCTAGTCTCAGTGAGCAACTTCTGAATAGTCAATTTGTGATTCCTGGCCTTAACCATACCATGAAAAAACCTAGTATTAGCATCCCCTCTAATTTCTGCCCTCGACTTTTGCCTATAGAAGACTCCTCAGCACTCTCTAGATCCCTGCATATTTTCTCCTGCTGAAGTACAGCCTGTGAGTTAACTTCAGAGGGATCAGAGTAGTTAGTCTTATTCAAACTTTTAAGCCTTCTTTTAAGCTCTCCCAGTTTCCTATATAATATTCGATAAGGTTCCCCAGTAGCCTCCAGCTTCCATGCCTCTCTCAACAACTCTTCTTATTGAGGATATTGCCTCCAAAATAAGAAGAACTTAAAAGGTTTTGGCAATAAAGTAAGTCTAGAGTCAGTCTGCACAAGCAATCCACAATGATCTGACACCCCAGCAGCAAGAGTCTGCACTAGACTATTTGGAAACCTATCCAGCTACTTCTCAGTAACCAGGGCCCTATCAATCCGCATTGCAATTGGATTATTAACCTGTTTGTCCACCAAGTATACCACGAACCCAATGGTTTATGTAAGCTTCATATCCTGAATCCAGCAACGAAAACCTTCCATACTCTGATTAAAACCAGGACGGTTTGAAGCTTCACTATCTTCAACAATAGCATTGAAGTCCCCTATCCAAACTCCAGGCTCACTAGTCACTCCCAACTGTCTCAACTCATCATATAACTTTGCCCTATCATGCACTTTATTTAGGCTATAAACTGCAGTAACAAGGTATGATTCTATGCCAGACTGAATACGAACACTAATAAAATGTTCCCCATTCCAACTTCACTAACTACCAAATGAGGTTTCCAGAACAGCCAAACCCGACCAGAAGGAGAATATTTATAATTATCTAGCTGCTTCCAACTACTAAAACGCTTATTTCTTATATCATCAGCATTATGCTTTAATACTCTAGTTTCCAAAATAGCAAAAAACTCAACTTGTAACTTCAATACCTTTTTATTTACGTATCTATGTTTTTCAGGGGCATTGAATCCCCTGAGATTCCAACTGAGAAACTTCATTTTTTCCTCCTGTTCTTCCCATCCTTCTTTGGAGAAGCAGGAATCACAAGCTCAATACTCTTTGGATTTAGCGGCACTCGATAACTAGCTGCCGAGGCTGGAATTCTAACATTGCTACTTTGATCATGACCTGCAGATACACCTTTGCCCTACGCACCACTAGCTGAAAACCATCTGCATCCACCTGATCCTCCCTCAAAGGTGTAGAAGAGCTGGCAGCAATAGCTTCCCCCACAACCCCTTGAATCTCTAGAGCCACTGATGCTATAGAACACCAGAACCCCCAGAACCCTCTGATACTGATGTAGCACCCTCTGCACTCTCCACTGCCTTACACTTGTCAACTGAAGCAACATTAATGACAACTTCCTCCTCAACCACAGCCAGTCGAGTAGCAGCAGCCTTCCCACATTCCAAGCCTTCACCCATAGCATGACCGAACTCAGCACATTGTTCACAATGAGGTGGAATACTGAGATAATGAACGAGGTGGAATACTGAGATAATCAACCTCTCCTCTCTCTCCGGACCAATCCGAATTTCAGTTGGGAAAAGGGAATCAACAGCCATCTCAATACATAACTTGGTCGTACCCATCTGAGCGCCAAGCTTAGTTGCCTGGTCCATCCACAATGGTGTACCCAGCAAGCTTGCAACCCTACTTAATCCATCCACTGTCATGTACTCCCGCGGCAACTCTCGAATTCGCATCCAAATCGGCAACTTAGTACAATCCATCTTAACTGATTGAATCCCTGGAACCCATTTGCGGAGAAACAAGGGAATGTTCTCACAGTGCCAAGGGCCATTCTCAAACACCCACATACTCGACTCTTCACTCTCAAATTGAAACAAGAACATATTTGTACCAAACACTGAAACAAAAACCCTACCATCTCTTCCCCAGAAACGCTGAGCCCATCGACGAATCACAGCAATCGGAGGTGCCGCCGTGAGAAACTGACCCACCAAAGCATTGCGCATCTAACTGCTCCCTCATCACGAACCGCCCTAGGAACAACAAGCTCCCCATCCACCAGATTCAGTGCGACATAGCGAAGCCGGTTACCCTCGCCCACGCCGAACAGATGAGCCCAATTTAAAGGCTCTGGCGCGGCCATGTCACCGCACCCTTGAAACTCGATCTAGGTCAGAAGGAGAGAGAAGGGAGAGTTTTTCCGCTGATCTTGTTTATCTATAAGGTTATTCCTACTCTTATGGAGGTTTAGCGAAAGCTCCAAACTACGACTATGACTATATTTGCAGAGAAAAGATAAAACTTGATGTTGGCGCCATTTGTGTGATTTGGGAACCTCTATCTTTGTCGACCTCCCCTCTTATTTATAGGAGTGGGGTGGTCACCGCCTTGGAGAACCGTCTGCTTAGTAACTCCCTAAAAAGAACAACTCCCTCCTTCCTCGCACTTGTCTTCAAACCATGGTCCATAAAACCGTACTGTACCGGCGGTTCAACCACAAAATACCAATATCGGAGGCTAAACCGGTAGGCGGTATTTAACGGTACTAACGGTTGAACTACGGTTAAACCACTGTTTTGTCATAAAATACCCTACCGCTGACTTTTCCGATACGGTCTCCGGTACGGTTTCATGGACCATGCTTCAAACTTACATATTGGTTACTCTCTCAACCAACTAGGTGCCTCTCTTTTGAAATCATCATGGGTCTTGAAGTGTAGTTTGCATCTCCTGGTCATGTTCCAAGTGATCTCACCAATGCTAGTCTTGTGATGAGCATGTGATGTCTCGCAAAGAGGTTCGTGGTCCTCTTGTTAACCACATGGCTCCATTGTCTCACACCCACAAACTTCTCACTCATGCACATGACCATATGATCGAAAATGGCGGTGACCATATGATCGAAAATGGCGGTGAGCGGTGATCGAAAATGGCACATGACCATAAAATTAATAAAGTATTTTGTCTCCACAAAGTGGAACCAAAATCCCTATCTAATTTGTTAAAAACACACAGAAGACTAATGGGTAAATTGCAAGGTTGGTCACTGGAATTACTGAAACAGTTCATGTTTAGTCACTAAAAATACTTAATTCCATTTTTAGTCACTAGAATTAGGTAAACATTCCAAGTTTTGTCACTCTCCGTTACCTTCCGTTAGTCTCTATTAACACCGTCAGTTTTTATAATGATGTGGCTAACAGAAAAGCTGACTCGCCATTTTTTAACCTGCCATATCATAAAACCCAACTCTCCATGTCATAAACCCGCATCCAACCCAACCCAATTTAACCCCATCTGACCCGACCCTCTATTTTAACCCGATTGCTGCTTCCTCTCACCTCAATTTGAGATAACCCTTCTTTTCCGTGACGACCGACCCACCATAATCGCAACGATCAACACCCTAAGCTTTCCCCCTCTATCGCCGGCCACCAAATTCCAAAGATCCCCGGGAACTGTTGCTCGCTATGGTGATGAGTGATTCTTATTATAGAGTCGAAGATGACAAAGGGAAGAAACAGAGCAGAATCCATCTTCGCTTCCCCATCTCCAAATCCCCGTCAATGCGAGCTTTCAGATCTACCAGCTTGAGAAGCCGTCGTTGGATCTTCTTACCCTCCAATCCACCTTATTAACTTCTTATATCACATGGAATCGTCGCTAGTGTGGGATTTGACGGCGAAGAGCAAGAAGAAGAAGGGTACTCTTTGTTCTTCTCTACCTTTGTTCTTCGCCGCTTCTCCTGGATAGAGCACCCCCTGATTTGAGAGCGACCCAACAAAATTAATTGCTTCTTCGATTGCTAAGGCCTGTCGCGCCATTCGATTGCTAAGGAAGAAATGAGATAAGGGAAATCGAAATCGAATTAAACAGGAATTAATCGGATTCTCTCCTCCCTCTGAATTTCAGTTTCTCTCTAGGGACTGGGCGGTGTTATTTAGTAATTGGTTGGGTTATATTTATGGTAAGAATCAGTGCAAGAGGGAATCTAGAGTTGAGAGATGGGGGAAATTGGAAACAGAGGGCAAAAGGTGGGAAATTTGGAGTTTTGGAGTTTGCGATGATGGTGAATGGTGATGGCCGATGGGGATGGGATGGGATGGGGTCGGGTCTTGTTCTTGGTTGGGTTAGGGTAGGTTTTGTGACTTGGCATGCTTTAATGATGTGGAGAGTTGAGTTTTATGACTTGGCAGGTTAAATTTTGGTGAGTCAGTCTTTCTGTTAGTCACATCATCAAAAAATTGACGGTGTTAGCAGAGATTAACGGAAGGTAACGGAGAGTGCCAAACTTGACCAAACTGTTTTAGTAATCCCAGTGACCAACCTTGTAATTTACACGAAGACTAATTAACCATAGTCATAGGCAGAGTTCGTTGATGTGATGACCATATACAAGGCCGTAATCAATTCCAAACCAGATTTGAAGAAACCCTGAGTTAGGATGCGAGTTATACATCTTTCCAATATATACACTGATCGAAGTGAAAGTTGCATCAGGCAACTACGGAAGTACAAGGGAGACAAAACCCCGCAAAAATCTACAAATTGGCCACTTCCATGGAATCAATCTCCAGTTGCTTCACTAAGAACCTGTATCCACGCGATCTGCAAACATCAAACAAAAATCAATTACCAAGGAACGAGATCTATTGCGCTCATTCGTTTAGAGTAAAGAGTTAACAAATAGACAACCTGGAATTTCAGAATGCTGATGGTCCAACTGAAGAGTATCCAGCAGCTCTCATCTCTTCAGAGTACTAGATAACCAGTCCAGGCCCTCGTATAACCCATCTCCCTTTAGCGCACACGTCCCTTGTATGTGCCATTTTCTGTTTTTGAGTTCGAATAGGCCCAACCCTTGGCCTACTTCCGCTGGAGTCATTGCACCTTTCTGAAAACCACCCAACATGTTGGTCGAGCATGACAGGTGTATAACAATTCTATCATATGACTATGAACATGTACATCACAGCTACTGACACAAACGTACCATATCCTGTTTGTTGGCAAACACCAAGATGACACTGTTAAGCATAAACGGATCTTTGATTATGGCCTGCAACACATTAGGGAGATTATCTCATTCAATGACTCTTCTTGATTCCTATAATGTAGCAAATTTCTTAAACTTAGATTGCATGGGATGTGCAAACCTGAAACTCTGCCTTTGCTTTGACAATCCTCTCTCTGTCCAAGGAATCAACCACATATATCTGCATCAAGGGCACGTATTACGCACTGATCCACAACTACAAAAGAATACTCACTCAACTCCTGTGATAATTGGAACTTTGCCTACACTCACAACAAAACATATAAAAACACTAGCACCGAACAAAAAGAGCCCCCAACAACAGAGATTTATGAAAGCTGTATTTCTATTTCTGACTTGTACTAGTATTTCTATTTCTATTTCTATTTCTACTTGGAGCTAATAGTTATTTCACGGCAACAAGGATTTTGGTATGCACATGAAATATAAATATTTTTTAAAGGGTAAGTAGGAAAACAATGCGTAGTTGCAGATATGGAGGGCACATAGTTCACAGTATAATGGATTTTCAGCAGTAAAATTTAATAAGAAAAGTTATACACGTGGTCATACCAAGCCATCAGTATTATTGAAATAATGCCTCCAAAGTGGTCGTAATTTTTCTTGGCCTCCAACATCCCAAACAGTGAACACCACATTCTTATATTGTACTTTCTCCACGTTGAAACCTACAACAGATATCCAGAACCAAAATTTCAGAACCAACAAATACACTATCAAATGAGGAAAATGTCCAATATATTGACCATGAAGAATGTGATCACGTTCCTTCTTATTTGTGGCGCTTCCAACAACAGGCAAATCGACCACTTACCTATTGTCGGGACCGTAGATAGAACTTCTCCAATGTGTAGCTTGTAAAGTATAGTTGTTTTACCAGCTGCATCCAGTCCCAGCATCACAACCTAGGCCAGCAATAAGAATAAGAATCAATCAAGAACTGGAATAACCAAAGTCATATCCGAGTTCCTGAAAAAGCAAACAAAGAATCACATATATATGAGAAAACAGAAAAAAATATTTTCTCACATGTATCAAACTTCAATGAACATTGCACCGTGTTTGAAGACAAAAATGCACATAATTTGTTGAACTGGTGTAATTTTTTTCATTCAATTATGCCCCTGTTTTGTTACAAATGCACCCACACCACCCTTCCCGAAACAAGCACAAAAAAGGTCATTAAGTTCTCAACTATGCACTTGCACCTGTAACTTAGCGTCTGTACCAACTACCAAGTTACTATGACTTGATTACCTGGTCGCATTCAAAGAGTTATTTGCACCAGTATTCACTCATATACAGACAATTACAAATAATGAACCACATCACATACTGAACATATCAAGGACAGAATGCTGGAAAAAAGAATCAGCAACAGCACACAAAAGTAATCTCGAACTCTTCTTGACATATAGGGACTTAAACTTGATGCTGTCCCAGGCATTTGATGTCAACCCATCATCCATTAAATATGGCATAATTAGAGTACAATGAGATTTGAAGAAGAATCCTTCATGCAGAGGATTGCCAATATCATTCTACATATATAACTTGAGAAGCTTGCTTGCATCAAGCACGCAAGCATCTATGTCCAACATAACAGTGCCACTTCTTGGTGAAAGAACATTAAAAGAACTATTATCCCCTAGCATTTGGCAAGGTGATGGTCCTGTGACGAATACCAGTACAAAATTAATAACATACAACCTTTTGGCTCCCTGGGAGTCGGAGATATAGCTAAACACCTGCCAAGTCCAAAAACAGAACACTTACTACAGTAAAGATCCTTTGGAATGCTGAGCAATCCAAATCCCACCCCTCTCTCATTATTCACAACAAGTCACCAGTTAAGAACTTCTTCATTTCGCAGAAGTAAAGCCTAGAGTAAAGATCTGATACGAAATTTATTACAATTCGGATGCACACAAACCCATCTCTCTTCTCCAATGAATTTGCACACAGAACAAGCGGCTACACTAAATTGAGGATAACAAGCTAAAAGTTAAGATTAAGACTAACTCCAGCGGATTAATGTGACTTTCGAACAATGAAATCACTAAACCGGTTGAAAGAGCTAAAGAAGAACAAATCGATCAAAATCTCATCATCAACAGACAAAACCTAGCTATGGAACGAGCTGGCAGAAGAGCGAAAGCTGGCTGTACAATAGAGAGATAGAATATCAGTGATCAAGGTCGGGCATAAGAGGAAAGAGCGCGAGGAAGAAGTACCCGCATCTCGGTGTTGCCGAAGAAAGAATCAAAGAGCTTCCGAAAGGCTTGACCCATTGGTACACCACCTCCCTCTCCTCCGCTGATCGCTGATTTTGATGCAGCTCCAGATCTTCCCTCTCCTGCTATTTAGGGGATTGCGCAGACGAGAAGGGAGAAATGAGCAATCGATTCCTTTAGAGGGTCGCGGACGGAAGGAGTAAAATTAAAAAAAAAAAAAAAAGCTTCTCTTGGTTTTGTAGCGTTAAGAAATTTTCCGGGAAAATTAAGAGGAGAGAAAACGAGCCAAGCAGCCAGGCGGCCAAAGATGACACACATCGTGTAATAGTAGTAAACAGCGTGTGCATTTTTTTTTTTTTAAATTGCTATTTTTCGTTCCTAACAATTAGGATGGTTATACGGTCCGATCCGGTTAAATTGGCTCAAATTGATTTGATCCAGTCCGGTTTTTTTGAAAATATAAGGATCAAAGATTGGATTGGATACAATTTGGTCTTGACCCGGTACGGTCCCAATTCGGTTTTGATTTTATATTGAGTTTGTGGGGATTTGAGTGGCCTAAGGCCTGAAAGGGTGAGGAGTTGGTTAAGTTTTGTACTAAGTGCAAAGGTTTGTGACCGTTTATGCAAATTACCCTTAAGTTTTAGGTGTTAAGCTCTCTTATTCGGTCTTTATCCAGTTTTCGATCCAGTCCCTAATGATTTTTTTACCTCAAATCTAAGCCCAAAGATTGGATTGAATTGTTTACTATTCGGTTCAGGTCCGGTCTCGGTCCGGGTTATACGGTCCGATTTGGATTAAAACAAAAAAACCGGACCAAAGAGCCAACCCTACTAACAATTACTAAACACGGTCCTAAGAAATGTTAAAGTTACATTTATATCCTTTTATACATAATAGGTACTCTTCATCAGGAAACGGAAAAGTCACTTGAAACCTCCATTCGCCACCCAGTAGTTCCTCCTTCCCGACCGCCGCCACATCCTCCGGCCAGGTTCCGCTGCGCATTTCTGATGTCCTTGCCCTTCCTCAGGACGACGAACCCGAGGAATTGATTGCAGAGGGTGGATTAGCGAAAAGTTATAAAAAAAACCGTGGGCTGTCCTCTCCTCTCCCCACGACTGACGGTTTCCGTCAGTGCTCGCCGTTGTGCGACATGCCTCCGCCTTCGAAGCGGTTGGGCTCCCTTATGGGTCTTTCAATCGACCTTTTAAGGCGTCGATTGCACTATGCTGATTCCCTGTTCCACCGCCATTTTCCCCTTGCGTTCATTCTCATCCTCCGTGCGATCCCTAACTTTCGAATTCCGATGGCGGCTGAGCTTGTTGCTGTCTACAATGATGCGATTATTGCTGCTGCGGAGGAGAGGGCAGAACTCAATTCCGATGGCCCCGCCCCTTCCGTTGGTAGTCTGCAGAGCTTCTTGGTGGACCTCTGGAATTGTAATGGATCGCTGGCTGTTTTGCCGGTGGAAGAGGGACTTACCCAGTTCATCTTCTCTGATGCCGCTGACCTTGCCCACGTCCGAGACAAATCCCCATGGATTCAGCCTCGATTCCTGATCCATCTTCGCCCCTGGTGTTCTCCTTCTGCGGAGGTTGTTGACTCCCTTTACCAAATTCCCCTTTGGGTGCAATTTTGGAAAGTCCCTTCTGCAGGACACACAGTATTAATGGCCCGATGCCTGGGTTCCACCATGGGTGAGCTGAAAGAAGCGGCTGTTCACATCGGCCGCAGGACTGGTGGCGTGTATCTCCGGGCAAAAGTGGCGCTTGACATCACCAGACCTCTGCCTGTTTCCGTTACAGCCTCGCATGAAGACAACAGTAAAGGATTCTTCAAAGCCTCTGTTTTTTATGAGAAATTACCTCTGTTTTGCTTTTGCTGTGGTGTCATAGGCCATACTAGTTCTCGCTGCGAGTTCATCTCCGAGTTTGCTGGGAAGGATCTACCTTATGGGAAGCATATCCTAACTTATGACAAGGGCTCCCGAGTGGATGAACACACTCTACGTAGGAAGGCTGCGCGTTTCTCTTGGAATCGCCCTGGCTTTGAGAGGCCTCTCGGCCAATACTCCAAATCTGCCGACCGCCCATCCACCCATGACCGGGATACTTCCGGAATGCAGCGCCTATCCTTAGAACCTGCTGCTGCTGGCACTCTATCCTTGCATCTTGACTCTCACTCCCGCAAACGTTCCACTCTCGAAGATGGCGAAATCCCCCCAGCATCCAAAGCTTTGTGCGTGGAGGGTCCAGTCAGGCACCTTGCCAATGTTGCTCCGTCTGTTCAGGTGGTGGAAACCGACCTTGATCGGTCCCAATCCAAGATATGAGTATCCTGGCTTGGAATTGTCGAGGATTTGGCAAATCCTTGGCTCGTCGGTCCTTATTATCTGCCGTGTTTAGTAGGTCTCCCATGATTGTTTTTCTTTGTGAGACAAAGTGTCGTGATAGGAAAGTTAAAGCGCGTCTTGCTCGTCTAGGTTTTTCAGATTCTGTCCTTGTCAGTCCTGTGAACACTTCCGGTGGTATGGTGGTTACTTGGACCTCGGAAGTGGCCTGTTCAGTTGTGTTTCAATGTTCTGCTTTCTTGGTAGTGGATTGTGTTCACCAAGTTTATGGAGTCTTTACTATTGTCTTCGTGCATCTGAGTTGTAATGAGGGGGAACGAATAAATCAATTCAATGCCATTTCTGATTACCTTTTGCCTCTCTCCACTCCTTCCTTTAAATAGGGTGATTTTAATTGTCTGTTAGTTTCCTCTGAAAAGTTGGGAGGCAGACCTCCAACATCACATTCCTTGTCTATTCTGCAGAACTTTCTTTCCCGTCTTAACTTGCAGGACCTGGGTTTTCTTGGCCCTCCTTTCACATGGTCCAATGGCGATCACCTCAAGATCATATCATGGAGCGCCTCGATCGCTGCTTGGCGTCGCCTTCGGCCCTTACTTCTTGGCAAGGTATGCAAATTCACCATCTCTCTGATCTTGGATCTGACCATCGTATGATTTTGCTGCAGCTACATCCCGCGGCGGCTCGTACGAAGGCAAATTTCCACTTCGATGCTCGCTGGATTGATAATCTGGAAGCTCAAGGAATCTTAGAATCTGAATGGCATCGTACCTACAGTGGTACCTTTCAATTCCAACTCCATTCCACCTTGAAGTCTTCCCGCCACCACCTTTTCAGCTGGGCCTCTAAAGGAACTTCTAATTCTGCTCGGGCGATTCGCGAGACTCAGGATGCCATCACTTCTCTTCGAACGAACTATCCAATTGATTGGGTAACTATCAGTCAACTGGAGCAACAATTAGCTGAAGCTTACCTCCAGGAAGAACTCTACTGGCAACAGAAATCCCGAATCACTTACTTAACGGAAGGAGACTCAAATACATGGTTTTTTCATCTAACGACCTTGCAGCGACGTCGTAAGAATAGGATTCTTGCCATCCGCGATGAAAATGGCGTTCTCCACTCTGAGGAATCTGATAAAGGTATGTTAGCTACTCAATATTTCATTCTCCAATTCACTTCTGAATCCTCAAATGTTCAATCATTCTTAGACTGTTTGGGACTGCCGGTTATGGTTACTAACGATATGAATGCTTCCCTCACTGCCTCTGTTTCTCGCGAGGATATTCGTTCTGCTGTTTTCAGTATAGGAGGATTTTAGGCCCCTGGTTTAGACGGTTTTACCGGCATTTCTTCCAATCTTTTTGGGGTCTGGTTGGAGATTCAGTTGTGGCTGCAGTACAGGAATTCTTTGTCACCAGCCACCTTTTGCCTAACTTTAACCACACTTGGATCACCTTATTACCTAAAGTCCCAAATGCAGAATCGATGAGGCAAATGCGACCCATTGGCTTATGTCAGGTATTTTATAAGGTGATTTCGAAGATTCTCTCCACTCGCCTAGTTGCTATCCTCCCTCATGTGGTAAGTCCCTTTCAAAATGGTTTTGTCAAGGGTCGGTTAATCTATGATAACATTCTTATCGGGCAGGAAGTGTTGCATTTCCTGAAAACTAATATTGTTGGCCAAGATAAGTGGATGGCCTTAAAATTAGATATGGAGAAAGCTTACGATCGGGTTGAATGGGAATTTTTGTTCTCTCTGTTACAACGTCTGGGTTTTTGTGCTCAATGGTTACAATGGCTTAAACAATGTGTCACTACTGTGTCTTTCTCGGTCTTGATTAATGGGAGCCCGCACGGTTTCTTTCATCCGGAACGTGGTATCCGCCAAGGAGATCCCCTATCTCCTCTGCTTTTTGCTCTCTATACAGAAGGTTTTTCTCATTTTATTGACCAGGCAATCCAAGCTCAGTTTCTTCATGGGATAAAAGTGCATTGGCGATGTCCGGTGATATCGCATTTATTTTACGCTGATGACACTTATCTTTTTCTCAAAGCTTCAATCCCGGAATGTCATAACCTCCTCTCTTTGTTTGCCTCTTATCAACAGGTCAGTGGGCAAAAAGTCAATCTCATAAATCATCAGTCACTTTTAGCAGAAATACTTCTTCTGATGATGCAGCAGCCATTACCAATTTGTTGGGAGTAGCGGAAAGCACGTTAGAAGATCGCTATTTAGGACTTCCTAATCATATTGCTCGGTCCAAACAAGCTACCTTTCAATTCATTGAAGATAAGCTAGTCTCTCGACTTCAACAATGGAAATCCAAGGCTCTATCTCTTGCTGCTAAAGAAACCCTCCTGAAGTCCGTTGCCAATGTTTGCCGAACTATGCTATGCTTAGTTTCCGCATACCATCAACTTCCTGTAGACGACTTAATGGTCATTTGGAGAGGTTCTGGTGGGCTCAACAAGATCGAGGTGAAGGTATGAAATGGGCATCCTGCCGATCGCTGTGTCGGCCCAAGATCCATGGTGGACTCGGATTTCGAGACTTCGACAGCAATAATATTGCTCTTCTAGCCAAACAAGCATGGCGAATCCTCCATTCTCCGGATTGTGCTCTAGGCGTGCTATATAAAGCTAAATATTTTCCTCAGACTTCATTTTTGCAGGCTGTTCAAGGAGCTCGGCCATCCTGGGCCTGGCAAGGCGTTCTGCTTGGGCGTGATCTCTTGCTGCAAGGTCTCCGCTGGCTCGTTGGATCCGGCACACAAATCCACATTACTAATGATTGCTGGCTCCCCACCACGCCTCCTTCTCGTCCCAAGCTTTTGGCCCATGCTGTTCTGTCGTCTACACAGGTTTCCTCTCTCATTGACCACTCGAATGGAACTTGGAAAATAGAAATACTGCAGTCTCTTTTTGATGCTGCCACAGTTAAGGTAATCCTTATGATCCCGCTTCCTCAACTCCCTATGGCTTATAAACTTATATGGCATTACGAACCTTCAGGTGAGTACTCTGTAAAATCTGGTTACCATGTTGCAGCTTCTGAATTTGTGCGTAATCTTTCTACTACTCCTATTATCTTTGATTCTCGGGCTTGGAAAGCTCTTTGGGCCCTCTCTGTTCCTCCTAAATTACGATTTCTCCTATGGCGGCTAATTAAAGGTTTCTTACCTGTGCGAGATGTCCTTCGGGCTAAAGAGCTCATTGAGGAAGAGGATAGTGAGGACTTCTATGTCCTGTTTGTTCTTATCCTAATGAAACCTTATCTCATTGCTTTTTGGAATGTCGAATCGCGACTGAATTGTGGGAGTTAGCAGGTTTTGGTCATTTATTCCACCACTTAAACTCACTTCATGTTGCAATAGGTTATAGGTTCTTGCTTTTAGGTGCAGGCTTATCTCGCGCCGAGGTGACGAGATTGGTGTTCTTATACTGGAGGATCTGGAAAGGGAGATGCTCATCTACTTATGAACTCATCCAATTCCTCCCGGTCTCTTTGCTGCGACAGTTTAACTGTCAAAGTGCGGAATGGTTTTCAGCTCAAGAATCAGGGTCTGCACGACGCCGGCAGCATCTTCCATCACTGACTGCTTGCCGCAACTCAACTCCACCTACTATTCCTTCTAGATTCATGCTTGTTCATTTTGACGGAGCTACTAAGGAATCCTTTGGGGGTGCCATCGGTTTTGTTGGCTTCGCATCTCAGAATGTTGTCTCTTTTTCTTATGGGCGTTCCTACGCGGAAGTTCACGATCCTTTTCCTTATTGAACTATTGGCGCTTCGGGATGCCATGCGTTGGTGCCTATCTCATTCCGTAACTAATGTTCTGTTTTGTGGTGATGCACAGGTCGTTATCCGGATGGTGGCCGCAAAGGATTCGAATCACGCTTTGGGGGGGGGGGGCAATTCTGAATGAGGTTCAGGTGCTACGGACTTCTCTTGCGCGTGTTTCGTTTCATTTCGCTCCTCGTAGGTATAACAGGGCTGCCCATTGCGTGGCAAAACAGGCCCTCGCATCGATGGTTTAGCGTCTGGTTGACCATCGTTTTGCTCTTGTTTCTTTTCCCTGACCTTTTGGTCTTGTATATTTTCGTATCTTGCTATTCCTTCCGGAATATCTTTGGCAAAAAAAAAAAAGTACTCTTCATCAAACAAACATATCATTTAAAATAATCAAATATCCTAAAACACCCACAAATCATAAATATTCAAATAAAATAATTAAAATTATAATTACAGAAAATGAGATTTGAAATTATTTTAAAATTTGACTCAAGCGAGACAAAATATAGGTTCAACCCATGGTTGAAACAATGACTGATCACAGTTTCACCCTCGGTCAAACAAAAGTTTACCTCAATTTGACCGCAGGCCAAAATAAAATGAATTTCGTTTGACCGACGGTCAAATAGCGGCCAGCCTTTGTTCCGACCTGGCTCGAACAGATTTCTTCTTCGTTTGGATTCCAACCCGATCTCCACAACTAAATCCCTGTCTTCCTGACGGTCAGAGGCGAGGTGAGAGAGGGAATATGGGGTGGGCCCATCAATTTGGAATGTGTTCATGTGATTCCCAACCCTTTATTGCCCCTGGCCGGATTTCCACATCGACTACGGGGAGAAAAAGCGTTGGCGGAGAGATAGATGAATTCTCATTTCGGGGATGGTGAGAAAAGTGTTGGCGATGGTGAGAAGAGTAGCAGGTGAAAGCAGTTGTTTGGTTGTGGTTTCACTTAAAATTCTACAATAGCTAAGAAGGTAATTTAGGTATTAAGTTTAGGACGTTGTTTAGTAATTTTAGGACGACATTTAGTATTTCAGTTTTTTTTTTTCCGTTGATGGAGAATCTGCTTCGCTTATTATTTTGAGCTCAACAGAATTTTGACGCCTGTGTAAGTTCGATTCGCATGCAGCTATTTGAGTGTTTGGCAAAAGGAGTGGAGTAGTGCATAATTTCATACCTCTCGTTACCAACTCCATACCATATGGTATCACATTTCGTTTTTTAGTCATTTTCAGAAATTTTTGCACAAAAGGAAAGATTTAATCATATGATCTATTGGATTTCAAATTTTTCTGGGTGAAAAAATTTCATACCTCTCGTTACCAACTTCATACCATATTATACCACCCTGGTATGGGGTGGTATTTTTCATACCATATGGTATGCTGTTATTTAATACCAGTCAATACCATATGGTATAGACTGGTAATAACTGGCAAAAAAATTTTGTTCCAAAAATATCAAAGTGGATATCATTTTGAAGAGCACAATTAATCTGACCTAACTGTGCAAAAAAATTAAATTCCGACTTAAAACGAGTGAAAAATCGTCCGTTAAAGATTAAGAGAAGGAAAATTAAAGGTTTTTCTAGGAGAGAGAAGTAAGCGCTGATGTGGCGGATTTTTATTGGGTTATGCATTAGGGGTGTCTATACGGTCTGGTCCGGTTAAATTGGACCAAATTAATCTGGTCCCAGTCCGGTCTTTTCGGGAATATAAGGACCAAAGATTGGATTGGATACAGTCTGGTCTTGATCCGGTCCGGTCCCAATTTTATCTTGATTTTAGGTGTTGGGGGTCTTTTATCCGGGTTTTTTTACCTCAAATCTAAGCCCGAATATGAGATTGCATTGTTTGCTATCCGATCCCAATCCGATCCCGGTCCGGGTTATACGGTCCGGTTTCGGGTAAAACCAAACAGTCCAGGACCAAATAGCCAGCCCTATTATGCATGGGGTTATAGCACGGGATGGGTTAGGGTGGCAACTGGAATTCTAGTAGCCACCGTGGCTACTTCAATATTCTTCGTCTATTTTTTATTTTTCCTTTTTTTTAATCTCTCGGTTAAAATTGCTTCAGGATAATATTGGGGGAAAAAAAGACCACACCTGATTATTCTATATATTCTATCCAAACCCTAATTCTACCGCCTATTTCATCCAAACCCTACTTCTATCCACCGGCCGCCTCCACCACTACCATAGCGGTAGTCTCGCCGGCCGCCTCCACAATCCATGACACACCCCTTCAATAGCATCGACGTCCGCCTCCACGTCCCAAAAACCCCGCCATCCGTCATTGTCCAACCGCGAATCAGGTGGCTCCGCCTACTCCGTGCAGCCGCCGCCGCCGTCAACTTCGTACATCCGACAACGATGACTCTGTGCAGCCCACAATGATGACTCCGTGCAGTCGACGACGACCCCGTGCAGCCGACAGCGCCGCTGTCTTTCTCTCCGGGTCGGCGACTGTTTGTTTCTCGGATGGTGAATCGGCGAGGGGTTTGACGGCTCTATATCGTTTCCCGCGACGACGACTGTTTGTTTCTCTGTATGGTGAAGACGGCGCACTCGCGAGGTTGATTTCACCTCCTCCGGATTCTGAGTCGGCTATTGGCGAGATTTGATGCATTGGTAGTGAGAAAAGCTAGGAGAAGAATTGAGATGCGAGAAAATGAGGCTGAGGTTAAGATGGGAACTACTCTAGGGTTCCTGGGTGAGGTTGTAAAGAAGGAACGGGAACTGGGTTTGTTGAAAGACCAGATTCGGGAGCGTGGCTGGGAGCTTCAGGGGAAAGAGAAGGAGCTAGGGCTTCGACAAAGAGCGTTGAATGAGATAGGCTGGGAAATTCGTGACAGAGAAATAGTAGTGTTTGCAATGGTAGTGTTCCAGTTTTGGTAGTGTTCATTGGACTTTTTGTGTGTTCATTGGTATGTTTGCAATGACTGAAATTCATACCAAACTAATCAGACACAACAATACGTTGCACAATAAGGCAAAATCAATACCATTTCAATAATGATAATCACAATACCAATACCAATCCAATTCATACCACCAGAATCAATCCAATATTAAATTTGTACCAATACAATCTGTACAGATTTAAGACAACTACCAATGCAGATCACTACTAGTAGTGCAGCCATACAAAGTGATTAACACTACCAATCCAAACCTCACAGAATCTTACGATAGTTTAATTGCTGTAATAATTACTTTTCATAATTATCTCTCCCTAATTATCACGTAATTAATATGACAATTATGATTATAATAAAAGTAAAATACCATTTCTATCCTTAGTAGCCACAGTGATTACTAATACCAAGTAATCACCATAACCTGTCCCGTTATAGCACCACAAGGTTACTCACCGGATATGCTTCCGCATAATCTTGTAGTCAATAATCCCTCAATAATCTTTCATATCAGCACCACATTACTATATATCGAAGGCCTCTAACTATTTCTTTATAAATTTTAAACGATCATATCTCTTTCGTTTTAACTCGTAACTTATAAATTTTTGCACTGATAAATCACATAAATTGTGCTCTTCAAAATGATATCTACTTTGATATATTTTTAGTACCAATCAATACCATGGTGCTACTGCATGGTAAGATCATACCACGTGGTTCTTCATCATTGTGTACCACTAGTTACCACCTCTATACCAGGGTGGTATGAAGTGTCACTTTATAGTACTGTATTTTTTTCCAAAAATTGTAGATCCAATAAATCAAAAAGATTTTGTTCATATGTGCAACAAATTTCAAAATTCGAGTGAAAAACGAAGGTGGTAACGAGTGGTATGAAATTTTTTTGTCAAAATATATTGAAAATGGATCTCATTTTGTAGATCACAACTAACTTGTTCTATCTGTGCAATTTTTTTTTAAATCTAAGTTAGAACGAAGAAAATAAGAGTCGAATAAGAAAACTAGTGAAAATAAAAAGCAATTTAATCTTACCTTTAGATTAGAGTTTTTTTAGGCCCATTCAAATCCAAAGGTCCAAATTTAATTATGTATCATCTTACCCATTGTATAAACGTGTTATCATCTTACAAACAATGAATAAATATGTCATATCATTATAGTATAAAGTTGAAAAACTCACATTATCAGCATATTATGTTATCATCTTACCAATCGTATCAGCATATTATCGGTAAGATAAATGATGTCTACCTTCTTTTTCATTTTTCGTTGGAATTCCTTTCACAGTTCTGCTCTTTCCCATGTTTTTGAAGACGAAGCTGTTTTTGAATGTAGATCACAACTAGCGCTGTTAAAGAGCCGAGCTATTCGTGAGCGGCTCGGTCTAGAACTCGATAAAAGTTCGTTCAATTAAAAAAAAGCTCGGCACGTTAATAAACGAGTCGAGCTTGAACTCTACCTTGTTCGGCTCGTGAAGCTCGTGAACTAGCTCGATTAGGTGGCTCATTTAATACAACTCATTAACTGTCTCGTTTTGAGCTTATGAGATGTCCTAATATTGTGACTTGAGAGTCAACTTTACTACAGCTTATGAGGAAATCAATCTATATTTTATGAGTTGGTTTGTTAATGATGCATATAATTATTAAATTGTATGTATCACCTCATATGGTCTTTAATACATTGAGTATATGTAAGCAAATACGTCTCATATATGACATAACATTAGGTAATCCCTTGTATCACATATGACATATTAATATTAGGGTATTTATATTATAAATTATCTTAGAGTTGAGCTCGAACCGATTTTCGATCTTAATGATGTGTCAAGATTTAATAAATGAGTTGGCTTGTGTTCTACACGACTCGGCTCGTTTATAAATGAGTCGGGCTCGAGCTCGGCTCATTTATAAACGAGCCGAACATGAACAAGGCAAAGCTCGACTCGGCTCGGCTCATTAACAGCCCTTATCATAACTAAGTTAGAAACGAAGAAGATAAAAGTCGAATAAGAAAACTAGTGAAAATAAAAAGCAATTAAATCTTACCTTTTAGATCAGAATTTTTTGGGCCCATTCAAATCCAAAGGTCCAAATTTAATTATGTATCATCTTACCCATTGTATAAACGTATTATCATCTTACAAACAATGAATAAATATGTCATATCATTATAGTATAAATTTGAAAAACTCTCATTATCAGCATATTATGTTATCATCTTACCAATCGTATTAGCATATTATCGGTAAGATAAATAATGTTTACCTTCTTTTTCTTTTTTCGTTGGAATTCCTTTCACAGTTCTGCTCTTTCCCATGTTTTTGAAGATGAAGCTATTTTTTATTGTATGGGTTAGCGTTCCAATGATCGCTCAACGTTCTTCGTTATTTGCAGTGGTTGTTGTAGTAGGCGCACAGTCGTGGAAGTGGAATTCAAATAGGTGCTATTGAGAAGGAGGAAAGAGTGGTTGCAGATAGAAACTTATGCTTTTTGGGGGGAAAGAGATTTGGGGGAGAGACAGTTTCACGGGTCCAAGATAGGGTCAGTAACCACTGGTTACTGACCCATCAGTAACAACACGCGGGCCGTAGATTTGTGGAGGGAGAAATCATGTGGATGGGCTGGACGCTGGGTGGGGAGGGGCATTTTTGTCCGTTTTCATATTTTTAATTTTTTATTTATTCCGCATTTCAATGGCTGGCTTTTCAATGAAAGAGAGAGAATCTTCATTCTCTGCAACTCAACTTTCTTCCTTCTCTCTTCCTTTTTTTCAATCTCTTTCCATAACCTTTCTCTTTCTCTATTCCTTCTCTCTTACTTTTTTTTCTCACAATCTCCTTTTTCAAATCTAAATCTGCTCTCTTCTTTCTTCATTTTTTTTCTCTAGCATAAAATTTGTAGCCACTCTCTTTCATTGCATTTCTTCTCTTCATCAACTCGTTGGACTCAATTCCGATCTTTCTCATTTTTTTGGCATTTTGGTGTTCTTGATTGAGGAAGAGGAAATGAGAGGCATCAGAAGAGATTTTTTTTCTCTCCCTCCTTCTGTTTTTTTCCTTTTAGATAATATATATTGATATTATGACTCTATACCATATGATATTGGGTGGTAACGAAATATATATTGACATTACCACACTATACCCTATGATAATTTATGGTATTGCGTGGTAACGAAATATATATTGATATTACCACTCTATACCAAATGGTATTGTGTGATATTACCACACTATACCATATGGTATTGTGTGGTAACGAAATATATATTGATATTATCACTCTATACCATATGGTATTGTGTGATATTACCACACTATACCATATGGTATTGTGTGGTAACGAAATATATATTGATATTACCACACTATACCCTATGGTATTGGGTGGTAACGAAATATATATTGATATTACCACACTATACCATATGGTATTGGGTGGTAACGAAATATATATTGATATTACCACACTATACCATATGGTATTGGGTGGTAACGAAATATATATTGATATTACCACTCTATACCATATGGTATTGTGTGAATTGTGTGATATTACCACACTATACCATAGTATTGGGTGGTAACGAAATATATATTGATATTACCACACTATACCATATGGTATTGGGTGGTAACGAAATATATATTCATGTCGCAAATATTACCATACCACATGGTATGCTCTTGTTTAATACCAGTCAATACCATATGGTACAGTCAATACCATATGGTATGACTGGTAATAACTGACAAATTTTTTTGTGTCCAAAAAATATCAAAGTGGACATCATTTTGAAGATCACAATTAATCTGATCTAACTGTGCAAAAAAAATTAAATTTCGACTTAAAACGAGTGAGAAATCGTCCGTTAAAGATTAAGGGAAGGAAAATTAAATGTTTTGCCAGGAGAGAGAAAGAGGGGCTGATAGGCTCCGGTCAAAAGTGAGCATCAATAATAAATAGGAGTAAGTGCAATTTTACCGTACTACCCTTTTCACATTTAATTTAAATAAAAAAGTGACTGACACGTGGGGACCAGGGAAGGGGTTACTGACCCATCAGCTACTGACAAGATCTGGACCCAGTTTCACGAGGTAGAGTTTAACTTCTACATTGTTGGGGTTAGGGTTCAGGTGATCGCTCAACTTTCCTTGTTGGGGAAGTGGAATTTGAATAGGCGCGGTTCAAAAGGAGGTAAGAGCGGTTGTAGATCGTAGCTTCTGCATGTTTGGGGAAAGACATTTGAGAGGGAGAGTGTAACTTCTGCTTTTGGAAGGTTTCTAATAGATGCTTGAGAACGTGTGCCTTAATTGTTTTAATTGGTGTAAATTACCTAGGTACCCTTCCGTGTCTTTCAATTTAATTTAGGCTGTTAGATCTGGCTGGGATTGGACAGGTGTACATGGGTTTTGTAAATAGGGGTTTTGCACCCTATTCGCTCCCATAAACTAACTATCAAAACAATTATAATTTATAACATGACTTCAACTTTGATACCATTCTCATACAAGATAGTGATGTTTTCATTGTAGTTTCAAAAGCTCTCTCATTTTCCTAGCTTATACTTCATTTTTCTATTAACAATCGTCGACACCTTATGATGAGCGGCGACAACTCATGGTGACAGGCAGGAACCCTTCGCTTGCTAGCTCCCTTTACTTTGTTTCTTTCCCTTTTCTATGCAATTCCATCTATTGTTTGATCTTTTTAATTCCCTAAGTAGAACCCACCCAAGCTTCGCTTTTGGAGATTATTTTTGTTAGATCATATATGTTTCTATGGATCTTTCTTGGTTTCTGAGTGAGATAAGGGAAACATATCTTTGGTTTGCACTATTCTTTTAAGGGTTATGTTTTCCTCCTCCTTCATTTGCCTGAAGTGCATGGTGATTTGGTGGAGATGCAGCGTTCATACATGAGACCTTGAACCCTCATTCTTGATATCCGAGAGACGGATCACTATTTTGTTTCTTGGAAGATTGCCTCTTGCTCCAGTTTTGCTGATTCAACTACCTCCTATCGTGTTGTTGCCTTGGCATCTTTGATATGGAAAGTGAAGCATTGAGCTTGAAAACAATTGATAGAGCAAAAGCGTATAGCTTCAATTCCTATCTTGTAGTAAACCGGAAAGTCCGGGTATCGTCTCTCAGGGACTGGTACAACCTTAAGATTTACCGATTTAATAGAGCAAACTATAGGTGAAAATGGTTTAATGATACTAATTATCTAAAAGCAAAGTAAACTAATTAAGCAAAGTAAACTTGTCGAGGGAAATTCAATGGGAGAAAGCTCTGGGAGAAACACCGGGACTCACTACCTATCCTATCCAGATCAATTCACATATTCCAATCAATTTAATCCATATCTCTACAGCCAGGATATCACTACTGTGCTAGCTATCCCTGTCGGGAATTACTACGTACTAAATAATCAATTCAAATCCTACTGTCGTAGCTCAATGAATTAACTATTTAGCCTGAAGAACGATATCCCAATTAAGACCGCATAGTACCTTATTTAATCCACTGTCGCTTCGATAAGTTACTATGTCACATGAAATAGGTTCAGTTATTAGGGTTTCACTGTCGCTAATAACCTAATTAACTACGATTCATTGTATTGGTGGCCAGTCAACACAAAGCATTAAGTAATTTCATGCAATAGAGATTGGAAGAAAAGAATCATGAATCAATCCATCAAATCAAGAAATAGCTACATCCTATGGTGTTTCCCCCAGAAATTGGGGTTTAGTTCATGACGAAATTAAGATCAAACATTAGGGTTTTGATCATCATGTTCTAAATCAACAATACATAACTAGTTCGGTTCAGAAAATCCAACCAACTAATCACTCTCGTTGAACTCAGCTCAAGCCTTGGAGAAGTCGATCAAAAATTGCTCAAATCCCGTGCTGCTCTCTGGTCGCGTCCCAAGTCTCCTGCGCTGCTCCCTCTTTTTCTTTTTCCCAAAAATACCTTCTGCCCCAGAGACTTCCTTCTCTCGGAATTTTGTTCCGTCCAATAATTCCGCTCTGCTCTCCCTCGGCCCAAGAATTATCGAGCCCCAAAATAATTGCCAGCCTTGTCCAATTCTCCCCCGTAATTCCGCTGCCGCCCGAGACTTCTTTTCTTCCTCCTCTTTCGTGTCCACCAAATTCCCCATAATGGCCCAGCTCAATTCCCTTCCAAAAAACGTGTCCAAGTCCCCATTCCAGTAGAATTTCGTGGCCCAGTAGAATTTCCTGGCCCAAAGGCCTTCTGCCTTCCGCCCTGTAATTGTTTCCGCCACCAACCATGGAAATCACCCCGGCCAAAATTAATTCTCCCTGAGACAATCACTTCTTTTCGTGCTTTCTCCACCTGTAACATATCAAACTCATGGCACTAGGCAGTAATGGTTTTTCAACCATTTCCTGGTTAGGGAGCCCTAAAATAGCACCAATTGGCTAAAACATATCACGGATAATCACATAAAGTCCAAGAATTCAATATGTTAAAGCCGATTATCACAACCCCACACTCAATTGTTGCTTGTCCCTAAGCAACGACTCAAAAGACACAAACACATAACCATCCATACCAATGACACATTACAGACTCAACACTCAAACACAAAAAACAAAACACAAAATTTTCCTTGTACTCTTGATGTAATCAGTAGTTTCTTTCTCAACAGATAAGTTGTGCTTTAATGGTCATACCTTTCACCCCACACTCAAGTTCTTTGCAACCATTACCATTGACTGACTCAAATTCATCCAAAAAAAGACTCAAATAGCAACACTCAATTTCGATCATCGTAGTGGGTGATTAACAACTTATGATGCAACAGTTATTAGGAGAATCTAACCACATCAGTGAGGTGCATATCTCGTGAGGACAATCTGGCTTACTCACACCAATCATGAGCAATTAACAAAGCATGAGTCTCAAAAACAAATGGGGGAAGCCTTTCGCAAACATGATTTTAACTTTAAGCACATCACTACCTTTTATGACAAGGAGAGGCTTTCTCTCTTTCTGCTTTTGCTTGCCGAGAAGTCGTATTTAGTACAAGTGGGATTTGTTTCTTACTACCGGTGACCGAGCAAGAGCAATTTCTGCTTCTTAGCACTCGCATAAGGGCTTCTTTCAACTCCTTTTCCTCGGTCCGTGTGGAGGGTCATTGCATCCTCTAATGGCACTTCACTCAACTGGGGATCGTACTTGATAAGCAACATCGTACGGTCGCGAACCGATTCTCAATTGAATCTTTCCTCATCCCCATGTGCAATGAGTGATTGCCTCACACGATTTTGGCATATTTACCCACACTTTAATTGTTATGGCAACTTTCTTATATTTTACTTGTCAGGTAGTGTTTTCTTTTATAAAGATACAGTTCACCCCATCATAAAACATTCAAAACAGAGAGACTCAATGCAAAGTCAAAAGCTCATAATTGATGCAAGTAAGCACGGTATCCAAACATGTCGAATGGTCAATGTTCTCCACCTAACTACTTCACCAAAAGTCATTACACTATCCTCACAAAATAGAATGTTGCTAAAAGAGTTTGCTAATTCAAAGCATATCAAGTCAGTCAAAACATCAAGCTCATTGTGAAGAACTTTGCAATTCAACACTAGTGGGGGTGATTTTGATGATTTCATTCAAGCACAAACTCATTTTCAACGCATCACAGTCATTTACATCATGTTACCACAAGAGTACAAGGTTTGGTTTTTAATTTTTCTGATTTTTAGGTGTTTTTTAGCCATTAGCTTTGCACAGGCAGCTTGCCTGTGCTCAACCTAATGTCAAATTTTATTTATTTTTTTTTTGGGTTTTTTTTACCACATGCAATAGGGACAAACAAACACTAAGACTCACCTTAATGGCAAATTATTTTTTTTTTGTTTTTTTTTACATGCAATAGGGACAAACAAACACTAAGACTCACCACCCCACACTCAGGATGAAACATTGTCCCTAATGTTCAACTCCTAATCTAAACATCACGGGTTTGACACAACTAAAAAGAAAAATAAAGAAAAGAAAACTTACCTTGGGTTGCCTCCCAAGAAGCGCTTGTTTAACGTCTTCAGCCTGACGTTCATGGAGCTTTCAACCAATGGGTATGGAAAGGTATCCAGAATACCCTCCCGAACAATTATAGAACGCATAACCTCCATCCAGCATATGAGTCACCTCTGCAGGGCCAGGTGTGCGAAAATTGGGTATGACCTTCTTATCTTGCATGTTGGACCCTTTAGTGAGGCGTAGGTGGTACTGTAGCGCCTCAAGCAAGTACTCTTCCTGTTTCAATGTTAGTGAAGAAGGAATAATAACAGGAAGATTGAAATCCTTACCCAAATATCTATGCTTGAGGTCACCTGGCAAGGATTTCTGCCCTTGCTTTGATTTCATAATCTGAGCAGATAGGATAGGTGATAGTTCTTCGGATGGTCCACTATCACAGGAAGATGAATTTTTCCTTTCTCGAGCTCCACTTTCAAAGTCATCAAATGCATCGTGATTATGATCAACTTGAAAGACATTAAAAATTTCCTCCTCCTTACCTACTCGGAATGTCAACTTCCCTCTCCCGACATCGATGAGTGCATCACCAGTGGCTAGAAAAGGTCTCCCAAGAATGAGAGGCACTCCCCGATCATCTTCCATCTCCAGAATTACAAAATCTGTTGGGATAATAAACTTCCCCACCTTCACCAATACATTCTCCACCACTCCCTTTGGAAGTTTCACTGATCGATCGGCCAATTGGAGAGTGATCCGAGTAGGCTTAAAAACATCTCCCAATCCCAATTTCTTGTAGACTGAGTATGGCATTAAATTTATTCCTGCTCCAAGATCACAAAGTGATTTATTGAACTCTGTACCTCCAATGACACATGGAATGGTGAAGCTGCCCGGATCATCCCTCTTTTCTGGTAATTTATTCTGAATCACAGCACTACATTCAGAAGTAAGGGTTACATTCTCCAGATCAGCCCATTTGCGCTTCTTCGTCAGCAACTCCCTTAAGAATTTAGCATATGTAGGCATCTGTTCAAGTGCCTCCGCCAACGGTATGTTGATATGAAGTTGCTTGAAGATATTCACAAATTTCTTGAAGTTTGGGTCTTCCATGGGCTTCATTAACCTTTGAGGGAATGGTGCGGGAGGTTCATAAGGCTTTACCTCTTCGCTCTTCAATTTTTCCACTTTTTGAGGTACACGGGCAGATTGCTTTTGCACAGGCAGATTGCATGTAGTTTGCCTGTGCAAGTCAGATTTTTCAGCTTTTGCACTTTCTTCATCCTCCATCTCTGCAACTCCTTTGCCCTCCTTTTCTACTGGATTTTTCTTGCTCTTTGGATCCTCCAACTCCTTCCCACTCCTCAATGTGACTGCTACAACCATGGCATCCTTTGGATTCCTCTCGGTATTAGCCGGTAATGTCCCAGGAATCCTACCTTGCATATCCGCCAGAGTTTGAGCCATTTGTCCCATCTGCCTCTCCATAGCTAGCATAGACGATTGTAAATTATTGTTGATGGCTAGCTATTGAGTGACAAATTGATCCAGGCCCTTCAGATTATTGTCGGTTTTCTGCATGTGAGCCAGAAGCAATTCTTCAAGTTGTGGTTTCTTCTCTGGTTGAGGTGGAGGTTGTTGTTTCTGCAAGCCTGGAGGTGGAATGTTGCGAGCACCAGTTGGGTTGTTGTTCGCCCAGGAAAAGTTAGGATGCTTCCTCCATTGTGGGTTGTAGGTATTCGAATACATACCACCCTGGCCTTGATTTCGCTGATTGTTGATATAGTGCACATCTTCCATCTGATCAGCCACCAGTGGACATAGATCCCTATGATGAGCACCTTCACATAATTCGCAATAAGCAACCTCCTCCTGTCTACCAAGAGCCATCTTAGCCAACCTTCGTTCGAGTGCATCGAACTTGGAATCCAGCTTAGCATCAATCTTTGCTTCTAGACTTGCAACTCTGTCTATCTCATGCAAGCCTCCTCTTCTTCGAATGCTGGTCTCACTTCCCCATTCAGTATCTTCAGAGCATATCTTCTCCACCAGTTCATATGCTTCTGGTGCCTCCATTCTTGTGAAACCATTCCGGGAAGCATTATTCAAAGCATCTCGGTATTGTCTTCTGATTCCGTTGAAGAAAATGGAGATCACGTTCCAATCTTCAAGACCGTGGCTCGGGCATCTCATTAGAAGCTCCTTATAGCGCTCCCATGCCTCTGTCAGACTTTCATCCTCAGCTTGTTTAAAAGTGACAATTTCCTCTTGCCTCTTCATTGCCTTGGCAGGAGGAAAGTACTTATCCAAAAAGGTCTTCTCAAGCTGACCCCATGTTGTGATGGAACGGGGTGTCAAGTTCTGGAACCAGTGTGATGCGTTCCCTAGTAGAGAAAATGAGAACATCCGAAGACGGATGGCATCATCAGACACAGCCGGGCTCTTCATTGTGTCACAAATGCTTGCAAACCGGCGGAGATGTTCATGAGGATCCTCAGTGCTGGCCCCGGAGAAGGTGTACCCATTAGTGATCATATTGATGAAGGCTGGGGTAATCTCCATGTTTGCATCCCCAGCTGGAATGACAACACATGAGGCTCGGGCTCCAGTCCTCCGATTCAAACGAGCCCTGATCGAACGATCCTGTTCTGCCATGATGTCTGGCTCGATGATGCGCGGTGGCGGTGTCGGTGGTGTCGGGATGACAGGTGGTGAAACCTGCCTTCTCGGTTGACGATTCTGGGTTAGGGAAGGCCTAGGAGTTGTGGATGTGGTAGGCTGCTTCCCTAACTTGACCTGCTTCCTGTTCTGTCGGCAGGTCCTCTCTATCTCTGGATCAAGTGGCAGTAAATTGCCAGTCGTCCTCCTTGGCATGCACAAGGAGGATAAACCTGA
Source organism: Linum tenue (assembly GCA_946122785.1). Taxonomy (NCBI): domain Eukaryota; kingdom Viridiplantae; phylum Streptophyta; class Magnoliopsida; order Malpighiales; family Linaceae; genus Linum; species Linum tenue. The sequence goes on from CAMGYJ010000011.1 coordinate 31,536,254, forward strand.
AAAATTCACCTGCACACTAACACCCAGATCAAAAAAGTTCACTCACAAAAATCAACAAAAATAAGGTATGGCAGTCCCCGGCAACGGCGCCAAAAACTTGATAGAGCAAAAGCGTATAGCTTCAATTCCTATCTTGTAGTAAACCGGAAAGTCCGGGTATCGTCTCTCAGGGACTGGTACAACCTTAAGATTTACCGATTTAATAGAGCAAACTATAGGTGAAAATGGTTTAATGATACTAATTATCTAAAAGCAAAGTAAACTAATTAAGCAAAGTAAACTTGTCGAGGGAAATTCAATGGGAGAAAGCTCTGGGAGAAACACCGGGACTCACTACCTATCCTATCCAGATCAATTCACATATTCCAATCAATTTAATCCATATCTCTACAGCCAGGATATCACTACTGTGCTAGCTATCCCTGTCGGGAATTACTACGTACTAAATAATCAATTCAAATCCTACTGTCGTAGCTCAATGAATTAACTATTTAGCCTGAAGAACGATATCCCAATTAAGACCGCATAGTACCTTATTTAATCCACTGTCGCTTCGATAAGTTACTATGTCACATGAAATAGGTTCAGTTATTAGGGTTTCACTATCGCTAATAACCTAATTAACTACGATTCATTGTATTGGTGGCCAGTCAACACAAAGCATTAAGTAATTTCATGCAATAGAGATTGGAAGAAAAGAATCATGAATCAATCCATCAAATCAAGAAATAGCTACATCCTATGGTGTTTCCCCCAGAAATTGGGGTTTAGTTCATGACGAAATTAAGATCAAACATTAGGGTTTTGATCATCATGTTCTAAATCAACAATACATAACTAGTTCGGTTCAGAAAATCCAACCAACTAATCGCTCTCGTTGAACTCAGCTCAAGCCTTGGAGAAGTCGATCAAAAATTGCTCAAATCCCGTGCTGCTCTCTGGTCGCGTCCCAAGTCTCCTGCGCTGCTCCCTCTTTTTCTTTTTCCCAAAAATACCTTCTGCCCCAGAGACTTCCTTCTCTCGGAATTTTGTTCCGTCCAATAATTCCGCTCTGCTCTCCCTCGGCCCAAGAATTATCGAGCCCCAAAATAATTGCCAGCCTTGTCCAATTCTCCCCCGTAATTCCGCTGCCGCCCGAGACTTCTTTTCTTCCTCCTCTTTCGTGTCCACCAAATTCCCCATAATGGCCCAGCTCAATTCCCTTCCAAAAAACGTGTCCAAGTCCCCATTCCAGTAGAATTTCGTGGCCCAGTAGAATTTCCTGGCCCAAAGGCCTTCTGCCTTCCGCCCTGTAATTGTTTCCGCCACCAACCATGGAAATCACCCCGGCCAAAATTAATTCTCCCTGAGACAATCACTTCTTTTCGTGCTTTCTCCACCTGTAACATATCAAACTCATGGCACTAGGCAGTAATGGTTTTTCAACCATTTCCTGGTTAGGGAGCCCTAAAATAGCACCAATTGGCTAAAACATACCACGGATAATCACATAAATTCCAAGAATTCAATATGTTAAAGCCGATTATCAACAATCCAGAAAGGGAAAGCTGGATTTGCTGAGTAATCTCCTTTAATTCTCCAATTTTGGATTTCCATCCTTCAACAATTTCCCCCTAAAGGTGAAAATGTAGATCGCAAAAAGTGCCTGCATAAGTAACAAATACATTTCTACGCAAAGAGGATGATAAACTTTAATTAATCAAAACTCAGCCAACAGGTTGGACACAACAACCAAGGTACCTAAAGAAAGTATGACCACATCCAAGCCGAGGAAACCAAAATCATTAGAAGTAAATCAGAAAATACAGTTTCAAAGCAACAAATGATAAACAGACTAATCTCCCGCTAAAGTCTAGACGCCTTCATTTTCAGAGTTCGATCCATAGAGAGCTTGCAAGGCAGCAACAAAGGGTTTCATTTACTTGTTGATTAATCGAAAAAGAAACCGTTTTGGTTTGTTCAAGTTTGAGAACTTCTTCCTGGGTTTCGGTTGCGATCAAAACTTGATGACTTGCTTATTGATCGAGAAATAACACTCGATTATATCGAAAGCTTCACCATAACGATTGTGCATTCTTCCAGGTGTAAGAATTCACATTCATTTCCGTTTTATCCAATTTTCGTATTAAGAACATGTTGTTCTTGATTCGAGTTCAATCCATCTTTGAATTGATCGTGTTGCTGCGTGACTTTGATAACATACACCCCCCCCAGGGGAGTATCAAATTCTCTAATCCAAATCGTATGATTCAATTAATGAAAAATAATAACCACCGATTCTTATTTGTCAAAATATATTAACATACAACTAATAGGTATGAATGAAGGTGCATATTACACCTCGAGTGTACGCTAGCCTTTTCCACCATTATATCAAAGTACAACCAAACTATTCTCTATGCTTCTTACCTTCAACATTGTAGGAATGATATCAAATCAAATGTTAGTTATTGAGACACTTTGTCTTCACTTCACATTATCATCGAATATTAAATATGTGACTGACTGTAATTGGAATTGTGTGACAACTTAATACAAACATAAAGGTGCTCTGTTGTGCAGTCAGTATAGTAACTGAATTTATAGGACATCGTCATGATATGATCCTGCGTTGGTTTTATAGGACACTGGTCCGGGTACATCCCACCCTGGTATACATGACATCGGTTAGGGTATGACCCGCAGTGGATTTATAGGACACCAGTCTAGGTACGATACGTGGTGGTATACATGACATCTACTATACTACCCGAGGAATGTATGACTTAGCAAATTATGATGTAAAATGCAATGAACCTAACCATGCATGTGATTGAATCCTTGTATAAATATTACTTATGATGTGGTTAAGTGATGACTTTTTATGATGTGATATATGAAATGTCAATGATGATGGTTTTCTATGGTGTTTTGTACAATGATTTAAGATTGGATGATATGATGTTTTGCTATGTTGGGACAGGGGTTACATGGTCATGCCAGTATGATGTGATATTTTATGCATACATGTTTAAACATTGAGTTATCAAGAGACTGGGTGATGGTCCTTGAGTCGCACGAAACTACACCACAATAAAACCCCAATTAGAGCCCAAGTTTTTAACTCTAATCGGGTGCAATATAGGGCAAGTATTTAGATATCGACCCGGGCCGGTCCGTCTATCCCTACTTCAGTTGTTGAAATCATTATCTAGCAACAAAACTTTATTTTAAAGGTTTGCTAATTGAAATAAAAGAAAGCAAAGGTGATTGGGTTTGAAAACTCTCTTGTGGGAAAGTCACTCGGGTGTCGCTTCCCCCTAACGGCTACCATGCTATGTGGATTGGAACGATTGCCTTGGGCACGTTAATCGTGAACCGCAGAGGAATGCATATGTGGTCAGAGACCACAGTCTCAATTGCTAACCTGAGGTAAGGATGAAAGGTCGTGTCACTCGACCGTCTCTGTTTAGACAATCAGTAATTGACTTACTCCCTCACTCAACTCTAAGGTCGGACGGTTTAATCACGATTAATCGACTTGCTTAACTCAATACTGAGGGTCGCCCTAACTTAACCTAGTTTAGGTGGCTTTGAAAGCGGAAGGAAAACCAACTCGATTAAGTCTCCCTTGAAAGGGGGATTCTCCTCTCTAAGCTAGGCTAGGTGGAAAATTAGATTACTAGCACCTAAATGCACAAACGTAGGGGTGCTAAGCACAATTATGCATAATCCTTAGGTTGTTAAGCACCTAAATGCACAAACCTAAGGATGCTAAGCACAAAACATGCACAACCCCTAGATTGCTAAGCACAAGTATGCACAATCATGATAAATAATGCCTCAATCATTGAATTGAACAATACCCAATGACAATCATCAAAACACAAACAAGAAAACTACATGGTAGAGTTAGGGTTTCACTACACCCAAGTGAAAGGAGGTCTACTCCATGCTAGAAGTGGGAAAAACAAAAGGGAAAAAAGTGGAAACCATCTTTGAGGATGCCCCCAGTCTCATTGACCCTTGAGTTGAGCTTTCCTTGGGGGAAATCTTCCCAAAATCTGCCTTGAAGCCAAACCATAAACTTCTTCTTCCCTTTGGTTCTGTGTTCTCTCACTAGAATGCTCAAGAAGGTGTTTCACACAAAAGTGGGTTCTCCCCTCTCTCCTCCTTTCAGCTCATCTTTTAAACCCGAGATGAGCTGAGTTCGCGGCCGTGAACCTTGAAACGCGTCCGTGAACTCCAGGCGTGAGCCAAAACGCGCCGCATCGCTCACGTCAGTTCACGGTCAACTGTCTGTGTTCACGGTCTTAGTGACCATGAACTCACCTTGCGTCAGTAACCTTCACATTGGCTCTGGACGCCTCGTGATTCACGTCAACTCCTCTTCTTCACGGTCTTGCATGACAGTGAATCCCTCAGTTAGCCGTGGACTGACTCTTTTCCACCTCTTCTCCTGATTTTCGATCCTTTTCGACAAGCTTTCGACTCTGAGGCTTGTTTCAATTGTTAAATCCTAAAACACATCACGAAGAACCTAGCGTAAAAACCAACCTTTTAGGAGCAAATTTGGCACAAACATCTAAGTAAAACGGGGGCAAAACATGTGCAATTAGGCTCGAATCACTCCCCCACACTTAGAGATTTGCTTGTCCCCGAGCAAACCATTTCACGCACACGGTAATATTTCAACCTACACAAATACTTTGGGGACAACTCAAAGGGCACGAAGCGGTCCCAATGTTTATTGACAATCAACACATGAAACGTTGCAAGCAATACCGACATCCACCACAAACGACATTCAAAGTCATTTCACGCACACCGTAATATTTCAACCTACAGAAATACTTTGGGGAAAACTCAAAGGGCATGAAGCGGGAATTCTCAATGTTTATTGACAATCAACACATGAACCATTGCAAGCAATACCGACATCCAACACAAACAACATTCAAAGCACCAAAACGGGCAAACAAAGTTCTCAACTTATTCATGGATAAATGCAAGTCTCAACAAAACCGCTTATTGGCCACAACCAACCATGCATGGAATTCAAGTCCGAGGAACAAATGGAAAGGCCACGAGGGTCCTCACTGGGGTATGAAATGGTAAGTAAAACATGAATGGATTATTCACTCTCAAGACCAGTGGGGTCGAGACCTTTTTGGTGCAAAAGATATGCACAATTGTAACCTCTTGGCCCTATCATCTCAATACCATGGCGGTAACCTCTAAACGCTAGAGTTCACGGGATCGTTGTCACTACTAGCTCATCTGGAGGTCTTAGACACGAGTTCATATGACTGGCGATTGGCTAGGACATGGGGAAAAAGCTTTTTGGATAGTGGCAATCATGACGCGATGTTCTACATCTTCAACCTAAACCCAAAGGGTATATGGTTTCGACTAAAACCCTTCTCTTCAATCAAAGGCCATAAGCATCGGCCAAAACCCTTACCTCTCCCTTCCAACTATCACCCATCATGAACTACCTTGAAGAACTCTTCCTCGGTAAACTTGACTCGCTGTTACTGTCACTCTAGAAAATGGCCAAGTGCAACCACTTCCTAAAGCGTAGTATAGCGGGTTTGGGTTTTATTGTCAACCTGGGTCCTAGATGTGATGACTACTCGGTGAATTCTTGTTATTTAGCGGTGAACTTTTAGTGCAAACTCAAGCAAACAAAACACAAAGCAAGTAAACGGTTTGTTGTCAAGTCAAGAGAGGTCACCCGGATATGGATCCCCCTAGACTGCAGTTAAGTCGGATCGTAATTTACCAAATTCAGTTTTTATGAAAGTTATACTGCGGAAGGTTCTTAATTAGCCTGAAGTCTCGACTAAAGGTCTCCAGACCCTCTCAATCTGAGTCTCTAGCGGGCGACTAACCTCCACCGGAGTAAACAGATTGAGGCCCTAATGAACCAAACCTCCACTACCGAATTAACTTCGGTACAGAATAGCGAATTGGCTCCTCGACTAAAGTCACCAATTCGCCACCTTCGATTAAGGGTACTCTATCAACCTAGGCAGATATTCTCATTCCAGGTCAAAGCAGAAACAACAGGAATTTGATCAGGATTCAAGTCATTCAATCATTCAAACCTCAATCGAATATAATCAATTCACAAACTCTGTACTTGGGTTCATACAATCAGACCTAGCATACAAATCTAGGGTTCCCCATACCCAGATGAATGGGGAAACTACTCCATAGAGAAAGAAGCAAAAGCAGATTCAGACGCGGAAATCATACTGTGAAGTTGGATTCCTGCTCCTGGACGTTTAATCGCACTTCTCCAAGCTCAAGACGGGCTCCAATGGTGTTGAAGATCGATCTATGGCGCTTGGGAACTCTGGTTCGTCGCTTTCTCTCTCTAGGAATCGATTTCTCTCTCAAAAACTCGGAACCCTTCAATGTTGGCCTTCTTTCTCCTTAAATTGGCTGCCTGGTCGCGATACCCGGTCGGGTATCTTGGTTTTCGACCGGGTATTAGCGCAGCACACCGTTTCATTAAGGGAAGAATCCCCGGTCTGAACTCAAAATCCCCGACCGGGGATTTTGCTCTTTTGCCCGGGCCCCTCTCTGATTCTCGGGCGCCCAAAAATGATGAATACCCGGTCGGGTATTTGGCCACCTGACCGGGTATTTTCCTCCTGCAGCCCACTTTGTCCCCACTTCGCTCCTTTCGACCCAGAACTCGTTTCTCCGCCTCGATTCAACGCCGGGACCGGAAACATGACATAAACACACAACCTAGCGTAAAATCGGCTTAAAACACGAGATTCCACATCACAAACGGCTTCAGAATAGGGGTGAAAACATGTATAATTATCGGTCTATCAAACTCCCCCACACTTAACCGTTTGCTTGTCCCCAAGCAAACCTAACTCAAACCAATGCAGCTCTCCAGACCTCTATAGCAACAAATAACCTCGATCGTAGGTAGCGGACTTCCTAGATCATTTAGTAGCTTACGAGGTCAACCGACGCACAAGTCATCTCATAGCCTTTTCGGCGAGAACGCTAGTCTCGAATCGGCATCATGGCAAATAGTGAACAGAGGACAAATGAATCGTGGATGAAGAGACTCTCACAAACAAAAGATCATGGACTCACATTAACTCAAGGTGCTCGATTTTCTTTGTGAACATGGTTGGAACCCTTTTCTTTCTTCTTTTGCTTGTTCTTTCTGTTTTCGATTTTTTTTCACGGGTTCCAACCTGTTTCTGCAGAAAACGGGGGCTCCCAACTAGCAAAGGTTTTGCGGGAGCCCGGCTCTTACCGGCCATGCCAGGAGCGGGTGTCTCGAGCCTCGTGCGGGGGAAAGACATGTAAGGGGGCTGGAGGTAGTAGGTGGAAATTGGGAACGGGATTCCCGTCCTCCCCTTACACACTTTCGCCCTATTCGCACGGGAGACGTTATTTTTAAAGCACGTTTCGAGCACCTGTTACATTCAGAACATGATACAAGAGTCCATGACAGGCAGAGAGTCCACGACACCACACCATTCAAGGGTCCTAAGATCACTAATTCACTCAATCAACCAACACAATATGAAGAAGAAATGAGACTTCTTAAATGCATCAACATCCTCCATAGTGCTACACTACCTCCCTAGGTTGCAAATCACTACAGAGACTGTCAATTCAAAGCATACTGAGCAGGCAATTGCAAGGAACACGTACTTGGAGCCCTCAAATTGAAAATTTTGGACAGTGGACTAGGCCCCAAGCACACAAACAGAGCTAATGCAGTCAAAAGATAAACATCCCCCCCACACTTAAGATCGACATTGCCCTCAATGGAGAAGAGGGAAGGAAAGGGGAACGATGTTACCGGTATGCACAGACTGCAGAAGACTGGAAAAGGACCAGTCAGGATGAAGCGGACTGGAGAGAGGACCAGTCGGGAACACAGGCACAACTAAAGGAAACCAAAGAGCTCAAACACGATATGTTAGGTCCAATGGTCAGCCCAATAATACATCGTCCAAAACAAAGGAAAACAAACCAAAACCGAACCAAATCGCAATCCGACTCGAAACAAAACAAATAAATGAAAACCATGGTGGGGTTGCCTCTCCACAAGCGCTTCTTTACCGTCTTTTAGCTGGACGCCCATGGTGGATACTCAGGGAGGTGCAGGAACAGGTGCCTCCAAGAGCGGATCCACGTCGCTCTTGAGGTACAGCTTCAGGTGGTGGCCATGCACCCGACGGGTGCAACCACCAGCATCGGTCAGCTCGACCTGGCCATCCGGCAAGATCCAGGCGAGTGAGTACTCAGATGGCCAGGGTGGTCGTGGTGCAGGGGGTGGGACCAGCTCATAGTGGTCTCCACTCTTCTTCCGTGCCGGCTTAGCCACCTGCGGCTTCGGTCGCCACTCCTCCTTGAGCTTTTTGTTCGGAGGCGAGACTGGATGGAGTGGCGACGAAGGAATGATAGGCGGGTCCTGCAAAATGAGAGGTGCAGAAGGGTACACGACAGGCTCGTGAAACCTGATCAGAAATGGCATGCACAGGTGTGACATCAATCATAGCACATTGATCGAAATCAGTCACAGAAAAAGTAGCTTGTTCATTCCCAGCACGCAAGATCAGTTTACCATCATGCACATCAATCAATGCCTTGGCGGTGGCAAGAAATGGTCTACCCAGAATCAGAGGTACATCCACAGCATCATTTATGTCCAGGATAACAAAATCAACAGGATATGTGAATGCTCCAACATTAACAAGCAGATCCTCTATGATACCCCTAGGATGCACAACGGAACGATCAGCTAGCTGAATGCCCATCCTAGCAGGGCTAAGTTCACCTAGGTCTAGCTTTTTGAACAGTTTTATATGGCATGACATTAATGCTAGCGCCTAGGTCCGCCAAGGACTTTTCCTACATGCATGCTGCCAATAGTAAGAGGGATAGTAAAACTCCGGGATCCTTGCGCTTTTCGGGCAGCTTGTTCTGGCAGGATGGCAGAACATTCCTCGCTCAGCAACACTGTCGAGAGATCCCCAAGTTTCTTCTTGTTGGTGCAGAGATCTTTCATGAACTTCGCGTACTTGGGCATCTTCGACAGTGCCTCCACAAATGGTACGCTGATGTTGAGCTGCTTCAACATTGCCATAAACTTGGCAAACTCAGTCTCCAGCTTTCTTTGTGAAGGCGAGTAGGGAAGGGAAGCTGGGT